>JBBBDQ010001531.1:1832500-2067500 GCA_037127315.1 Ascarosepion bandense
TATGAAATTTAATTTCAAATATACTGGGATATATTTACGGTACAAAAATAAATTGAACATCATTATTTTAATACAATATGAAAGTAATAACTATTCTTACTATTATTTTAGAAATTAATGCTAATTTAAAAGAAATATTGTTAAAATAATTAAAAATACTAAAATTCAAGAATATAGACACAGGAAAAATTAGATAAACCTAACAGAAGGAGGAAATACACAAAAAGGAAGATATCACGATAGAACGGATTTTAAAATATATTTTTTTTTAAATCGCTAGATCGAAACCGACGTATATATAATACTCATATTCATTCTTAGAAACGCGACAAGGGATTTACCCCTAAATTGAAATATACCGACTATGGGAAATTTTTATGGTGAAAAATAAATCATACATCCTAACATAAATGACATTATAACCGCTAGTAGTATTTTATTCTAACTATAGTTAAAATAATAATAATAATAATAATAATAACTCCTAATAAGAAAATATAAACTAATAAAATACAATCTTACAAATATCTAAAATACTAGCAATACTAATAATAGGTAATAATAATAATAATAAATAACAAGTAAAACAATAAAGAGATAACAAATATATATATATATATATATACACACACACACATATATATATATATATATATATATATATATATATATATAACTTGGTGACGTGCTTCCAAGGGAATATCACTGGTCTTTGAACAGGTTTGAATCTTATTCTTTTTTTATTTAAGTTGTCGCTTTTATATCAAACAACACTGGTTTAGTTGTGGCAGGAGGTGCTCAAAAGCTTTACAGGGTCCATTTGAAATCGATGTATCGCTTACTTTATATATACTAGCAAAATGACTTGGCCTTCCACAAGTTTCTAAATATCTAAAATGAATACAATCCTACGAGTTTCTAATTATTTAAAATGAAAACAATTCTCTGAGTTTCTAAATGCAATCATCAGTTCACTAAACTTTAGATCAGTAGTTTTCAAAGGAAGTTGACAATTTCCTTTTAGTCCAGAAATCTTAATTGTTATTGTTACTTGAAAGTTAGTGAGATGATTGTTGTTTTTCTTTAGATGACATACTCTTCAGGCTGTTAGTAATAATGCTTTTTCATGGATCCTTTATTAACTATTGATTGCTATGTATTCTTGGCAAAGATAGTGGTTTTTGCACCATCTTTTCCACGAAACAGAATTCAAAGTTGCCCTTCTTTTGATCGGCTATATGAACCAATCTAATTTACCATATAGATGGAGTAATGGAAGAAACTGCCTTGTACCTTTTCCACTGGCATTAGTCCAACGTGAAATGTCATTTTAACGGATTAACAAACAATACTTTATATCGAAAAACTAAGAAACTACTACTTATATTAGAAAATAAATATATGTGTAAAATTATTTATTTTTCAATCTAAAGTTAATTTGTTTTTGTCATTAGTTTGCATACGTACTGATATTCATTTTCTTTTCGGTATACATCCGTGCTTTTGCAAAATGGAATTTGTTATGCATTGAAACACGCATATTCATAACAGCAATTCGATCCTAAACATAAGACAGTGCTTATAATAATATTAGTTGTGTTGGGACAAAATTCTTTTCTTATCTCAGTACCTACAGCGAGAAATATAATATTTATAGTTTTTCTTTTTTTTTTTTTTTAAGCCTGCTCTGTCAGTAGAAAATTACCCCAGAAAACGGAATGTTTTACTTTAGAGACTTAATCATTCTGGTCTTTGGGCAACCAACCTCTTCACTCTTCTGAAAAGAAAAGTGTTTTTTTTTGTTTTTTTTTTGAAAACGTGCATTAACCCAGCAAAGAAACATCACAGCTTGTAGAAGTCGTTCGATTATTCTGTTTTTCGAGAATGAAAAGCTAATGCTTTTACCAAACGAACTTATGTAATTGGCTCGAGTGTGAGAGCAGGTCCTAAAAATAACTAGTTGTCTGGGTGTTTTATGTCCTTGTTCGTTCACTAATAAGTCTGTCTGCTGCAGATACTTATTACCTGAAGAGATCTGGTGCAATGCTATTGCTTAATAAACTCGAAGTTCTTTGAAAGTAGGCCGCTGCTAAAAATGACGCGTGTCAGGTAAAATAATCTGTGTATTCGTCGAGTTGGAGAATAAAGATGTTTTGAGGTACTTATGTGAGCAGCAGATCGCTTAAGATAAAAAGAAGTCTCATTAGGAAAATATACACACATAGAGACCATGATGTTGACAGCTCGGTTTCAATGTTACCTACAATATATACGCAGATATACATACACATATTAAGTTTGCTCGAAAAGTATCCGGCTATTTAAAATAGGATAATTGTTATTTTTTTGCTTTTATTAGAATTTTCGCAGGACAACATTAAGGAGATCTTAACTGCTAATTAAACTGTAATGAAATTTTAATTTAGTTTTTATAATATAGATTTCGAAAAATACAAGACACGAAAGCCACTCAAGTTGGTGGGTTACATTTGAAATGTTAATGAGGAATGAGATACGTGATATGAATGGGAGAAAAATTTGTCAATATTTCTGAGATGAGGTAGTATTTACATTATTCGGACTATTGTCCTCATCTTTGTTGCCATTTGAACGACGCTTTGGTCGTAGTGCGCTCCGGTCTTCGTCAGGTTCTAGGAATTTCGAACTGAACCCTTTATATATGAATCGGGAAGGTTATCCCCCTTTAACTCTGAAAGTTATTTGTTCACCACTGCTGTAGCTTGGTATTGAACTCGCAACTCTATGAGTCAAGTCTGGAACTAACCAACGTCTATATTCACTGGGATAAGGACAAGATAAGGACTTAAAAACCTAATGTCCAGTAACCCTTTTTTTACCAGAGCTCATATTGCAATTTTTGACACTAATGAGAAATTTTTCGGGAGTGTTGTTCAAAACAATAAGGAGGCTAGAACCATTGGCTTGAAAAGGTTGCGAATATAGTGTTCGAAGAAGCTCCGACACGCGAATATGAATAAAAAGGTTTTAGTTCTTGGGAAAAACCTGTCTTGGTGGGACTTTCTTCAGATATCGAAACACAAAAGAAATGAGGGTGATGTCGCAAGTCGTGTCTCAGCTCCATAACTGCGGTTGCATTGTTTTGGAGAATTTTTGCGACCAGAAATAAGCATAGAGCACATCATGGTTAGACATTCTAACGTTAATGTAAGTATTGTGTGTCTATCACAGTCGCAGTGATATATAATCGAGACGTGTATGATGCTCTAAAAAGATAACATTTAAGGAGACTAAAGCACTGTTAACCAAGGTAAGCTATTCTGGATATAATATTAAATCGTTACATTAAGCTACTCCTCACTCGCCCTTTCTTTCCCACTCTCACATACGCATATGTATGTATATATATATATATATATATATATATATAGCGCATACTTGTAAACCATAAACACACAAACACATACATGAACTAACCCACTTAAAGATACACCCACACATACTACAATTAATGACAACATGAGCAGCGAAAGAGGACCATTCGTTTAAAGGCACGATCCAGCAGCGGACCATTTGAAACCTATCATTCTGAAGATGAGGTTTTGATCTCGAAGTAATAATGAATAATAAATAGTTAATGCCCAACATCTTCTTTAACTTCCCTTATTATCCTAAAGATGTTGTGATAACCTTCAAATACCTACACGCATACATTCTATCTCTCTCTCTCTCTCTATATATATATATATATATATATATATATATATATACCGATTGGTATTACCTTTAGCATCCCGACTCTGTTTCCTAGACAGGTCATCCAGCAATCGTCAGGAGATAGATAGAAATAATGCAAATATAAAATTTGTCACTTAACTGATTGGTATTACTTTAGCAGACCATTCAGCAATCGTCAGGAGACAGATAGATGCGTAAAAAGCAGTTGAATGTTGAAAATCTTTTGTTAGTGTACCGCTCTTTTTAAGTCAGCATTATCAAAGCATAGCTAAAACAACAAAGACAAGTAGTTGCAATAGCAAACAGTTACCTTAACAATGCTGTTGTCAATTTGAAAAAGAGAAAAGAACAATATAATTTTAAAAAACTTCATTTAGATAGAAGAAACAGAGTGAACACTATTTGAGCTCCTCCCCCATGAATATCTCACTGTCCAGGCAGTAACATTCACAAATTTATTACATTTTCAAGCTTGCTGAATTCAATTAATGTTTTTAACAGTTAATCATTATTGCAATAATTAGCAATTTATTAAATTTAAGAAACGAAAGACATCCGTAAAACTAAAAAGTTCCAATAAACACATCTTTGGATGCTTATCACTGGTATGTCACAGAACTTAGTCTCTTTTCTTGAGCTCTTTTTCTGTTTGTGATGCGATTTTTGTTTCCTCATTGATTTTGCTGTTCTCTCTCCAGTTGGCAACGGTTGACTCTCTAGATAATCTTCCTTTTTATTTAATTATTGTATCTCTTCAGTGGGTAACGCTTCACCCTTAGTTAAAGTTGCTTTTTCCAATTAAGAGTGGAACACTATCGGGCTGTTCCTAGGCTTGATAGAGTTTCTGGTTTTCTCGTCTACTGCTTCAGAATAATCGTTAAGCGAAAAATTGAATAAAGCAGGGTGGTGCTGCATGTTTGAAGTCCATCTCAAGATATAAATGCAATATTATGTTGTTAAACGAAGTGTTCTAGAGTAAGACTCGGAGTACTTTCTGCTATTTCCTAGCGCTGTGACAATGGACTGCCTCTACTTATAAATATGGCAATTAGCCACATTAGAGGGGATTCAAGTAGTCTTTGGTTCTCTGTACGAGTATTTAATAAACCACTTTTTCTTTGTTTCCTCTTCCTAGTTTTCTGCTAATTCCATGCTCTCTCTCAAACTGCGTCTATCCTAATTATTTTGAACAAAGACAACATTACGTCAATAGGGATATCAGATTGAATTTTTCAAATAATAATTTGAATTGTCGATCTTTGAAAGGAATACTGCTGCTATATCTTCGACTGCACTAGATTTAGAAATTTTCAACAAAATTCAAAGAAAGGTTGGTATTATCAGGGCCGTGCTTAGGGCCCCCACAGACCCCGCAATCGCGGGGGTGCCGCAAGTTTCCTAGTGACCGCAAGGCCCCGGGAAGCCACAAGACTCCTTGGCGCCGCAGATCTATTGTAATGAAAAAAATATAGCAAAATAATTATTAGGATTAAGTGGATATTTATCATCATAATTGTATGCTGAAACAGATATCTATCAACCCGTCTCGCTCGCTCTCTCTCTTTATATATATATATATATATATATATATATATATATATATATATATATATACACACACACAAAATCTTTGATAGAAGACTTCCGGTCCCGAAGAGGCCGCAAATCATTTGTAATTTTTAAAAAAATGAACTTGATAGAGAAATAGATTATATATATGTTTCAACATACATACAAGAACATAACATGTATATTTTTTTCCGTTTTTTGCGATCACGAAATGTCTGCGTTCTGAGGGTATGTTATTTTACTTAAAGTACCATTTATTGTGGGTTCGGTATTTTCGGGGAAACGCGTGTTGCATTTTGCGGATAGAGGGGCCGCAAAGCGCATTTTGCAGGGGTGGGGGCGATGTTGCTAAGCATGGTACTGGTTAATATCATCGAGCATATGTAGTCACTGAGGTATTATGGTTGTTGTGCGAATGGTAGAAATGTGCTGTTTTAGTGTATGGAATACTGTGGGATGTTTGGGTCAGTGATTGTGGTTAGCTAAGTTTAATTATAAGACAGATGAAGAGCAGTTTTTCCCACCACACCAACAGACATTGCGCCACATTTTGTTAAAAACAGAATAATTATCACTTTCCTCCTTGATACCTCGACGGCGTGAATTAAAATATATTACTAGATTTATGACTATATCATCATTTGACTGTTGAAATAGCAAAATTTATCGTAATTTCCATTTTTTTTTTCTGACTCTTACCGCCTGTGGAGCATTCTTCCGGTTTCTTTTTTTCTCGTAATCTATAATCTTCAAAAACTAAATGCAACGTCAGTTGCTATCTTTTGTCTTTTTTTATCCTGTTCTTTCTCCTCACTAAATTCTTCTCGTTTTCTTTCAATCTCAGTAAGCCATTCTTCGATGAAATTATTCTAAAAAAAATATAAATAATTGTGTATTCACTTCTCGTATTCAGTTGAGGTTATATAGATTTCGGGGACTTTCTTCGATCTTTTTCTCACCTGGATGTGAGGGAATCACCTTCTCCAATTTCTGTGTCGGGGAACCTACTGACAACTTCGATGCCCGATTATGTCCTTGGTGACTCTAAAGTCTTTCAAGTCAAGCCTCTGAGGTACCTAGCTCTTTTGATGCTCTGAGTACAAAGATTATTTCTGTGTTTCTTCAAGTGAAACCTGTACATATTGAGGTCATCATAGATCAATTCTCTTATATCAAAGGTACCTGATAAATATTCAATTCGATTCAAACCACTTGCATTTCTTAACGTAAATCGCATACAACATTCTCTGGGAGAAATAACTAAATTGGTGCTAGTAAGATTAAAATCATATTGTAAAGTTCAGCTTGACAAAATATCAGTAGTGCCATTTGAGCCTTGCTTCGCTTTGACGATATTTTCTGCTGTGCAGCCACACCAGTAATAACGTTTCTATCTTAAGATTTTCGACAATATGGAAGGGACATCAGCTAGGTAATTGTGATAATAAGCAGGTTACAAAGATACCACGCGCAGAAAGGAAAATTACATACCACACTTCGAGTTTATAACATCTCGTTTCTCTTTATTCTATTTACGCGGGAATTCAGCTATCATTTTGGACCCGGCAAACTGAAAACGAGGCTATGACTTATTGAAAGTTCCGCTCCAGCTTTTATTGGAAAGAAATTTTGAATTTAAATGCGGCGTATTTGTATGTACGTCCTACATATAAATACATTTATCTGACTTTCTCACGACACACAAATACACACATATGTATGAAACTATGTATGTATATATTTATATATATAATATTTATTCAGAAATTATAACATGAATATGTTATAATATCAATACAAAAGTAGCTATTTTGTTTCGACACTTCTTATGTCTTATCAAGTGTGTGTGTGTATATATATATATATATATATATATATATATATATATGCAGTTGAATTGAACAGACAATGTTATTGAATTCGGGTGAAAAGTATTAAGCAGCTTGCCGAGTTTAAACATGGAACTATTGGAGTAGATAGAGCTATCTATCGCCCGGTTCACACTCCACCCACGTCTATTGACCAGGTTAAGAGGCTCATCCCTTGTTCCCTGTTTAGGATGTGGTTTCCGGCTTTCTCTTTTCCAATCTTTTCACTATTACGTAGCCCCCTGCACATCAGTGGTATTACCGCCTTGCTCCGGGTGATACGATTAAAAAAAACAAACTCCAAGTATTTTTGACCATCAATGGATTTATAGTTCTAAATTTGGTATGTCGGTTAGTACGTTTTACCTGAGTTAAATCGTTTAATTCGACAGCCGAAAAAAAACTTACTAAACAGCTTAGCAGGCACACTGTTTAATTAAATAAAACATGTTTAAATTAAAGATTACTATCTAAATATACTTTTTATAACAAAATAAATAGAAATATTTGAACATGTATAATATCTATATATATATATATATATATATATATATATATATATTTATTATGTGTGTGTGTTTTTGTAAGTGTTTTAAGCAGTTAATTGATCTTTTAACCCAATATTTTTTATCATAATAAATGTTATATTTGGCCGAACGTTAAGTCAAAGTTAGCTTAATAGTGGTTTCCCTGACCGATAAAGTAAACAGTTCGATTACTCTCAAAAGACACACTTTCTCGGCGTTGCTTTCACTTTTTAAAAGACAAGTACGTTTACTGGAACACGTGTATCCACTAAATAAAAACTTGTAATTATTGAAATTATTATTATAGATAGATAGAGAAGACTTCCATAAACAATTATCTAGATTCCACCATATGTCTCAATGTAATGTCTTTGTGATACAGAGAAACAGTTTCCCAAGATTACTGATAGCGAATGATAATGGTCATATTAGCCGTTTTCTCACCCGGAAACATTCGGCATTCATTGAGCGAGCAGCTAGAACTAGTGTCGCTTGAAAATTATCAAATTTCTTTCTTAAACCCATGTTTCGGGCAAAAATAAACTTCTCAAGTCTAGTAGCTGTTTTCAGTATTCATAACCTTTTATTTGATTATCGCTGAACAGCAACATCTTGATTATGTTATCATTTTATCAGCGATTTATACTTGATATTCTTTTTTTAATAATCATTTCACCAAAAGCAAGGCAATGCTGAGACTAGTGTGCAGAGGGTTACATTGACGGGGGAGGCGGATGACACAGAAGAAAACAGTGATGTTGTAGAAAGGATAAGAGAGGATGGAATTCACGGAGATGGCATTTGACGTTGCATTTAAACTTTTGGAGAATGCATGGGGTGGGAGTTGCACAGGCGGGAAGTGCGAGGAAAGAAACTGTCGAGTAGAAGTGACGGTTACATTTGCCTATTTTGACATTAAAACGGTGGAACTCAGTTGCGAAAGAAAACTCAGTCAATCCGAGAAAAAGAACACTATGCTTAAAGAGAGTTACAATACAAAAAATATTTTTGCTCTTGTAGTCTTTCTTTAACTTATATATATATATATATAAAGCTATTACCAATGGATTTGTAAAAGCATCCAACTTAAATTCATCATAATATTCTGTTAAATTCTAACATTAATTTGTCATCGGATTAAAATCCCCTGTGGAATCAACCTTACAACGTACCAAGGATACTACTTTATGTATATAATGAATTAGAACACTGTTAGCTACTGGCGTATGTTTACATGGTATATCACACGCTAAAAGTCTGCCTTCTTCTACCGAGCGCCCATAGCTCAGAGGTAGAATCGCCGACTGATGTTAATTCAGTCGAGTTTCAATCCTGGCTAAAAGCAATTGGATGTCTAACCGTACTGTTGAGCTGTGATACAGCGAAACAGATCTGTCTGTGGATGACTAATATATATATATATATATATATATATATATATATATATATATATTCGAAAGGAATCTCAAAGGCCTTCGGATTGGTTTGCGTTTTATTATTGACTGATTTTAGTTATTTTATCACGCAGTACTGGTTTAAAAGTGGCAGGTGGTGTTGCTGTTTTTTCAAGCTTTCAAATGATGTTTTGATACAAAAATTTCGTAATATATTCTTTGCGCACAGGATGTTCTTATTCTTCGGAATTCCGGGAAGCATTCTGTCACTTTCTATAGCTTCCTAAGTAATTTTATAGAACAGAATGTGTACTTTTCTGTTGCATTTTCTTCTTCTGCCATGTTTCAGGCAACAGCATAATTCCATTGTCCGAGAACATTATTTTTCTCAGCATATAATTGCTTCTCAGTGTCTTTTCCAGTCTTCCAGTATTTTTTTTCTTTTTCGTTAAGCAAATTCCATAATTACAAAAATAAATGAGCATCTGAAGATGCAATCGATAAAGAATTTGGCGCATGTGTCAAAACCATCTTGAAAAGCGGCAACCATTGTTGCCATTGATTAACAAAGAATCCTGCACCCTATCGTTATCTCTTTCTTTTACCTGATGCTCGACGGATGCTGATCACCGCTTGTTGTCATTAACTGATCTGATGAGGAACAATAGCTGTTCTAATGGAGATCATACCAGACAACTTCTTTCCTTTTATATAAACAGTTTCGTTTTCTTTAGATGATAACCACATTTTAGAATAAGTTGTTGGTGACTAATTTTTCTTCCTAAAAGTTTTCCTGCTTTTACACATTATTATTCTTATTCATTATTTAAAAAAATCATTTGCTTCCTTGCAAGACAATCAAGCGCTTAGACGCAACGGATTAGTTAGGATGAAAAAACAGAGTGTAGGAAAACTGATAAAATGTTACTGAGGATCGCTACCAACCCAACTGGTTCACCCAATCCATTGTTTTGATTTGAACCCTATCAAACCCAACTGGTCCATCCGACCCATTGTCTTGATTTCATCGCGACCAATCCAACTGGTCCATCCGACCCATTGTCTTGATTTCATCGCGACCAATCCAACTGGTCCATCCGACCCATTGTCGTGATTTCATCGTGACCAATCCAACTGGTCCATCCGACTCATTGTCTTGATTTCATCGTGACCAACCCAACTGGTCCACCCACTCCATTGTCTTAATTTGATCCCTATCAACCCCAACTGGTCCATCCGGCCAATTGTCTTGATTTCATCGCGATCAATCCAACTGGTCCAGCCGATCCATTATCTTGATTTGATCGCTACTAACCCCACTGGTCTACTTGATCCATTGTCTTGATTTAATCCCTATTAACCCCAACTGGCCTACCCAAACCATAGTCTTGATTTGACCCCTATCGACCCCAACTGGTCTATCGATTTTGGCGCATTATCTAATTCCAAATTTTCAATATTAAACCTTTCAAATCATTTTTACAAGTTTGATAATTTATATTAGCTTTTCCATAAACAGTACAAATATTTTGTTTATTTCAATTGATGTTTTCCATTTTTTCATGAAAATGTCTCGATGTCATTTACCGTTTCAGAAATGCACAACTGGGTTAAAGGTTGATTCACTGAATAAATGAAATGCAGGTTTTATACCCGCCAAGATGTACATTTTTATAAGACATTTAATCCCATATATGGATGTGCGTTGTGGTGCAGTGGATATCGGCTCGGAACGAGAAATCGGGGAGCCGAGTTCGAATTCCAGTTGAATTCGTTGCATTCACTTACGCGCAAATACCCTTGGGAAAGGTATTAATCCGTCTCTTCCTTCCAGTTATGGTTAAATAACAGGACAGATTGGGTTCTATAGCCTTGGCTGGCCACCAGTCTACCGCAGAAAGCAATGGCAACCTACTGCGGGGATAATCTTCTGCCCAGTCAGTCATATGTTTCGAGACATGATCGCCCAAGCGTGTTTCACGTATGGCAGTTAACTGACTGCCTGAATCCCATATATAAATATGATGTTAATTCCACTGTTTAAAAACGGGCTGTCTATTCTAACACGTATACCCATTAAATAACTTCATTTCTATTAATAAGATGTAATATCTGATTTTAACTGATTAAATTACTGTTTACATTACGGGTAGGAAAATAACGCAGATCGAGACTTCCAAACGTGTCGAAAAGATATGTGTCCATTTCTTACAGATCCTAAGTCAGTCTTTGCTGTCGAGATGTCTATGACTGTAACGGTTAAGCAACATACCTCTAAAAAGTGATCTACCATGATAAAGAGAATGTAAGTTCAATTCTCGCTTAAAAATAAATATTAAGGATGAGACAGTGAATGCTTTTGAGTCAAATTTCCTTGTATGCTAAAACTAATCATACAAATGTATTCAAAAACATGAGATTTGGTGTATCATTCAATATCACAACTGTTTATTCGTGTCTTCGATTAGGTAAAATTCGCAGTTGGTCTTAAAAATATAACCTACAATCTGTTGTTAATTGGGCAAGAAATGTATTGTTAATTTTTTTTTTTTTTTAATCATTTCACCCCAAGCAAGGCGGAAACGCCACTGATGTGCAGGGGGCTACATAAATGTAAAAAGATTAATTAGAAAAGAGTGAGGAGTACAAACTAGTTAGAAAGGAACAATAGAAAGCTGAGAAAGCAGGTGCGATGACAGATACATAGGTGAAGAGAAAGGGAAGGTTATACGGGGGTGGGGAGAGAGCTAGAGTCCAGTGGTTAGTAGATGAGTATTGACTTTGCATTTACATTTCTGGAGGTTGTAGCCGTCAGGAAAGCAAGAATACGGGAGCGAGTTCCACAGACGGGAAGTGCGAGAGAAGAAGCTGCAAGAGTAAAATTGTCGTCTGCATTTGGCTAACCTCACTGTGAATGGGTGGGACCCAGTTGCCAGTCTGGTTGCACGAGTAAACACCTGTTGAGGAGGCATCAGTGACTTAAGTTCGTCTGAGCAGAAGCCATGAAAGTATTTATAGAACAAAGGGAAGCCACATTTCGACGATGGGGAAGTGGCTGCAGTCGAGCCGCCAGATCAGTACCTATCGCATTACAGACTCTCCTTTGGAGCCTGTCAAGAACACTGAGGTGAACAGCAGGGGCACCTGACCATAAATGGCAGCAGTACTCCATGCACGGACGGATGGTTGACTTGTATATATGCAGGATGGATTCAGGCGGAAAAAACATCCTGGATCGCCATAGTGACCCAACCTTCTTCGCAGTAGATTTTGCTATGGATTCAATATAGTAGTTCCATTTGAGGTCTGAGGACAGGGTAAGTCCGAGGAGGCGTAGTGTATTACTCTCCAGGAGAATCGCTTGGTCCATGCTTATGGGAGGCGGGAGAGGTTGCCTGTAATGGTTGACAGACAACAGCTTGGTCTTAGATGAATTGAAGTTGACAAGCCACTTCTTGCCCCAGTTCACCACAGAGTGTAGATCCCGTTCAAGTTCAGCAGCGAGATTGTCTGTCCGTCACGAGAGGTTTCTTACTGGTGCGGGAGTATATTGTAGTGTCATCTGCGTAGATGCCTACTTGGGACTTGATCACATCTGGGAGGTCGTTGATGAAAATAAGGAAGAGCGTCGGGCCCAGGATAGAGCCCTGTGGGACACCAGCATTCGTGCTGTAGGACGAAGAGGCACGCCCATTCAGAACGACCTTCATTTTGCGGTTATTTAAGAAAGATTGGATTAGGTCAAGCAGGCGACCGGTAATGCCATAACCGCGTAGTTTGCATAGGAGGCCAGAGTGCCAAACCCTGTCGAAAGCCTTGGAGATGTCCAGAGCAACCGCGCGAGCCTCGTCAGACTCATCAAGGGCCTGTAGCATGTACTCCGTTACGGTTGTTAGCAGGTCGGCCGTGGACCTGGCAAAGCGGAATCCATATTGCCTGTCGGAGAACAGTTTGTGGGCGGTGAGATGATGAACTATTTCAGCATTGATTATAGCTTCGAATACTTTCCCGAATATCGGTAAAAGACTGATTGGGCGATAGTTGGATGGGTCCGAGGGTTCACCACAATTTTTAAATACAGGAACGACTGAAGAGAACTTCCAGCAAAGCGGGAAGCAGAAAGGCAGTAGTTAAATAGTTTAGAAAAGACAGGGGGAAAGTTCAGGAGCACACCTCTTAAGGAATATCACCGGGATTCCATCGTCTCCACACGCCTTATGGGGGTCGAGTTTTGAAATTACTCTGGATACTACTGTCGGGGTAATATACAGGGTGTAAACGATAAATTGGCAGTTTGAGATCTCAGACTTTAAACCTTGATAAAGAAGGGACATTTAAAGACATTTAAGATTTGCATATGTTTATTTAACTCTTTTATTAAATACAAACATTTTATTCTATGCGTCCACCTTCTGCGTCCACAACTTGCTGAATGCGAGCCCTAAAAGCACGACAGGCCTTGACAGCTAACACTTTCTTGATATCGCGGAATGCTCGCCTTATGGAGGTCTTCAGTGAGGCCACACTGTTATGGGGGCGAGCATTAGAGACTTTCTCAACATCGCCCCATAACCAATAGTCGCAGGGGTTCAAATCTGGCGAACTAGAGGGCCAGATATTTGAGGGCACAAAAAACGGCAACTCTCTCTTCAAGAAGGTCTGCACTGTTTTTGACCCATGAGCAGGTGCAGAGTCCAGGATGAATATCATTTTGTTGGAATCATCGTTCTTCTTAATCCAGGGTAAGAGAACTTCCTCCAGAATCTTCAGATATTCCGCCATATTGATCTTCAGGCCAACTTCAATGAAGTGACGGGGCATGACTTTCCCATCGCTGGCAATAGCTCCAAACACCATGACAGAGACAGGGTGTTTACTCTGCATGACTGGAGGAACACAAGAAGGGTCAATGACGATAACTCTTGAGTTTCTGAAGTTGGCGACTTCGTCTACCACGAACTTTTTCTCTCCACAAAAATGCGAACGGTACCACCATGGTGTTTCGGGTGATTGAGTAGCAAGTGGCTTCTCTCTTTACGAATGGTCTTAGATTTCGCGGTAAGAATGTTACGACATCGTCTGCAATATGACTTCATCCCAAGATCTTTCCGTACTGCATTAGAAATGGTCATTTTGGCTACATTCCGCTTTTTCGCCTGGTCAACCATTGACTGTGATGGATTTGCTGCAATGGATCATTTCAAACCTTTTGGTGGGGATTTTATCACTTCTCGGGCTGTGAACCTTCCTTTGCATGTCTTTACCTTCCCTTAAGTTTGCTACAATACGATAAACAGTCCTAGGAGCATAGCCAGTGTCTCTGATAATGTCAGATGTCTTATGCCCGGCGCGGAACAATTCAGCAATAACCATTCTATGGTTAAATTCTACACTGGCACTCATTTTGTTAGTATTTTTAGGTGGTTAATCTGGACTTCAGACTCTATAGAGTACAGAAACTAACATTTCAGACTAATAATGCCGCTTTAAAAAACCTAAATTGCGGATTGAAATTACTGCCAATTTATCGTTTACACCCTGTATACGTCGTGCAGTTTGGCCTCAGTTCTAATAGGGAAGTCGGGTGGGTGTACTCCGGACGAGTCGAATGTGGAGTTGAATGAGAATCTGCGGGCAAAGCACTCGGCTGTGTCCGCAGATGTCGTGAGAACCTCAAATCCATTGATTAAAGGAGGTATTGAGGATTTCCTATTGTTGAGCACTCGTTTACAAATCATCCAATAGTCCTTGGAGCAGAACTTGCGGTCAGCTATGTGTTGTCGCATTCTCTCAGCAAACAACTGTTTGGCGTCATTTAGGGTTCTCTTGCACTCATTGCGAGCAGATATGAACAGGCGCCTTTTGTGATCAGTTGACTGTCTCCAGAATAGACGGAAATAATGGTTCCTGTGGGCAATGGCGGCTGAGCAGGCCGGAGAGAACCACGGAGAGGAATGAGGTTTTAAGCAATACTTCCTGAACACCTCGAAAATGAAACTGTTGTGGTACAATGGCTATCGACTCGGAACGACAAATCGTGTAGTCGAGTTCGAATTCCAGTTGGATTCCTTGCATTCACTTACGTACAAATACCACTGGAAAAGGTATTAAACCGTCTCTTCCTTCCAGTCATGGATTAAATAATAGGACAGATTGGGTTCTATAGCCTTGGCTAGCAACCATTCTGCTACAGAAAGCAATGGCAACCTACTGCTGGATAAACTTCTGCCCAGTCAGTTAATGTCTCTTTAGAGACATGATCACCAAAGCGTGTATGACGTATGGCACTTAAGTGACTGACTGAATATAATAGTTGAAAACATGATTAAGGCTTCTACTGGGCATAAAGTGAGGGATCAGTTTTATATCGTTATGAAGTAATAAACTAATCCCCCACTTATTACTACTTAATAATATAATACATCACTTCCCCCTACAGCCTTGGTCGACAACCAGTCTACCGCAGAAACCAATGGCAACCTACTGCGGTATAATCTTCTGTCCAGTCTTTCGAGACATGATTGCCAAAGCGTGTATCACGTATGGCAATTAACTGACTGACTCTTTTAATAACTGTCTGGAAGAATCTTCTTTGCCTTCCATCAATATGATTGATGCTAACCACCAAGTGTGTGACTCATTGATCTTTCTTTTGACGTTTTCTGCTGAAAAGTGAAAATGTTTTCTCACCGACGTGACCTAGCGTCCGTGTACCGTTTCTATAAATATTTTCATGGAAATTGCTCTGAACGTTATTCTTCTTTGGTATCTAGATTTGATGAATTTAAGCCCAGTACTTTTTTGGCGGTAAAATCTCATTTTTTTACTGTTGAAATTACCAGATGTAAACGTAAGTCGTGTCTTAACAGATTCTTCATTTGCACTTAACGCTTGTAGAATTCTCTTCCGACGTTTTGTTTTTTCAGTTCGATCTTAAATCTAATGCCAATCGTTATCGTGTGTCTTCTGAATAATTGCTGCTCTTTCATTGTTCTCTCTTTGAAATAATGATTTTCTTTTTTTCGCATATTCTCGCAAAATCAGTAACTCCTTCTGTTTTAGTGGCTTTATTGCCTTTGAGAGCTGTCGATGAATGTTAGCAAAAAAGTAAGGTCCTCTCATCATCGTTACAGCATAAACCACATGTGGACTCTGTGGGTGTTAAATAAGCGCAAATGTGCCTAAGCAGGCGTCTGCAACAAGTATTAGTAAACAGTCCTAGAAGACGGGCATCCTCGAATACGAGTGGCCAAGCATACATATATCTCTGTGTGTGTGTCTCTGCGCACGTGCACATGTGTGTGTCTGTGTGTGTGTCTCTGCGCACGTGCACATGTGTGTGTCTGTGTGTGTGTCTCTGCGCACGTGCACATGTGTGTGTGTCTGCGCACGTGCACATGTGTGTGTCTGTGTGTGTCTCTGCGCACGTGCACATGTGTGTGTCTCTGCGCACGTGCACATGTGTGTGTCTCTGCGCACGTGCACATGTGTGTGTCTCTGCGCACGTGCACATGTGTGTCTCTCTGCGCACGAGTATGTGTGTGTGGGTATGTGTCGAAAGCCTCCAGATATATTTGCCATCTGATGACGATTTTGTAGAAAATACTTCTTCAGTATATATATATATATATATATTTTGTGAAGCTAAATCCATAAAGCTTTTTCTAAATGACTAGCAATAAAAATACTGCTGAAGTACGTCCGTTCTACTGGATGAAATAAAATTAGCAATAACGCCCAGGTGGAAACTGAAATTTCCAGTAAGTTTCTCGATTTCACACTTGTCGTATCCCCAAAGCGAATCTCCGTCAGTTTTTATTTCCAGTGTTTAATACTCTGAGTCTATTTTCTAAAAGTTCGTTCTTTATCGTCAATGGGGAGGAGAGTTTTTCTCTCTGTCCCCTGACACACAGTAACATATCATATCGTTGCTATTAATATTATTATTATTAATCGCTCTTTATTAGTCTAGAAAGACAGGATAAGCTGTCTCAAAGAGTTGAGACGTACAAACAGTCAGGATTATACCAGAAACTTAGGCCGGGTGGGTTTCCATCTTGGAATTTGACCAAGACGTCAAGGAGTTGGCGCCAGAGGTCATTGTCTGATATAGAATTAATCGTGCCTCTGGAATCGACATATGATGCTTAATAGAATCGAGTTGTTGTTCTGGCTTTTGGCTCCTAATTGCCCTGAGAAAAAAAGAAGTGCTCACCCCAACTTTCAAGACCGATCTATTTTCTGGCTTTCTACAACTGCAGAGCCAAGATAAACTACTCAGACATGCTAACTCAATTTTCTATTTATTTAAGATCGAAAGATGATGACCGGTGAGATAAACGAAGTGATAATGATACTTTAAGAGAATTTTATCCGAATTTTGCAAGAAGAATGTTTTCTTTTTCTCTCATATTCCCTCACACTCAGTAAACACCTTACGTCTTAGGAGCTTTATTGCTTTGCTTGGGGTGAAATGATTAAAACAAAATTAAATTTCTTTTTCTTTTTTTTAACATATCGTCCAAAGCAAGCCAGTTTACTGCCACTGGTGCGCAGGGGGTTACATAGGAGGTACGTTATGAGAAAGACTGACAGATTATAGGGAGTGTCAGGAAGTGGGTAACAGAAGAATGAGAATACTGATGAGAGTAGGGTAGGCGGAGAAAGAAGCTTGAGAAAGAGGATGCAAGTCATTGAGATATTAGATGACTATTGACTTTACATTTAAATTTTTGGAGATTGTAGCTGTCGAGGAAGCAAGTAAACGGAAGGGAATTCCACAGGCAGGAAGTGCGAGAAAAGAAGCTGATGGAGTAGAATTTGCGTTTACATTTTATTGGTTTCACAGTAAAAGAGTGGGACCTACTTGCTAATCTCGTGGCTCGAGTAAATTCATAGCGACGAATTGTAATAAAATGAAAGCTATATAGCTCCCAGTCACAGTAAAAAGTTTTTGTTTAAAAGTTTCCTTACCTGTTTTGATACATTGTGATAAAATTAAATATGGTATTTAATTTCTTATTTCATTTTTACAGGCTATTGATCTTCTTCCATTCGAAATAAAGAGCGGATATTTTCATTTTTTGTTCTTGACATTTTTCTTTATTCAGAATATTTGTTAGAGAGTGAATGCGATTTTGAACGAAGGATAACCTTTCATAGTTTAATTACCAAGGCACTTATTTCCTTTGAATAGCTTCAAACGGTCAGGATATATTAGCACCCGCCCAAATTCAGCTCCTTTCCCATAACTATCTAATCGGTTTTTTATAAATTTTCACGATCAAGGCCACGTTATCATATATGAATGATTATTAATTGTTAAAAATACGCTTTTATTTGATAATGGACAAATCGCTTAACCTTGAAAAAGTCATTATATTGTCGGTATTATCTATAAAATATAATGTTACTTGAAAGCCAAAACCAAATTTTCTCTAGTAGACCGCCTGGTTATCATTCTGGGTCCTACGTAGTAGAAGGCAATGAAAGTTATTTGACAATGTCTTTCTCATTGTCAGTAGCATACGACACGTTGCACTGGGTTAAATAATACCAGCCAGGGGAACTGATCTATTAAATCCAGACGTATGTATTTCCCGGCATTCAGTACTACCAAAATATCAATTTGGGCTCAAATTGATATTTTGGTAGTACTGGATGGCGACGCTCTCGAGAATTTTCCTTCTGGTAAAATTGCTTACTCTTTTTATTAGTGTGGCATTTTTTAAATCAAAACTGTGGTTGAATTCATTTCTGGAAATCACTAATATATTAGTTAGATTATTATTAGTGATGTCTCTTCTGTGTTCATACATACATTTTTCAGATATCTACTTGTTTCTCCGATTTATATTGAGGAACAATTTTGGCAATTTATTTTGTACATACGTGCTTGTTCATTATTATGATTTCGAGTTTCTTTAGATCTGACAATGCCGATAATAGATTTCGAGGTCTTTGTTATGATCTGTGTGTACAATGGAGTTGGTGGGTGGTATAATGTATTTGTTATTGCTTAAATTATTATTATTGTTGATAATGTTGCTTTTGTTGTGGTTGTATATTTTATGTGCCTTTCTTTTTGCATTGTGAATAAAGTGATACGGGTACTGTAAGTTTCTGAATATGTTTCCTATGTAATTTTCTTTTGCTAGATATTGGAGGCTGGATATTCTTAGGTTTCTTAAAAAGAAACCTATAATAATACCAGAATATATATATATATATATATATATATATATATATATATATATGAGGAAAAGATTTAGTAATTTATGCAATATATCCTGGTAAAATTATATTAAAATTGAGAGTTCGATGTAAATTTAAAATTGCACAACAAATATTTATTCCACGTATAAATTCAAATCTTACAAATGTAGTATTTAAATTTATATGTGGAATATATATATATATATATATATAAAGCACTAATATGTGCATATCAACGCTCTACCTCCATCCCGATATCGGGCACTTTATGATAAAAGTCTGCAATGGATTCTATACAGTCATTCCACTTGAGGTCTTTTATGAGAGCTAACCCGAGGAGACACAGTGTTTTACTTTCAAGGAGACTAGGCTGATCCATACTAATAGGGAGTAGGAGCGATTATCTGTGATGGTTAATAGATAGCAGTTTCGTTTTAGAAGCATTAAAATTCACGAGCCACTTTTAGATATAATTATAAATATAATTGCAATTATCATTTGCCAATTGTCTTCATATTTTAATTTTAATTCATCTCATTTTTATTTTCTGAAGTATAGTTTCTCTGCAGAGGTCCAGGGAACAGTCAGTGAGGTTCAGCCGCTCCCCATGTCTTTCTTTTTATCTGTTTCATGTCATAATGAGGGGTCCTGCAAAAATAATAAAGACAAAATAACAATTTTCAACACTGACGTACAAAAAAAAGGGGTAAATAAATTGGCATGCTTTTCTGTAAGGAAATGGTTAACAAATGTATTTGCATAATATGAGTTATATTTCACGTATCCTGTCATTCAGTTAAGTGCCATACGTGATACACGCTTTGGGCGATCATGTCTCTTTCGAGACATGACTACTGAGCAGAAGATTATCCTGCAGTAGGTTGCCATTGCTTTCTGCGGTAAACTGGTTGCCAGCCAAGGCCATAGAACTCAATCTCTCCTGTTATTTGATTCATAGCTAGAGGTGGAATAAATGAATTAAGTAGTAATTAGTGGGGGATCAGTTTATTACTTCCTAACAATATAAAACTGATCTCCTACTTTATGGTCAGTAGAAATCTTAATCATGTTTTCAACTATTATATTCATTCAGTAAGTTAAGCGCCATACAGGATACACTCTACCATCGATTATGTCTTGAAAGAGACATGACTGACTGGGCAGAAGATTATCTCATATTAGGTTACCATTGCTTTCTGCGGTAGACTGGTTGCCAGCCAAGGCTATAGAACCAAATCTGTCTTGTTATTTAACTCATAACTGGAGGGAAGGAATAGATTAATACCTTTCCCAAGGGTATTAGTGCGCAAATGAATGCAAGGAATTCCACTGGAATTCGTACTCGACTCCCCGATTTGTCGTTCCGAGTCGATATCCACTGCACCACAATGCACATCCTGCGTATCCTGTAGATATTCCTAAAATGCGTTTATAGAATTGATAAATGCAGAGAATTATATTAGCCAACAACTGACATCGATCATTGAATGGTTGCGCTGCAAAATAAACAGCTAGACGTTACTTTTTAATTTGACTTCATTTTTTTTTTCTCTAAATAATAAGTGTTAAAAAGAAAATCATGATTTCAGGTGTATTTTTAAAGATTAAATTCTTAAGACTCCGCATAAAGCATTTCTTCTGTCCAAGGGATCCGTAGCAATTAAGGTTGTTCTTTGGATTTTATCTAGAAGCAAAAGACCAAATGTAGTAGCAATCTTCAATGGACGAATTGTAGAATTATAAATGTGTAAAATTCTGATGAATTGTCTAGAACGACACTGTGAGCTAATTTTTCTAGCAGAAGACAGAAATTAATTCAATCTAATCGTGTCATTTTATGTCAGTGGAAAACGCTAGTGTGAGGGGTCCAATGATTCCCTCAACTGGTGGTTTGCATTAGCCATGCTAATAGAGGGCAAAAAGGTTATTTCAAAAGAGTAAAAGAGTCGTTTTGCTTAAAAGACGTTAAAATTAACGACCCATTTCGTTCTCCAGTTAACAACAGATTGAAGGTAATTTTTTATATCAGTTGCCAATTTGACCTTAATGAGCGTATGAGATTTACCATTAAGACAGGTGTATATAGTTGTGAAATTAGTATATATACCCAATCTAGGTAAAGTCATTGATAATAATTAGTAACAAAAGAGAACCAAGGATATAACCTTGACGGCACCCGCATTAATGTAAAAAGATTTAGCATAGTTTTTACTTCGAGATTTGATTAGAAAGACCGAAAACTTTCGACTCGAAGTTCCGGTTTGTTAACATCTGACATCCACGATTTCGCTGGGGGGCGGTTCGAGGCATGGGTTTTGCGGACTTAGTACCAGTTAGATACGTTCGGAGAGGGGAGGCAAGCCAGCGGCAAACGGTGCATTTTGGAAGCACGGTACCCCGGTTTTAATGTCTTGTTACCCTACTACCAGCGCGCATGTCGCTACTGTTTCGCAAAAACAAAAGTAAATGTTCAGATTTAGTTCCATCAGTTAAAATCTTTGCAGCTAGGACACCCATACCAATTCGGATCTCCCTGGTTTATTTTGCATTCTAAATGTAAGAAGGACAGTTCTTTCCCCCAAAATTGCCACTTTGTGGAATATACTCCTACTCGGGATTTTGCACAATTCAGTCTGGGTCTATTCAAATGCCATTCATCTTCTTTCCTCCTTATCCTCATAATCCATTATTATTTTGTACACATCATTTATCATTTATTAATTGCTACTCTCTATTTTGAGCGGCTATCGAATCTTGCATTGGGTGAAATTTAGTATGAAAATAATTAAAATTTAGAGTTTCTGTTGCTACTGCTGCAAAGTCTCAGGTCATGGAGTCATTGAGGCCAGGAGAGCCAACTTGTCCCACGGGCTCCTGGCAGAGTTTCGGAACATCCACCAGCTCCATATTAATCATGCAACCGCTGCAAGGACTGGACTGCATGATCATCCGATAGGTTGTCACCAGTTTGCAAATAGACGTCGAAATAGTGGATAGCTCTGGTACGATGATCATCATGTCGTCGCAGGTTACGACCGAGTCAGCGAATACGGTGCTGGTTGATGGTACGAAGGATGTTCGCCTAGACGGTTGTCTGACAGAGCTTTTCATTCGGACACAAGTTCGAAGACGCGGGTATCATAGATGCAGGAGCGTGGGTGTTGTTGAGAGTTCGCGTCTCGGTGCCGTAATGTAGCACAGAGGGGATGTTAGTTTTTTAAAAATTTGAAAAAGAGGTTCATTTCGAAAAACGGATTCCACTATTTTCTCTCGTGTGCCGGCTCTTAAATAGTATTAATCACATATGATAGCTCCAATTATCCATACCACAATTTTGTGTCATTTTTCTTTTTTGTTTTCGTTAATGCTAACTGTAAAATCTTGAAAACAGATATGTCTGAATTAAAATAAATTTATTGATGTCTTTTTTTCTTTTAATTTTAGGTTCGAGTCCAGATCGTGGTGCAGTTCGCCAAGGTCGGGGAGATTGATACGTTGAAGGAACAGTACTCAGCTGACGTTATAGTTAAAGGAAAATGGCGAGAACCGGCCCTGGACGGACAAACACATACGGTCAGTCTGAGAAATTCTTTTGAGTTTACTTTGACCTTTCATTTCTTTGTCCTTCCTTCTCTCACCATATTCATCTCGTTCTTCTAATTTGCTTTCAGTAACCATCTTTAATATATTGACACATCTAAATAGAATCATCAAATCATCATAAAAAGTTTACTCATCAACCCGGAACCTAACAATATCGATATCTCAAAGTTTTTATTTATTTATTTTTGTGGTTAGGAAAAGATTAGAGTTACTGAATCAAGATTTTATGAAGACAGAAAAACCAAATATCGATTTCTTTTTCTTTAAAATTGATTTCTTCAGGCCAACATGAAATGTTTTTTAAGTCCTATTTGAAACGTCCGTTCGAAAACGGAATGTTTAATAAGTTTTTCGTATATTAAATACAGAAATATGAAACAGCTTATAGTCTTTAGTTAAATAGAATCATCGTAATTTTTTATTGGCGTAATTAGAATATTTTATTTATAAGCAGAGACTGTCGACTTAGAAAACTGTAAGCATGGACAAAATATAAGCGAAACACTAATAATTGCAATTTTAGCCAGACCATCAGGGGGTCACGATAGACAGCAGCTCAGATTTGTGAATCAGTCGAATTCAAGTCAAGTCTGCACATTTAGTTACTTGAAAATACCCTTAGAAAGGATATGAAACGATTTCCCCCGGCACCTATGCATAAAGACCAAGACTGACTGGATCCTATCACCTTGAGTGTTAAACGGTCTAAAAGATCCTGAGTGTTCGAATGGCTAACGACTAAAATATTTCCTCCCACCAGGCTTTGGTCGGATGAGGAAAGTAAGTGGGACTCCAGCAGTGCAAAAAATCGAGAGTTGTTAAAGGGCAGATGAACTTCTTAGAGTCAACGGCTATCAGCTATTAAACAATTTCACCAACCTGCAGTAAACCAAACGTGTTTTGTACGAGTATACCCTGAAAACATGATCAATCAGGGACAAGGTTCCTCCAAAAAGAAGGCCCTAGGTTTGCATCTAGGTTTCTATCAATTCATTTTTTTTTGATTCAGAGAATCAAACCTCTGGATACGGCCACATCGTGTTGAAGCACAGGTCCTCATCAGATCATCGACGTTCAGTAACGCAAAGCCTGTTAAGTACCTTGATTGATGACCAGTTGAGAATACGAACTGCTGTAAGCTTAGATGTGCGGGTGGTGTAATGGATAAAGGTTCGGAATTGAAAAAACAGTGAGGCGAGTTCCAATTCCAGTCGGGTTCATTATATTTACTTACGCGCAGATAGGCTTACAAATTATGAAACCATCTCTTCTACCTCAAATTATGGGTTAATTAGCAGAACTTGTATCACAAATATTTATTATTTTCAAAACCTTCTTACAATCTGTTGGATTTCTTTACAATAAGAGTACTTTTACTAACCAGAGAACATTATCATTGAAGCGTGGATTACTGGTAATGAGTTAGATGGCAGCTGACGCGAAGAAGACCCCCTGGATTCAGGCTGTTGTGCAAGTTGATGGTGGCTCTGCAATAGTGTTGGATGTGTTCTGTCGGAGTTTAAATACATCACAATTGTACCTGGAATATGTATCGATAGATCTTTTACACCGTTTTCACCTCTCCATGTTTTAAGTTTTTGATAGCATATTCACAAAATATAAACTAATCCCAACCAGGCACAACTGAAACGAAACCGGTTCCAGGAACACTCCTAGTCATGGTCCATAACAATTTCTGGGACCACATGCACATTAACATCTCGCTACCTGACCCCCAGACTGCTTACCCTATTGGACCCACATTGGAAATGTTGCAGATCTCTCTAGATTTCACACAGTTACTTAAGTGCCATACGTGATAAACACTTTGGGCGATCATGTCTCGAAAGAGACATGACTGACTATCTCGCAGTAATTTGCCTTTGCTTTATGCGGTAGGGAAGAGACTGATTAATACCTTTCCCAAGGATATTTGTGCGTAAGTGAATGCAAGGAATACAACTGGAATTCGAACTCGGCTCTCCGATTTGTCGTTCTGAGTCGATATCCATTGCACCACAAACAAGCATTACTAAAAAAAACACAACGCTATTACAGAAAGTTCATGGACTGAAATACTCTAACGACTACAACACCTCATAGACTCCATGGTAAGTTTTGAAGAGCACTAGTCGTTCTCTAAACGTAGCTTTGATGTGACCCAACAGAGAAAATATGGTGCACCCAGTAAGGATCGGACTCATTATTCAGTCGTAATTGATCTAGCCAATCAAGCTTGCTAAGCATTACACCACAACGAAGTACCCCTGTTATGAAGACCAGTAAAATAGCAACAAGTTATTAGATTGCTTTCTCTAATGTTGTCATATTCGCGACGTTTCGACCATTGTGCACTTCAGCATTTTTCAATTGATATACGTTGCAATTTTGATCCAAACCCTTTATTTCGTTTACCAAGGAAGATTGTTCTTGTTCACAGGCTCTTCCAGATAGCTCATTATTAATTCTTTTCATTTTTAGTAACTCAATTCTCTTTGTTTTTGTGTATCTTTGCTGTGGTCAGGTATTGAATTCAAAATTTTTTGGGTCACTGGATTAATTCAACAAACGCTGTTATCCACTGTGATATGTGTCCTTGTGGAAAAGGAAAGAAAGCATAAAATTTCCGGAAGAAATTTATTTACAATAACCTATTTATTTTCATTTTTGAATATGCACATAAAACAAAATGTCTTCATTTTCCCTTTTTGAAAAATAAATGGACCCAAAGAGAATGTTCAAACATGAAATCAATATTCAATACAATTGCTTCAGCATTTAATATCAAGATTGAATTTGTTCTTAACTTTCCTTTGTCATTCTATTTTTCTCTTTCATTCCCCCCCCCTTGTCTGTCTGTCTCTCTCTCTCTCTGTGTCTTTCTTAATATTTGTTTAGTTTTATCTAAACCAGGTTATCCCTTTGTCAGTGAATGTTTTAGTACACGCTCCTTGTTATGTATGCATTCATAATGATGTAATGGATATCGGTGTATAGGTGCATGTTACTTATCTTTCTGCAGGGTGCGATAGATAAAATGTCGCTATTTTATATTTCTCATTTCGCGCGTGCGCCTTGTTTGCTTTTAATTTTATTAACTGCACAGTGTAGTAGGGTCAGTTGGGCACCATCTGCGAGAAAAAGAATACCATGGCGCAATTTACACCAGGAATTTGGAAACGGCATAATATACTGCAAAGCATTCGTGCCGAAAGCACCAATACAAAAATTCCAGAGTGTTTGAGTATCAGAGTTAGACGAGTCTAATGGCGATTACGAAGAGTGATCACGAGTAATGTTATGCCTAAATTCATCTTGCCAGACGGTTTCTGACTCAACAAGAAGGCTTATAAGACACTTAAGTCTTGAAAAAGTAGTGCTGTCCTGAGTCAAGAGGGGGACTGCTGGAAAACACAATGTCTGATAACGCGACTTTGTATGGTGTTACACAAGTAGGAGAACCTAGTCATGGGGAATAACAATTTCTGCGACCACATACTCAATTACATCTGGCTACCTAACCCTCCAGACTGCAGTCCCTTGATGATTATATGTGAGGCGGATTAATAAAACTCACTGTAACACAAAAGATGAACTGATTGTGACAGCATTTCAAACTTAAACAAGGAGACTGTCTAGAAGAAGCACGGGAGATTATGAAGTCTGGAGGCCGTGGTTGAAGCCAATGGAAATTTTACTGGATAAATTTGCTCTTTAGTATTACAAGATATTTTTCTCTTATTTTGGTAAATGTATCTGTTAAAATTAAGTTAGTGTTATTTTCCTTCTTGCTTAATTTATACGACAATTTATCAAACGCACCCTGCATATGTCAGTTCTTGTAAACGCGTATGAGTCCATGTTTTTGTCTGTGAGGCTTTCTGTGAACAGCTGCCTTGGTCTCTTTTTCTTAAATTATAGCAGAAAGAGAAAATAAATCTATGCATTTGCACATCTATCGGCAGGGAATTTACGTCGTGTGAGACTAACCAATGTTCTCCACGGGATCTAGACAAACGAATTTTAAGACTTGTATTTTTATTTCTTAAAATGCTAACATTCCTTGTTGAAGTATAAATTATTTTCTGAAACAATTTTTAAAGTCAAAGTCAACATTAAAAGATATGTTTATCTTACATACATAACTGCTTATATATATATATACACATCCTTAACACTTTTCAAGAAATTAAGAGCATAATTAACCATTTCAGCAACATAGTCAGTCAGTTAAGTGCCATACGAGATACACGCTTGGGCGATCGTGTCTCGAAAGAGACATGACTGACTGGGCAGAAGATTATCCCACAGTAGGTTGCCATTGCTTTCAACGGTAGACTGGTTGCCGACCAAGGCTATAAAACCCAATCTGTCCTGTTATTTAACCCATAACTGGAAGGAAGAGACGGATTAATATCTTTCCCAAGGGTATTTGCGCGCAAGTGAATACTATGGATTCAACTGGAATTCGAACTCGGCTCCCCGGCTTCTCGTTCCGAGCCGATATCCACTGTACCACAACACACATCAGCAACATAACGTGAACAAAATGGGTTATCGTTGATATTATCAAAGGACGCGTTTTTCTTACGTAGTAACTGGTACGATTAACTGGTAACAACATCAAGTGACAAAGTACAAGTGACCAGGTGCTGATGTAGATTTAACCGAGAACATACAGTAAACATTTACACCGTCAGTATTAATTAATTTCTTTAATCTTTTTCCATGTGGAATGTGTACGGCAATCTTTTCTCTTTTTCAAATAGATGACTTATGAAAAACATAAAAAATGTCTATTGAACAAGCAAGTTGGTTTGAAATAAGAAGACTTCTTTATATTTGACGTGGGCTGAAAAGTTCTCGTTTCCATCTATTTACCTCGAACCTGATAAAAATGACCGGAACACAGAATGTTTTAGAAATACTTTTAAGACAGACAAAAAACATTTCATTAGCCTCTTTTTAAATATATGTATATTCCAAGACGGATATCAACGACAGAACAGTGAGTTTCGTTTTTTGTACTATTACGAATAAAACAAAATATCCCTTGTCAACACGTTAAAGTGGGTCGACCGACAAATTTGTTGAACCTACCCTTAGTCTGGTGACCAATATTTTACTACGACTGGTGTCATGACTTCACCTGTGTACATTACATCTATATTCCTACCACAATAGTCATTTCTGAAACTTTGAGACAGCCATTTAAAATTGACTCAACGAGAATAATAACATGTCCAGTTCATTCACAGTGTTTTCATTCATCTTTCATTCATCTGCATTTAATTCAGTCTTTCTTTTCAGAAACATTCCCGTCTTACTGCATGATAACAAAATTTAAAAATGATTGCCGTGTATGTTGAAATATGAAAAAAAAATGAAAAAAAAATGTGTATCTTTAGTTTTTGAAGAGTTGAAGAACAACACGCTGGTTGCTACGACTAACACGCATAATAGGTTTGGCTGGTGGCATGTTTCAGTGACATCTGTGTTTCTTGTCTTGTAATACACTGAATTTGATGTATTTTTTTTAAACCAGATTCTAATATGTTCTTAATTCCACCATTATATTCGTTGTTCTCGTTACGTCTATTCAAGCCATATCAGTTATTTCTGTTCTAAAAGCAACAAGTAAAAAATAAAAACATTGCATTATAAGAATTTTCATTGATTAGTTTTTTGTGTCTTTTTTTTCTTCTAAATTTTCTCCATTTACAGTAGGTTTGAAAATGTCGATCCTTTTTTTTTTTTTTTTTTGTTTTAATGAAAACCCAGGGTTATTTTTTCATTTATTGAATGCAATTTATATTGCTTATGTACTAGGTATATATATATATAAATATATACATTAGGTAAATATATATATATATATATATATATATATACACATTAGGTAAATATATACATTAGGTAAATATATATATATATACACATTAGGTAAATATATACATTAGGTAAATATATATATATACACATTAGGTAAATATATACATTAGGTAAATATATATATATACACATTAGGTAAATATATATATATATATATATATATATATACACATTAGGTAAATATATATATATATATATATACACATTAGGTAAATATATACATTAGGTAAATATATATATATATATACATACACACACACACACACTTGGTCTGTACATATAATGTACACTGTGTGTTTGTAAATTAATACGTGGAGTGAATTTAGCTTTCTCTTTATGGAATATTTATCGTAAAATTTTAAAAACTTAATCACATGCAGATACCAACAGACACAAAAAGAAATACACAAATACACTTCTACTGAGAAATGTACATGTAGATATATTTACATGAACAAATGCATGTAGAGAAAAAGAGAAACATGCATATATATATACACACACACACGGGAATCGACATACTCTGTCAGAGCTGATTATGCCAAACATGTTGATAATATTTTCCGGGTAGATTTATTGGCAGAATATAAAATGTGAATTGTTGATTTTGTATACTTGTCATTATTAAAGCGAATAATGATAATGGTTTCTTTGGGAGTTATTATATAATTTTTGTTTGTTTTTATACAAACAAACTAATTGAAAAATAAACTTTATGTAATTTTATAAAATTCTATCACTTATGATTCTATTATTTTACATAATCATTTGTGTTCATTGATATCAGCCATTTATGTCATTAACTTAGTTTTTTATAGTTACGATTTTAATATTAGTCGCATTAGTTTGATTTCCAGAGTGCTTCTTTGCTTGAATTTTTGCAATATCATATATATTATATCCCACATACATAAATAGCAAACCATGGATTTTGTATTTAAAGGTGAACCATTTTCACAACCAATACCCAACATTGTCTGATGACGAGATTCTATCTCGAAACATAGAAATTTCCGTGTTGCAATGTACATTCAATTCATAATATATAATGTGTGTGTGTTATGCAGGTCATATCTGCTCAGAACGAGAAATCAGAGAGCCGTGTTCGAACTTAAAGTGAATTAGTTACATCCACTTACGCGCAAATACCCTTGGGAAATGTATTAAACTATCTTTTCTACCTTCTGCTATGGGTTAAATGTCAAAACAAATGGTTTTTGTAGCCTTCGCTGGCAACCAATCTTCTGCAGAAAATAATGGCAACCGACTACGGGAAAGTATTCTGCCTAGTCATTGTACCACATATGGCACTTAGCTAATATATATATATTAACCATCCACATACAAGCCTGTTTCGCTGTATCAAAGCTCATCTGTGTGGATAGACATCCACTTGTTTCTGGCCGGGATCGAAACTCGATCGATCTGGTGTGAGGCGGAGTCGCTAATCCCTAAGCAATAGGCATATCGAATCAGAGATCGGAACTTTTAGCGTGTTATATAGAAGCGGTGTATACACACGCCAGTCACCGAAAGAACACAATTCATTGCTGATGAGTAATGAATAAATCGCGGAAGTGTTGTTTTATTTAAAATTATATATATATATATATGTCATCCACATACAAGCCTTTTCACTGTATCACAGCTCGTCAGTGTAGCTAGACATCTACTTGCTTTCAGCCGGGATCGAAATTTACCTGAATAAAGTCTGTCACAGGATGAAACGCGTAGGTGTGAAAAATATAGTTTTCTTTTTTCTTCTTTTATTTAATCATATATATTTATATAATATGGAAAATGTGACTGAAATTAAAAACAATATCGATAAGTATCATATCAGTCAGTTAAGTGCCATACGTGATACAAGCTTGGGCGATCATGTCTCGAAAGAGACATGACTGACTGGGCAGAAGATTATCCCGCAGTAGGTTGCCATTGCTTTCTGCGGTAGACTGGTTGCCGACCAAGGCTATAGAACCCAATCTGTCCTGTTATTTAACCCATAACTGGAAGGAATATACGGATTAATACTTTGCCCAAGGGTATTTGCGCGTAAGTGAATGCAAGGAATTCAACTGTAATTCGAACTCGGTTGCCCGAGTTCTCGTTCCGAGCCGATATCCACTGCGCCACAACGCACATCCGTATTATATATATATATATATATATATGATTTAACATCATATATATATATATAGATATATATGATGTTAAATCAGAAGGAAAAAGTAATTTCGAAATTACGCGATAAAATACAACAAAGAAACGCTGAGACGCAACACCACGCGTACGGAACATTACATCGTTGACTCGAGTGTCAGGGAGGCACAAGCTCAAATCGCTGTATTGTGCATTATGTTGATAAAGTTAAACCTGTAGAAATCCATCGCCAGAATAAAGCACGTTCAACGTATGGACGAAAGGTGTATGAGTGGGCCAGTCAGTTAAGTGCCATACGTAATACACGCTTCGGCGATCATGTCTCGAAGGTGATATGAAGGACTGGGCAGAAGATTTTTACCGTAGTAAGTTGCCATTACTTTCTTGCCAACCAAGGCTATAGAACCCAATCTGTCCTGCTATTTAACTCATGGCTGGAGAGAATATATGGATTATTACCTTTTCCAAGGGTATTTGTGCATGAGTGAATGCAAGAAATACTACTTGAATTCGAACTCGTCTCTACGATTTCTCGTTCCGAGCCGATATCTACGCACATTCTAGAGTGGGTAGAACGCTTTAATAGTAGGCCTCCGTCGGTCAGAGTTGACCATAGGGAGCATCCTTGTTGTCTGCTTGACTGCACCATCAGTGTCTGTGACTATAGAAACCGATGCGGGAGTAACAGTTTTGTTGCAGAGGCAGTATTTATGTTTTGTTTCTGGTCTGTCGGAACTGTCATTTTACGTCCTGCAAACCCACCTTTCCATGGCGACTTGTGTTAGTTGCTCGTCTCTTGATATAAGTTGTTGGGCCAGGGTTCCTATCCATTTGAACCGGTTGACTGTTACGCTCGCCTATGACTCCGTGATGATGCCCTCAGCTTTCATATCACGTTTTATGATGTCACGATACTGCAATTGTGGCCGCCTAGTGGGTCTGCTTTCAGAGGCTAGCTCTCCATGCAGGAGGTCTTTTGGAATGCGACCGTCTGGCATGCGGTGGACATAGCCTAGCCAGCAGAGTCTGCGCTGTTTAAGGAGTGTGAACATGGTAGGCAGACCGGCTCGAGACAGGATCTCAGTGTTGGGCACCTTATCTTGTCATGAGATTCCCAATATAGGTCGGATACTTCTCACGTGAAAGGTGTTCAGACGCCTCTTTGCCTGGCGTATGTGGTCCATGCCTCACTGCCATACTGTGCACTCCTATCTTTGTCTTCACTGTCAGCTTGGGGTTCGTCCAAACACGAATTGTGAAGCGCGCAAGGCCGCTTTAAAGCGGAAAGAATAAGGGTAACTGATAAAAGATGATCTGAACGCCTATCACCGCCGCGCCTGGAAGAATATATCCAGTTAGTGAATGCCGTGATCAAGGAAAACCGAAGAATCTCTTCAGCAAAAAAAAAAAAAAGAAAACAGTACGACAGACATGGTCATCAGCTATGGATCTGCACAAGCCATACTGCAGGATGACTTATGGTATATTTAAGTTTATGCACGCCGTGTACTAGACCCTCCCCACAAAAATATGGGGCAGACGTAGCAACTAAAACTTTTCTTTTCGAAAAAGACGATACCAGAAGTGCGCTGAACGTCGCGCTGGAGGATTGTGTCGAAAAGAGGCATATGCATTTGTTCTTCATCGGTAGAAATAAAAATGTTCTATGTGAAAGCGTTGTATGCCGTTATTTTTATATATTTTCGTATTTGTTTAAAATATGCCGAACTAACATTACATTGTACATAAAATATTATACCATCGAATAAGTTATTCGAAGCATTTCTAATAAAATCATATTTTAAGCGAAAATTTATATGCATTATTCATCATATAAATATAGGCACATCCTGTGGTTTTCTCAAATCAGTCGGTTAATATCAGTTTTTGGTTAAAACATTGCCCTGCAAAATAAAATCTGACATATTATATACACACGCATATATTAGCCTGGACATATCCACGCACACATATGTGTGTGTGCAAACAGTGAAATATTAATATATACAGAGGAAAATAAAGATCTACGCACACACAGAAACATAAATATATGCACACATACATTATACATAAACAATAAATAATATAGATATTTTCGAGGTGATGAAAAGTACTCGGCCCACTCCACATCGTAAAACCGAAAAAAATCGTATGCCAGATGTTTGAATACCTTCCAGAGAGAGAGAAAAATATACGCGCGCGCGCACACACACACACACACTCACTCAAATATAAACACAGAAATAATATACATATCCACACAAAGAAACAGTCATACACTCACGCCCTTACAGAGCGAGATATATATATATATATATATATATATATATACACACACATGCATAGACATAGAGAAATAGTATACAGCAAGTGAGAGAGAGAAAGAAATAGATACCGAATCAGTCATTTAAGTGACATACATGATACATTCTTGGGCGATCATGTCTCGAAAGAAACATGATTGACTTGGTAGAAGATTTTCCCGCAGTAGGTTGCCATTACTTTCTGCGTTAAACTGGTTGCTAATCAAGTCTACAGAAACCAATCATTCCTGTTATTTAACCCATAGCTGGAGGGAGAAGAGACGGGTTAGTACCTTTCCTAAGAGTATTTGCGCAACAAGAGTGAATGCAACAAAATCACCTGAAATTCGAACTTGATGTCCACTTCACCACAACGAAAAGATATACATTTACGTCTGTACAGAATAAATACACACAGGAAAATATGCATACTCACACAGAGAGAAACAGATACACACACATGTATATATATATATATATATATATATATATATATATATCCACACAGAATTCTCCATCAGTAAATTATGGCGAATACAAAAGTAAGTAGATTCTAAATTACTTTTTCTGTCAGATTCGAACTAAACGTAAAACTCAAGACCTACTTTTCTGACATCCAATTTAAAATTGTTCTTTTATTGATTTAGTCCTTACAATAAGAAGTGATTTGAAGATTTCGATGATGTTAAAATTTCTTTCTTTCAGTCCAATGTACTTCAATACTTCAAATCCATATGCTTTTCCTCACAAAATACCGCTTATGTCTACCGGGCACGATTAGTAAATTGTTGCCATTTTATATTTTTAATTTCACGCATGTGCGTTGTTTGTTTTTGATTCTGCCGACTGCATAATGTAGTAGAGTTAGTTGGGCACCGTCTACAAAAGGTTGACTTCATTACCCGAAAAAAAAAAAAGCATCTTACTTCAGAGTACTCCATTACTCACTGTAGCTTTAGGTAGTAACAATTTGTCTCCGTTCCATCAATTCATAATAAATAATTTCCTTCGATTCTTATGAAACTGTAGAGAAGAAGATTTCCTCAGTAAAATTTACCTATATATATATATATTGATTGATTAATACTTAGTTTTTGTTGGTCCTGATAGGGTTAGACCAGTACACATTTGTATTAAAAAGTATTCTATGCAATTATATTGTAGAACTTTTGAATATTTTTCATTGCGAAATAATTCGTTTAAATATGAAAATATAGAAATATATATATTTATAATTGTGTCGCCCCAAGCAAGGCATTTTACAAGGAGGGATGTGAGGAAGAGCAGAGGTTGCAGGGGATGTCAAGAAGAGAGTAGGAGAGGAAAGAGATTACCGATGAGAGTGGGGTGGACGAGGAGGAATGTTATGAGTGAGAGGTTGCAGGGGATGTCAGGAAGAGAGTAGGAGAAAGAAGAGAGTACTCATGAGAGTGGGGTGGATGTAGAAAAGCATGAGAGAGGATGTAAATTATAGAGACAGTAGATGACTATTGACTTTACATTTAAATTCCTGGAGATTGTAACTGTCAGGAAAGCAAGTATGCGGAAAAGAATTCCACAGGCGGGAAGCGAGAGAAAAGAAGCTGATGGAATAGAATTTGCTCTTAAAGATAACACCCCTGAATGAAATATTCAATAGGAAAACGATGAAGATTAGTTATTTGTGTACTAATAATATGTACAACATTATTAGTTCCCACAATAACCAAATCTTGAAGAGGTTCAGTGAACCCAATACAGAGAACTGAATTATACCCCTCTGCAATTGTAGATCTAGAAATAACTGTCCGGTTGAGGGTACATGTAGATTGAAAAATGTAATGAATCAAGCCACCATCTACTCTAAAATAAGAAGAAATATAATGTTTATATCGGAATTTAGGTGGGAATTTGAAAGCAACAGCTTTATACCCACAGGCGCTCCTTCACCAACCGTAGTTTAAGATACCAAACAGCCCTTTCTCGAAAATACTGTGAATTAAAAGAAAATAACTTAAATCGACAGATAAAATGGAAGCTCACAGGCAAAGTTAGGACCCCTAATAGCTTAAAAGATTTGACAGAAAAAATTTAAATTTTGAAATTTCAATACCGAAATATTCTAAATAAATGATAGGAAATCAAAATTTGACTTGCATCCATTCATTTTTCTTTCAGTCTACGGTTTTGCTTTAACTGGAAACAACTATTGCTTTTTAGTCTTTCGTGCCAACCTCCAAACAGTCTGAGCTCTAGAACCATGGAATAGTTTTAAACCTGTCATTACACCCGAGCAACGCCGGGTATACTGATAGTAATATGCATAACATTATTAGCTTCCACAATAACCGAATCTTGAAGAAGTGTAGTGAATCCAATACAGAAAATAGGATTATACCCTCCCCCCTGTAATTGTAGGTCTAGAGATAACTGTCCGGTTGAGAGTAAATTTTGGGCACCGTCTATAAAAGATAAAAGTGCTCTATGACGCAATTCACTCCGCCAGAAACTTTCAAACGGTACGCTGTACTGCTTGTCATTCGCACCGGTAGCTCCAATAAAAATTCAGTGTTTGAGTGCCAATCTGATGACAATGCAAAGAATTTGTAAAGAGTTGGATGATATTCCCAGTCAACATCCTGGTGTTTGGAGTGATCACTAATGACGGCGATGTTATGCCTCCATTCATTTGCCCAAACTCAACAAGGGGGTCTACATCAAGTGATTTGAGAATGTAGTACTGCCCTAGGTTAAGAATGTGGCTGACGGAAGAAATTATGTCTTCCAACAGAACTCTGGACAATACTACACAATCATGAGAAGCCAGTCATGACTCCCAAATAGTTTCTGCAACCTCATCACCCCTAGCATCTAACAGTGTTACGATCGCGTCTCTTTCAACAGCGATCCACAAAATAATCACGCGTGTTGCAGTCTGGGTAGTTAGATTGCTGGATGTTCGGGGTGATGAAGTTGCAGAAACTGTCTGACAGACATTACTGTGTTATCATGCTTCTGTGGTATGGTCCAGAATACTGTTGCGAGACATAATGAACTGAAGGCAAGGATTATGGCAGTATTCACCAACTTAAACAAGGAGATCATCCAGAAGAGATGCAGGAGATCCAGAGTCGTGTGTGTGCCGTGATTGAAGCTAATAGCGATTTTATTGGATAAATCAACTCTTTAGTATTTCAAAATATTTTTGTGTAGTTTTGGTAAATATATCTGTTAAAATGAGATGTCAGTGTTATTTTCATTTTTGCATAATTTAGATGACAATTTATACATCGCACCCTGCAGAGCATTTATAGATATAAACATTGAGGACATAGGAATTAGTACTGCATCGTTGAAGCCAATTGTGATTTTCTTGAATAAATTTACTCTTTAGTATTTCAAAATATTTTTGTGTAATTTTGGTAAATATATGTTAAAATGGGATGTCAGTGTTATTTTCATTTTTGCATAATTTAGATGACAATTTATACATCGCACTCTGCAGAGCATTTATAGATATAGACATTGAGGACATAGGAATCAGTACTGCATCATTGAAACCAATTGTGATTTTATTGAATAACTCTTTAGTCTTTTAAGATATTTTTGTGTAATTTTGGTAAATATATCTGTTAAAATGAGACGTCAGTGTTATTTTGATTTCTGTGCAATTTAGATGACAATTTATACATCGCATTAAAGCCAATGGCGATTTTATTGAATGAATCAACTCTTTAGTCTTTCAAGATATTTTTGTGTAATTTTGACAAATATATATCTGTGAAAATGAGATGTTTGCGTTATTTTTTAATTTTTGCGTAATTCAGACAACATCGCACCCTGAATGCAAACAGAAAACAAAGAAAGTATTTCTGACTGAATAGATAAAAAAAAATGGTCATGTTCACTTCTGACAGAGAAGATGAAATTGGATATATACCGGGAAGATTTGAGTTTGAATTTTGTACGACGGCATATCAACCTATATAGGTTATTTAATGCCGAAAAGGTGGGGTTTTAAGGTGTTTTTTTTAATGTTAGGTTGTAATGAAAATATTAATTTAGTCAGATTTTAATGAACGTTTTTGTTTTTATTTTGTTTTTTTTTATTTTAGAAAACTGAAAACGTTTTACAATGGTCCCCACAATATATTCTAAAGGCATAGTCAATAAATGGGGGATAATATATGTAAACAGACTCCTCATGTAATTATCTATTCTTAATGATAATCTAAACAATGACATAGACAATCCAGGAGAATCTGTAACATTAAATTTGAGTTTGAGTTTTGTTTAACAGCATATCAACCTCTGTGGGTTATTTAATGCCAAAAAGGTGTGGTTTTAAGGTTGCTTTTTTTTATGTTTGCTTATAGTGAGAAGGTTGATTTAGTCAGATTTGAATGAAAATCTTTTGTTTTTATTCTTTTTTTTAAAAAAAACTCTAGATGTCTTCGAGTTTTGTATTCAAAAATGTTTTGCTGAGAATAATTTTTTCCTTAAAAAATATGTCATGGTAACAACTTTTTTTCTTAAAAAATGCATTGTTAGTAATATTTTTCCTTCAAAAATGTATATTTTTCTATAAAAGTCTATTTATATATATATATATATATATATATATATATATATATATATATATTTCTATAAAAAGTGTATTTTTATACTTTCATAGTATTTTAACCCCAGTTTGGGGGTTAACTATTTGCCTAGAGCTGGAACCCTAACAGGTGAATCACTCCGGGTCAGGGTGGACCTGGGAACAACAGCAATTAAGAGGTGGTTCCATGCTCCTCACAACCTCCCAATCAGAGGCTTTGCTGCCAGATGCAGTTTATCGTCATGCCAATATTAAAAGGTTTGGTTTTAAGTTTGCTTTTTTTAATGTTTGGTTATAGTGAGAAGGTTGTTTTAGTCAGATTTTAATGAAAATTTTTTGTTTTTATTCTTTTTTATTTTAGAAAACTGAAAATGTCTTCTAGTTTTTTTCAAAAATGTTTTGCTAAGAATAATTTTTTTTCTTTCAAAAATGTTGTAGTAATAATTCTTTTTCCAAAAACGTATTGTTGGTAATATTTTTTTTTTTCAAAAATGTATATTTTTCTATAAAAGTCTATTTAATGTATATATTTCAATAAAAGTCTATTTTTATACTTTCATAGTGTTTTGACCCCAGTTTAGGTGCTTATTTGCCCATACCTGGGACCCTAACAGGTGCTTCCACTCAAGCTCAGGGTGGACCCTGGAACAACAGCAATTAAAAGGTGGTTCCATTTTCCACACAACCTCCCAACCAGAGGCCTTGCTGCCGGATGCAGTTCAACGTCATGCCCAGCAATGTGGCGTAACGATTAACAATATAGAAAATGTAAGCAGTGGACACAGTTCGAACTGCGAATGACGCCACTCGTGTTCATTTAACAAAAGAAAAATGAAAAACATATTTTAAAATAAATGAATCTACATCCATGTTCTATGTCCTTTCGATCGTTATCTTGACGAAATATCTCGTCATTATATGCTAGATTGTATGATAACACACCGATTGAATGAACGGGTCACTTAATCAGAGAACTCTCGCAAAGCAGTGGCAACATTGAATGACACCGCTGTAGTCAACTATGAGAGGAGAGATTAAGATTTTTAAATAAAAATCTACGAGGGTCATTCAATAAATAAGGTGAATTTTTCGGTATAAGGAGATCTACGGGGGTCATTCAATAAATAAGGTAAATTTTTCGGTATAAGGACATCTACGGGGGTCATTCAATAAATAAGGTGTATTTTTCTATTCCATATAGAAGCTTACTTTTTTTTTCAACGTGGTCTCTCAGCAGTGTCACACGCTTTTCCCATCTGTGCACAAGCTTCCGTATTCACTCAGCGTAAAAATCTTTCGACTGATGTCTCAGCCAATCGCTCACAGCACTTCATCATCACTTTCAAACTTCGTGCCTCTCGTCAACACTTTCAAGGGACTAAACAGGTGAAATTCTGAAGAGGCAAGATCTGGGCTTTAAGGGGGATGAGAAAGCAGTTTCCAGCCCAGCTCGTTGATGGTCTGCACCTTTGGCACCCACCGGCAGCTGACCTTCGTGTAGGCAAGGTCATCATGGACAATTTTATGTGCTGATAGGCTCAAATTCCTTGCAATGTCATTCACTGTCACTCTTTTATCAGAGTGAATGAGATCATTGACTGATTCGATCACCTCAGGAGACCTCACTTCTGTAGGCTTCCCAGGCCTGTCTTTATCCTCGACACTGCTCCGTCCTTCTTTAAAATCTTTGGACTGATGTCTCAGCCAATCGCTCACAGCACTTTTGACTTCATCGTCACTCTCAAACTTCTTTAAACAATGTAGCCCACTTGCAGACATTTTTTTGGCTGAAACATGTGGCACCATACACAGTTGACATTCTCCTATGAATTTCAACTGGTTTGCACCCTTCGGCAACCAAAAACATTATAACTGACCTCTGTTCAATCCTGGAGCATGCTTTTTGATCGGTCATCTTTGTTAATCTCCAAAACTCTCAAAGTTTTTTTTGTTTTTTTTCAATCTGCAAAAAAAAAAAAAAAAATAATTAAATCCCTTTGAAAAAGAAGTAAAGGAAAAAAATTTTAAAAAGTAAGCTTCTATCCACCTTATTTCTTGAATGACTCACGTCATATGTATGTAATGATAATATTAACTGTTTCCTTACAAGAAAACATTCGGCATTGATTGACCGAGCAGCCAGTACTGCTTCCGGTTGAAATTTATAAAATCTTTCTCTTAAGACAGCTTTTCAGGAAACCATTTTTCTCAAATCCAATAATCGCTATCGCTCTTTCCAGTACTGAATAGGATTTGCTTCCTAGCATTTATTTAAAGTAGCGTGTAACATTGACATCTTAATAATGACATTATTTTGTTTTCGGATTGTTTTAGGCATTTTTTTAGCTGTTATTACTGTTGGTTTTAGAAAGGTGATGTTACCTGGTACAATTCTTCCCGCAATTTTTAAAGATGGTTGATCTTTGCCAGGCTGTGCATCTTTCAGTTGCATTTTTTTTAAGTATATTTTTTTTAGAAGGCCTAGTTTTAAAAATGTGGAAACGTTACACAGAGAATCGGTAAATAAGGAAGTGCGTTGTTCGCCTGAATGTTTTAGCGAATTCTGTCAAAATGAAGACATTTGGGCGGACCTGAAGGAGACTACCACCACATTTAAATTTGTTGTTTTTGATTTTCTTTTTTTCAGCGCAGTCTTATCGGTTATTACAGAAAGTTTTCGATTATCAAATTTTTTTTAAAATTTCAATGTTTAAACAATTTTAGTGGTGGGGGAAGCTCGCTTCCTTATACAACGTTATAGTAAATCAATCCTCCATTTTGGAACCACTTGCGTTGGAGTCGCTTTGTTTTGTATTTTTTGGGACGAGTTGTTGCTCTTGTTTTTGTCTTTTTCAAGTTTTCTTTAGTTCTTACGATGGCATCTTCCTCGGAAACTCCAAGAATGGATTTATTAAAAGATTTCGCAAAGGATTTGGTAGTTGAATATGTGCAAGCAAAAAAGTTAATTGCACAAAATCGATTTACTATAAAATTGTATGAATTGATAATTAACCAATTTACGGGTGGTGGTAATGTCGTACCGGCGAGTGGTTCCAAAATGGACTATCGATTTACTATAACATTGTATGAAAAACTGAGCCCCAACCCATAAAACTGTTGAAATATTGAAATTTTTCGAATTTTTTTTCTTTCTTTTTTTTTTTTTTGTAAATCGGCAAGTTTAGGATGTAATCGATAAGATTGCACTGACAAAAGTAAAATTAAAAAAATGAAAACAACAAATTTAAAGGTGGTGTTTGTCTCTTTCGGGTCCGCCGACATTTGTAATAAATGATTCATGTAAAATACTTTGCCATATTAATAAATTTAAAAACTCCCTTATTCCTTTAGAAATTGCTCTAATTCCGTTCGGATACGAAACTAAGCAAATATAAATATTCGAGAATCTGAGGAGGAGTTGTGCTTATAAGGTAATATTCGGCTTTTCGTTGGTCGGTAACGCTCTTCGAGGCTGAATAGGACTAAAACATATCGGAAAAAGGAGACTCCGGTGGTTCGGCCTCGTGCTGCGCCGACCTGGTGATGAATTCGACCGTAAACTGGTGGCGCCCAACGCACCCACTGGTTGGAGGAAGCGCCAAGGTGGTCAACTTCAGACGTGGCTCGCTACTGTCAAAGCAGACATGTAACTCATGTCCGGTCCTCCCGTTTTTGATGTTTGACGCTGGAACCGCGAATGGTTAGATCATGCCGCCGATTCTGTTGCCGATCGACGAGGGTGAATGGCCTTGAAGCGCGGTTAACTCTATTGAGCCGGTTCAACCCACTTCGGGTGAATGCCGTTACAAGAAAGTTACAAGTAAACCCTATCGGATCTAATAACGGTTTCTCCTGCAAAGTGGGGCGTAGGTTCGAATCCTGCCGAGGCTCACAAATCTTGACTTTAATATGGTTTCAGCCCGGGTAATAGAAATAAATAAATACAATGTTTAATCATTAAACGTCGCGTCTACTCAAATATGAGTACCAAATAAAATAACGTTTAAAGTGATAAAACATATCGGATTATTAAATAAAAAATCCATCAATTCTTTAGAAATATAACAAAGTATGGAAGATGCAAAAAACAGTCAAATGCAACATATTTTTGTTTGCTGTGTTTCCTTAGATTTTTCAGTTGTTTTGAAAAATGGTCACGCAAAATAACCACTTTGCGTGTTCATTTTGAATAGAAATGGAATGTATAAGGAAAAGTCGTTACCATGGCAATCCGGCTACATATTTAAAAATATTTCTGTGCAATGGCATTTGCACTTATTTTTCATTATCTTTTTAATAACATTATTTATATTTTATTTCAATAATTGGAACAATCAGTCAGTTAAGTGCCATACGTGATACACGCTTGGGCGATCATGTCTCGAAAGAGACATTACTGACTGGGCAGAAGATTATCCCGCAGTAGGTTGCCATTGCTTTCTGCGGTTGACTGGTTGCCGACCAATGCTATAGAACCCAATCTGTCCTGTTATTTGACTCCTAGTTAGAGATGGGGGAGTTATGTATTATATTATTAAGTAGTAATTAGTGGGGGATCAGTTTATTACTTCATGACAATAGAAAACCGATCCCCCACTTTATGCCCAGTACAAGATTTAATCATGTTTTCAACTATTATATACAGTCTGTCAGTTAAGTGCCATACGTGATACACGCTTGGGAGATCATGTCTCGAAAGAGACATTACTGACTGGGCAAAATATTATCCCGCAGTAGGTTGCCATTGCTTTCTGCGGTTGACTGGTTGCCAACCAATGCTATAGAACCCAATCTGTCCTGTTATTTGACTCCTAGTTAGAGATGGGGGAGAGATATGTATTATATTATTAAGTAGTAATTAGTGGGGGATCAGTTTATTACTTCATAACAATAGATAACCGATCCCCCACTTTATGCCCAGTACAAGATTTAATCATGTTTTCAACTATTATATACAGTCAGTCAGTTAAGTGCCATACGTGATACACGCTTGGGCGATCATGTCTCGAAAGAGACATTACTGACTGGGCAAAATATTATCCCGCAGTAGGTTGCCATTGCTTTCTGCGGTTGACTGATTGCCGACCAAGGCTATAGAACCCAATCTGTCCTGTTATTTAAGCCATAACTGGAAGGAAGAGACGGATTAATACCTTTCCCAAGGGTAAGTGAAAGCAAGGAATTCAACTGGAATTCGAACTCTACTCCCCGATTTCTCGTTCCGAGCCGATAACCACTGCGCCACAACGCACATACATAGATTAAATAGCAGCAGGATAACCTGTAGTTTATAAAGCAACTATTGCTGAGCGAGCCTCAATTAGAGTTTCTGGCAGACAAGATCAAGTTTGTAAAAAGGCCAGTACGCACAAATGCTCGCTGATGATGACTTGTGATTTCACCCGATTCGTCTACCCAAGAATCAACCAGTGGTGTGGTTTTCAGGCAACTGCCAAATGTGATGAATGCGTGATCACATCCCTAGGCTGAAAATATCGATCATATTCCTGACAAATCGAACATGGTTTGAACCTACGACTCATTTTCGCAAATGTTCAACTCACGTGCCCATGGAATAATACAACAATTTAAGAAACAGACTGATCTTGACGGATGAATCAATCAGAGCTTTCTTAGATTAATCTTTGCTGTAAAGTGCATCAACTTTATATAATGGTTTCAAAGTCTTTGAATTTAATTTTTACGGCAGTGCCTAATCTATCTTTTGTAGCCTGAAGACATATAATCTTCAGGTTTCTCAACTTTATATATATATATATATATATATATATATATATATATATCTTCACAAGAAACTAAAATTGGGAACTACTGCTGAAGCACTTAAATCTTACACAGATTTAATAGCATAAATTACTAATAAATCTGAAATTCAACACAATCTGAAAGAAAAGCTAAATTCACTGTACAAAAAAATACTCATCTTTTAAAAAATAAATATAAATTTATCAAGATCTGTAACTACAAACTAACAGACGGCCAAAAAAGAATTAGTCAACATTGGAGAGAACTGTCCTCGTTACATACAAAACAATAAATTATATAAAAAAAAGAAATGAAAAGAGAATATTACGCTATATCATAAGGAACAACAACTAATACAAGCAAAACTAGAAATTCGTGATCTGTTCAAAGCAGAAGTAATACATAAGACATGAAAAAAGAGGATCTTGTCGAAGCTCCCAACAAAACAATTAAAAATCGCTGAAAAGGAGTAACAAAATCATTTATATAATTGTAAAAAAGCAGATGAAACATAAATATCTACCTATTTATATATATATATATAGAGAGAGAGAGAGAGAGAGATTATATATATATATATATATATATATATATATATATATATATATATATATATTGTTAAATATGTGGTACAATGAATGTCTATTATATTTAATCATGAGCCGTTCTAAACATCGTATTTGGGCTTTAATTTCTGGTACATATAAATCACGGGTGCTCCCTAGTTGAGAATTTGCACGAGATACTTGATTGGAAACTAGGTCCCACCCATTTACAGTGAAACCGAAGAAATGTAACCCCAACTTCTACTCCAACAGCTTCTTTTCTCGCACTTCCCGCCTGTGGAATTCCCTTCCGCGTGACTGTTTCCCCGACGGCTACAACCTCCAGAAGTTTAAATGTAAGGTCAATAGGCACCTCCTAACCTCCTAACTCGCACCCATTCCCTCCAACACTCTCTCTACGTACCCCCTAACTCGTCCATCACCCTTCCACTGATATTTCCTATACCCAATCGCTCTATGTAATCCCATGCGCTATAGTGGCAGTGGACTGCCGTGCTTGGGGTGATTAGATTAAAAAAAAAAGAAAAGAAAAATACACACACACACACACACACACACATATATATATATATATATATATATATATATATATATATTAGCTGACAAAACTCGTCCATTTCAACATATGACCACAAATGCTTTGTATTTTATTCATAAAGTTTAAATTAAGTGTTACGATGGCGCTGTGTTGAAATGTAGATTGGGTTATATTTGTCATTCGTGTAAATTTGTGATTAGTTTGTCTTCAATCTTTAACGAGTGTATTAGTGAATTAACTGAAAAGTGTTCCATTTAACAATTGGAGGACATTTCTGCCATGAACAGGCGGATATGTTCTTGTGCCCTTATTTTGTTTTGCAGATCGCGTTCTCAGTATTTGTAAATGTGTTTAAACCCTGTACAAACCCAAAGGCGAAACTCGACTTTATTCACCAACATAGTCTCCTTCTTGGGTGATACACTTATTCAAATGCTTTTCTAACAATTCGATGCCTTTTTTGTAAAACGATGTTTCTTTGGCCTCAAAATACGCCTCAGTTTTCGATATCACTTCTTCATTGAAGCCAAATCTCTTTCCCTGCAAGTAACAAGTAGTCACTGGGGTGTCAGATCTGGCGATCGACTTTTGACATGGTGCGTTGTCTTTGTGAAAGATCACATTTTTCTTCTTCATTTGTGATCGTTTTTTAGCGATTTCTTCCTTCAAATGCATCAACAATGATATATAATATTCACTATTGATGGCTTTTACTTTCTCAAGGTAATCAATGAACAAAATACCTTCCGCATACCAAAATACGGAGGCCAAGAACTTGCCTGCTGATGTCTGCGTCTTTAGTCGCTTTGGACGGCTTTCACCTGCTGCTGTCCATTCAGCTGATTTCCGATTTTACTCCGAAGTTTTCATCTTTTGTCACATATTTATGCAACTCATCTGCTATTTTACACAATTTCAATTTACGATCATCCAAAACGAGCTTGTAGTAATTTTCCGGGACAACCGCCGATTTTAGTTCAGTTCAGTAACATTTGTGTCTTTACGCGTTTAAAGTCAGCATCCCACCTTTTAACCGTTGTTTCCGCTGGAGCAGAATCCGAATAACACAAATTAAGCTACTGCTTTACCTGAACAGTATTTTTTCTTACTAGAAAACAATGCTTCATCAACACACGAAATTGAGATTTTTTTGAAAATTTGCAAAGGTAGCTTAAATAATTGTAATTTGTAAAATAATAATACGATTGGTCCCAAATTTTGTCACGTGCCATTTGGAGCTTAATATTTCATAAAAATCCTATGGATTTTTATGAGCTGCGCCATCTAAATGTCAGGCCCGGAACATATAGAGTGATGTGCTATATATGCGCACGCACACATACATATACATAGATATAGATATAGATATAGATAGATAGATAGAGAGAGATAGATAGATAGATAGAGATATATATGATATATCTTATGTGTCATCTCTTACCCTAGTAAAAAAAGTGAAACATTACTTAATGATGAAATATTTTCACATATCTCTTAACATGTTCAATGTTCTTTATTCATGTTTCTAACTCTGCATCCCTTTCCCATTTCATATCCACTTACTTTAAAATTTCTCTTCTGTTTTTTAATCTCTTTTCTTTCTCTCTTATCCTTGGTTTTGTAGTCATAATATCCTCCATGTTTTGTGAGAAAAATGATCTAAATTTCTCACGTGACTTTTCAATTTATTCTTATTGTTTGTAATTAAAATGATTGTCAAATTTTGAAACAAACTCTTTCCTTTCAATATCAATTTATTTTCTTCTTCTTTTCTTTTTCTTCTTCTTTTCTTTTTCTTCTTCTTTTTTTCTTCTTCTTTTCTTTTTCTTCTTCTTTTCTTTTTCTTTTTCTTTTTTCTTTTTCTTTTCTTTTCCTTCTTCTTTTCTTTTTCTTTTTCTTTTTTCTTTTTCTTTTCTTTTCCTTTTCTTCTTTTCTTTTTCTTTTCCTTTTCTTTTCTTTTCTTTTTCTTTTCCTTTTCTTTTCTTTTCTTTTTCTTTTCCTTTTCTTCTTTTCTTTTTCTTTTCCTTTTCTTTCTTTTCTTTTTCTTTTCCTTTTCTTTTTTCTTTCTTTTTTTCTTTCTTTTTTTCTTTCTTTTTTTTCTTTCTTTTTTTTCTTTCTTTTTTTCTTTCTTTTTTTCTTTCTTTTTTTTCTTTCTTTTTTTTCTTTCTTTTTTTTCTTTCTTTTTTTCTTTCTTTTTTTCTTTCTTTTTCTTTTTTCTTTTTCTTTTTCTTTCTTTTTCTTTTTTCTTTTTCTTTTTCTTTTTCTTTTTTCTTTTTCTTTTTTCTTTTTCTTTTTTCTTTTTCTTTTTTCTTTTTCTTTTTTTTTGTTTTTCTTTTTTTCTTTATTGTTTTTTTCTTTTTTCTTTTCTTTTTCGATAATGAAACTTTTTCTAACTAGATATGCACTGTTTCAATATAAAGACACAAGCACTGAGACCATAGCTGACATATACATATCGCCATTAACATATACATATTTAAATGGCGAAAACATTTGATCAAAGCTTTCAATGGCTGCACAAATACATTGTCCTCGTTGCAATTGACTGCAGGGGAAGAACTTTTTCTTAATATTGCTACAACCACATTGGCAAGTTAAGGTATTTATTGAATTATAGTCTTTCAACTTCTCAATCATTTTAATATGACTCGATATTTAGCAAAATGGATTCGGTTGGGAAAAGAGAAGTGTACTCTTAAATTTTCTAAGTAGCGAACATAAGCAAACTAAAAGTGATTTCAAACTCGCTCCGTTGAAAATATAGAAAATATTTGTATAAATAGGAAATAAATACATATATGTATATGCGTGTGTGTGTGTGTGTGTGTATGTATATATATATATATATAGTTTTCTACGCTTGATAGATGTTTGTTGATGCTCATCAGCCCTGATACAGCAAAAACTATTTTCAGATTTTATGATACCTGCAGATCAGGAAATGTTCAAGAATACTGTGGATATATATATATATATATATATATATATATATATATATATGCACGTATCTCTCTACAGATATGTATGTTTATCTATATGCATGTATTTATGGTATATATGTAAAAATCTATGTATCAACATGTATGCATGGATCTCTCTCTCTATATATATATAATGACACATGTCTGTATCTAATCAGGGATTCAAATGCATAATTCTAAATAGAATATAAAATAAAGTTATTTCTACATATATATATATATATATATATATATATATATATATCCCCGAGTGAATAAAGAACCGAGGGAAAATTTAAAACTTCCAAAACATTAGTTTAAAACATTGTTCGATATATAATATAGACCTGTGAGTCGCTAAACCCCACCAACATCCCGCACACAACTTGCCAAATATATTCCATTCTTTTACACATTATCTGATGAGACTTAGGAAGTCCAATGTCGAAATAAAATGTCCAATTTGTAGTGAATATCTACAAAAAAATTTTGTACATGTTCTAAAATATATATATATATATATATATATATATATATATATATGGCAATGTAGATATATTTTTGTAAGTTTATCATTGTAAGTGCAAAAGCAAAGTTAATCACTAGACGCTCAAGATTGCTATCGCAATGCATGCATTAAACAGATGTTCCATTATAGGAAGGAAATGACGTCTTTCAGTGGAAGAAGCATTTTTTTTCATGAATTATTTCTTTTTCAAGAAATTCATTTTTCTTTCTTCTTCAAGTTCGATATACTGGATGCCGGAGCGAAAAATGATTGATGTGTTTCTTCTATGATTTTTTATTAAGCAAGAATTTAGCGACAATTTGTAAGCATAGATTGAAGTCTACAAATAAAATACGGTTGGCAGTTATTGGTTTGAAAAAAAAGTAGCATTGATCAAATAATATCGCAAAATACCAAAGTGCAGGAGATAGTATACTTGATCTATACGCACAGACGCATTCTTAAGCCTACTTATAGATTTAAACTCTTTGAAATCTTTCCGGTGTGCGCCGGTTACATATCAGAAATCTGGCAATAAAATTCAATAGTATACTCGAAATTATGGTAGAAACATACCGTATATTTTTGTCAATTTAGAACTATACAATTTTTTAACGGTTTTATAAAATGTTAGGTGTCTATTTAGATAATAAGATCTATGTTATAAAGATAATAAGATTTGGTCTTTAAAAGAGACACAGCCGACATCAACACTGGCAACGATTCATGATATTTATTTCTGTTTAAGATATAATCATATGCTATTATAAATCAACGACAGTGATTATCAATTACTTTTAGTAATGACGTGAATAAACATCCAAATATTTTGAAATTAGACATAAATATTTGAAAAGAAATAAATATATTGGGTTTTAATCTTTAATGCGATGTCACCTCAAGAAATAGGTTAAGGCTCTCTACAAATTCCTTTTTCGTTTAATATCTGTACGTTAAAACGACGCGTTCCAAAAGCCGAGTAAAGTACTAAGACACAGGAAAATTTCCCTAGAAACAAAGAAGAGAGTGCTAGACTGCTATATGATGTCAGTTCTTTAATATGGCAGTGAATGCTGGACAATATCATCGAAGATTAGGAAAAAGACTTGAAGCAGCGGAAATGTGGTTCTACAGAAGGATGCTGTGGATATCATGGACCGATCATGCAAGCAACGATGAGGTGTTGGAAAGAATGGCAACGAAAAAAATTAATAGTGAGCATCAGGAAGAAACAACCGAAGTTCCTGGGACATGCAATGAGGAAAGAGGGCTTGGAGAACCTGATACTGACAGGCAAGATAGAAGGAAAAAGAGACAGAAGAAGGCAGCAGATAACATATTTGAAGGGCCTGAACAGGTGGATGACGGAACGGGGATTGCGAAGTGTAACAAGAGAAAACATACTAAGAGCCACCAGTGATAGGGAGACGTGGAGAACCATGATCGCCTACGTCCTGAAAGGGCATGGCACAGGGAAGAGAAGAGACCTTATAGAAATAATAGTGGAATTGCTTCTTTTGTCTTCCTTACATATTTTTATTTCAATGTGGTCTTTCTTCCGGGATATCAGAGCCCAGTATACCCTTCTATCTAACCCATATTTGTCGAGGAATAATCGATTGATGCTTTTTCAAAGAGTTAGCCTAGGTTGGAATTTGAACTCGGCTGACTATCCTTAACATTTGCAATGCCGATCACCGTTACCCTACCAGAGCATGGACCCATATTTAGTGTTCATTTGAGCGTTTCGGCGAGTTCAATTTTGAGGTCGCAGAAGAGGAAAATAGATCCCCTTAGAGTAACTGCAGAATAAAGACATGAACAGTTATAAATAGAAGATAGCCAAAAGAATAAATAGCAGACAAAACAAACCAAAACTGAAAAAGTGCACACACACACCACACACACACACACACATATATATATATATATATATATATATATAACATTTTTTTAGATATTCTACAATTTCATGGGTAATACGTATTTCACCGCTGATCTTGCGGCTCGTCAGACCCAATAGGCCTGACAAGCCGCAAGGTCAACGGCGAAATATATATATATATATATATATATATATATATATATGCCTTTGCTTATGTATGTGTGACTATAAATTTATATGTGCGTATGTATATATGTGTTTTTATGTGTATGCGTGCGTGAATATATATATATATATATATATATATATTGCCAATAACTGATAAATAGTGGACTATTCTCTCTGAATTACATAGAAAATATATAATGACGCTAGTTAGCTTCAATAAGAAAGTGAAATATTTAACGACTCCGGCCAATACCTCATATATCATGTACGATTACGTTTTGATCGCGGAGAAAGACGGAAAAGACATAATCGAGGCATTAATGTGCTTCAATGATATCGAGCTAACTAGATAGATAGACAGAAGTGTTTAACGTCTGTTTCAGTGAAACGGAGGAAGTTTTTCATGTCACGGTTTTTTTTTTTTATTTGCACCCCCTTCTTAAAATAACAACCAGCAACTTTATCTCTGATAGTTATTGCAATATGTTGTTAAAGTTGTTCAGCTCATAGATTTAACAATGCAATAGGGGGAATTTTTACGGGTATTTTCTTGTTGAATTCGCCATAAACTTATAAAATCATTAACATAAGAATTAAGATTCTAATAGGAAAATAGTGAAATATTCACGGGTAATTTAGTTTAAAAGGTTGCTTGCGACAGTATCTTAATTAATGACGTGGCTTCAAGCTATTCGTTAATATTTTTAATATTTTTTCATATTTATTTGTGGTCTTGTGTAGGAAAAAGATAAATTTAGTAAATAAAAATGTATGGCATCATTTGCTTTAATTTCTTTTTCTATGATATTTCTATGACGTTATTTTTTTTATAAAAGATCGTCATATTGGGGAACTCGGTTCGAATTCCAGTTGAATCAATTGCATTCAGATACGCACAAATACGTTTGGGAAAGGTATTAATACGTCTCGTCTCTCTTAAGCTATGGGTTAAATAACAATAGATTAGGTTCTATAGCCATGGTTGGCAAACGGTCTACCTAAGAAAGCAATGCCAATACATTGCTGAAAAATCTTCTCGCCAGTCAGTTATGTCTTGAAAGTGTGTATCACGTATGGCACTTAATTGTCTATTCGTCTGATTCAAGGCTCATTATGCCACTACTTAATTTCTTCTTTGGTGATTGTAAAGTTTTCGCCCTTTTTGCCTTTTCTTAGATCAAATTGCCTTATCATTCTTATTTTTCTTATTATTTCCCGGTAATAGATTTTGTGATAATTTTCTTTTTTTTTTTCTTTTTTTTGCTCACTGTGCCTCTTCTACAAGTAATTTCATGGCTTCTGCTCCGATGGGCTTAGATCACTGGTGCCGCCTAAGCACGAATTCACACGAGATACTAGATTAGCAATTAGGTCCCACCCTTTTACAGATAAACAAATAAGATGTAACCGTAAATTCTACTCCAACAGCTTCTTTTCTCGCGCTTTCCGCCTGTGGAGCTCCCTTCCACAACTCTGCTTTCCCGACAGTTACAATCTCCAGGTGTTTAAATGTAGGGTCAATAGACACCTCCTATCACACTAACTCCCAATTATTCTCAGAACACTCTCATGTACCCAACCCTCATTCTCTTTATCCTTACCCGCCTATCACCCACCCTCTGACATTTCCTATATTTAATCATCCTTTCTCCACTCTACGTAGCCCCCTGCGCAGTAGTGGCAGTGACCGCAGTAGTGGCAGGGACATGCCTTGCTCGGGGTGAAACGCTTATAAAAAAAAAAAACTTCTCTTTGTTCTTCTTCAGCTTTCCTTTCTCTTTGTCTCGGTCGGTTCATTGGTCTTTAATTTTTCTTGCACTTAAACTTCGCATCGTTTTCGTTTTACATTTACGATTTCTTCTTCCATATGTTGTTTTTCTTTATATTTTACTTCTGTGCTGATTTCTTGACGCTTGTCGATTCTCTTTGAAATTGTAACATTTCCAAATTGCCTATCATTTTTTATTTCATTCATCGATTTGCATTTCTATTGTTGCCTCTCCTTTTATTATTCTCTCCATGTCCATCTTTTCATGCTGTCGTTCCATGTCCATCTTTTCATGCTGTCGTTCCATGTCCATCTTTTCATGCTGTCGTTCCATATCCATCTTTTCATTCTGTCGTTCCATATCCATCTTTTCGTTCTGTCGTTCCATATCCATCTTTTCGTTCTGTCGTTCCATATCCATCTTTTCGTTCTGTCGTTCCATATCCATCTTTTCGTTCTGTCGTTCCATATCCATCTTTTCATTCTGTCGTTCCATATCCATCTTTTCATTCTGTCGTTCCATATCCATCTTTTCATTTATATATATATATATATATATATATATATATTTATCTTTTATCCTCCTTATCTCTCTCTTTTACTCATTCTTTTTCACTCTCTTCGACATTTTTTCTTTCATGTCTTTTTCATTTTATTCCTCTCTATATTTTACTTTATTCTCTTTTTCTATTTGTCCTTCTACTCTTTTTTATCTCCTTTTTGTTCCTTTTTATGTCCTTCGCATTAACTTCTTCTATATCTTTATTTTCATTCTCCTCTTCTTTATCTCTTTTCTTTCTCTTCTTTATCTCCTTTTCTTTCTCTTTCTCTCCTTTTCTTTTCTTTCTTCTCTTTCCTTTTCTCCTTTTCTTTCTTTCTTCTTTCTTTCTTTCTCTTTCTTTCTCTCTTTATCTCCTTTTCTTTATCTCTTTCTTTCTTTCTCTTTCTTTCTTTCTTTCTTTCTTTCTCTTTCTTTCTTTCTTTCTTTCTTTCTTTCTTTCTTTCTTTCTTTCTTTCTTTCTCTCTTTCTTTCTTTCTTTCTTTCTCTTTCTTTCTTTCTTTCTTTCTTTCTTTCTTTCTTTTCCTTTCTTTCTTTCTCTTTTTCTTTCTCTTTGTCCTTTTCTTTCTCTCTTTTCTTTCTCTTTGTTTTCTTTCTCTTCTTTATCTCCTTTTCTTTCTCTTTCTTTATCTCCTTTTCTTTCTTTCTTCTTTATCTCCTTTTCTTTCTCTTCTTTATCTCCTTTTCTTTCTCTTTTCTACACGCCTTTATTATCTTTTATAACCTTTCTTTTTCTATATCCTTTTTATCCTCTTCACCTTTTTTACTTCCTTTCTATATCCTCCTTTTCATTTTTCTACTCTCCTTTACTCTCTCCATCATTCGTTTCCCTCCCTTTAAGTGCTTTCTTTCGTCTTTCTCATCCGCTGTACCTCTCTCTTTATGAATCTACAGAGCTAGCTACCTCGTATTTTTTCTCTTTATTTTGCTATCTCTTCTTTCCCCCCCCCCCTCACTGAAAGTCTCCACATGTCGTTCACTGCCGAGCTGATTTTTTGCCAAAACACTGGGCAGATGTTTTACAATCAGAATAAAAAGTGCGCGAACTTAGTTAATGATACTTGAAACAGGAATAACTGTAGATGTGGGGAATGTAGTGTAGCGAGGTGGGGTATAAAGAGATGAGACCAAAAGGGTATAGTTAAGACAAAATGAAACAGATGAGGGGCAAATTCCACAAGGAGGTTCAATAAATAGAAAAAAATGATAAAAAAAAAACTATAAAAATATAAACTAGGAGCTAAGAAAAGCAAAAAAATGGAAGAATTAAAGTGAATGAGAATGAAAAATAAAAGGAGAAACAGAGTTGATGATCAAATAATACCAACAATTTTTTAAAATGTAACTAAATTGTTCTTTTTCAAAAAATATGTCCGTTAGTTAAGCGCCATACGTGATAGACGCTTTGGGCGATCATGTCTCGAAAGAAATATGACTGGGCAGAAGATTATCCCGCAGTAGGTTGCCATTGTTTTCTAGACTGTTGCCAGCCAAAGCTAATATTGTTAAGTAGTAATTAGTGGGGGATCAGTTGATTATTTTATGACAACATAAAACTGATCCCCCACTTTATACCCAGGGGAGGACTTCATCATGTTTTCAACTATTATATTCAGTCAGTTAAGTGCCATACGTGATAGACGCTTTGGGCGATCATGTCTCGAAAGAAATATGATTGGGCAGAAGATTATCCCGCAGTAGGTTGCCATTGCTTTCTGCGGTAGACTGGTTGCCAGCCAAGGCTATAGAACCCAATCTGTCCTGATATTTGTCTCATAGCTAGAGGGGGAAGAGATGTATTATATTATTAGTAGTAATTAGTGGGGGATCGGTTTATTACTTCATAACAATAGAAAACTGATCTCCCACTTTATGCTTAAGAAAAGCCTTAATCATGTTTTCAACTATTATATTCAGGTAGCCAGTTTAGTGCCATACGTGATACACGCTTTGCGCGATCATGTCTCGAAAGAAATATGACTGGGCAGAAGATTATCCCGCAGTAGGTTGCCATTGTTTTCTAGACTGTTGCCAGCCAAAGCTAATATTGTTAAGTAGTAATTAGTGGAGGATCAGTTGATTACTTTATGACAACATAAAACTGATTCCCCACTTTATACCCAGGGGAGGACTTCATCATATTTTCAACTATTATATTCAGTCAGTTAAGTGCCATACGTTATACACGCTTTGGGCGATCATGTCTCGAAAAAGACATGACTGACTGGGCAGAAGATTATCACGCAGTAGGTTGCCATTGCTTTCTGCGGTAGACTGGTTGCCAGCCAAGACTATAGAACCAAATCTGTCCCATTATTTAGCCCATAACTGGGAGGAAGAGACGGATTAATATCTTTCCCAGTGGTATTTGTGCGTAAGTGAATGCAAGTAATTCAACTGAAATTCGAACTCCGCACCCCAATTTGTCGTATCCGAATTGATATCCACTACACCATAACGCACATCCTAAATGAGGAATATGAAACATGCAATAATTTGAGATGAAGCATCAGTATTATCTCGTGGCTATATCACATTGAATCACCAGTTCTCTTACGATCACCGAAGTTAATCAGCGTCGATCGCGGTCAGTATCTAGATAGTTGACCGTTTGTTAATACCAGACACTCTAATCTTCAATGTGCGGGTGGTGTAATCGATAACTGTCGTGGACCCAGCAGGAAAATAATACAACAATCAAAATAGGAAATAACGATATATATATTAACACAGCAAAATACAAAGATTAAAACGAATAAATACTGGTTAGGAAGTAAGACTATAACTGGGACTCGCAATAGACGTACGGTAGCAGTCTTGCTTATCGCTCAATGCTGATCTGCTGCGGATCTCTCACTCTTTGAGCGCTCTTCTTGTGAGGGGAAGTATATGTAGTTGTAGGAAGAGTTCAATCTGTTGTAATGGGTGATGCCACCATGACAATAACAATTCGGAATTAAAACTCAGTTGTTTTCCAATTCCAGTCGAGTTAATTATATTCAAATACCATATGAATCCACCCCTTCTTTCACGGTTATGAGTTAATTAGTAGAAGTTTTATCAGTAAAAATTATTTTTACTTCAAAAACTTCTTATAGTCTAAAATATTTTCTGGCTTTAAATAACCTCCAAATAACTTTCTCAACGGTGAAATATGGCTTCCCTGTGTATTTTCTACAAATACTTTCATGGCTTCTGCTCAGAGGAACTTAGCTCACTGGTGCCCCTTGTGTATGAAATTACTGGAACCACAAGATTAGCAACTAGGTCCGACCCTTTTACTGTGAAGCAAATAAAATGTAAACGCAAATTCTACTCCAACAGCTTCTTTTCTCGCACTTCCTACCTGTGGAATTCACTTCCGTTTACTTGCTTCCCCGACAGCTACAAGCTCCAAGAATTTAAATGTAAAGTCAATAGTCATCTCTTATTTCACTAACCTGCATCCTCTCTCTCTCATGCTCCTTTCTTTTTCCACTCCACTCTCATCAGTATTCTCTTACCCACTTCCTGACACTTCCTATAACCTGTCACTCTTTCTCATAACTTTTTTCTTATGTAGCTCTCTGCACAACAGTGGCAGTAAAATTCTTTACTTCGGGATTAAAAAAATTGTTGATAAGCCGTCAAAAATAAATCAATCAAAACAGCATTCACAATCAATACTATTATTTACTAGTGCTGTTTTTACATTAATTTTAGCTACTCAAACCGATGGTCAACAGCGGCTGGAAAATCTGAAATAGGTTTAAGGGTCGGGTTTTATCGTCTTCGATCCGTAAAAGTTCTGTTATCCTGTTAGGTAGAGCCGTTTTAATAGGTCTCAACTGTAGAAAGTGCCACTCGTGTGTCAATATTTTTTCAAGATTCAATAAAACTTTAATAAAAGTAGATAGACTTGCCTATCGTCTGATTCACACTCCTTCCTGCCTTTTTGAACAGTCGTAGAGATTTCCTAGTTTTATTTGCGACTTTTTCTTTAATATCTTCGCCCATCGTTCGAGTCACAATTCTTCCCGATCTTTTGAAGAGGAGTAGAGGTTTATTCCTTGTTTCCTATTTAAGATTTGGTTTCTGGTTCCTTAATAAAGTCTTTTTTCATTCTCTTTTACTCCCAGTAACCGTTGGCATCTTAGTGAAATTATCGCCTTTTTTTCGGTTGAATAAGTTTTTAAAAAAATATATAATCGAAACTTAGAAATTAAGCATCATAACCAACTTCTAATGATGCCCAGAATCATTCGACAACATAATTTATTCAGTTAGCGCATTTTGCATCGTTGTGGGTACTGTTCCCCCTATTTCTGTTGTAATTGTGGTTCATGGTGACATTTAAGGCAAAATAGTGCAATGGCTTGCTGGTTACTTTTGCACCGAGGATAAGGTTACTCGATTACTCTTCTTAGAAGTTCCTCCGCCCACTATTAAAAGCCGTTGCCGTTGACGTAAAAAACTTCCGTCTACTCTCACACTGTTTAGCCGGCATGTTTTCGACGCAGTGCCCATGTGTGAGAATTTGATGTAGGCCTATGGGCCAGTACGGTTCCGCATCCCAATCCACTTTATTAAAGAGGGGTTGACCGCCTTTCTGCAAAAGCACTACCATTGATTAGTAAAATAATACGTTCAGAACTAATTATCAAAATCTTTCGGACGATAATAAATAAAATTATTTTTTCTTGAAGTAATTAATATAGAATGAAGTCTGATGCAGGTTTAACAGTTCCGTTTTAAAACTGAACTCCGACACTATCGGCATACATAACTTCAATATCATGGTGCAGATTTGTGTAGGACCAATCATATTTTTCGGAAGAACTGATAAAAAAAGAAGTGGCGGACGTGCGCCATGAAATCTCCAAAAAGACCTCCTCAGGTTTTAATTCAAAGTTGTCTTTGTCTTAAACTGGTTTCGAGCCAAGGCTAGAGAGCCAAGTCTACCTGGCTATTTAACCCATACCTTGTGGGAGAAAGATACACACACCTTTCCTAAGAGCATTTGCGCTAAATTTAATGAAGCCAACACGACCAGAATGTGAACTTTGCACACCGAATTCTTTTCCTAAAATTGCTAACCGCTACACTCCTCACATATTAATATATATTAGGCAGTAAAGTTTGGTCGTATAAGTAAATTGTGGCAGGTTATATTAAGTAAATCAATTTACAGGAGGGGTGGCGGTAACGGTAGTAATCTATCGAGCAGTAATTAGTAAAATGACCCATCGGAAGTAAATAAACGAAATGATAAGTCGGAATATCATCATGAAATGAGTTCTCAGGTTGTACTAAGCAAATTTAGCTGTCGAGCGGTAATTGGTAAAATGATCTTTCGGGTTTTAACAAGCAAAGTGATACGCCATGTGGTTGTTACTAAAATTATTGAAATTTAAAACTTGAAAAATGCCTAACAAACAGTTATAACGTCGATAATCTTGAAAATATAGAATGTCAATGGTATTACAATATTGAGTTTTCTATACACATCTAAACTTGTTTATAAATGGAACTTTGTCTCTGTGTGTGTGTGTGTGTGTGTCTCCGTTACCTATAGACTCCGAAACGGCTAGGCCGATTTTCTTGAAAATTTACACAGTTGTACTATAAGCGTCTGCGAGTGTTCTTAGCTAGGTTTTCTGTCGAGGTACCTCCGATAAATATCGAAAATCGATAATCGAAAAAATCGGGTTATAGGAGTGGTCCGATTTTAATCAAATTTCATACACTCATAGACAAAGACATAAGAAACGATATTCAGAGGTTTCAAGGTTGCAGTTCTTACAATATTGCATAAAATCGATTATATATATATATAAGGCAACATGTTTGTGTGTGTGTCCGTTTATCTGCCTGTATGTCTATTTTTTCAGCCCTTTTATTTTAGCTTTTGCTTCGGGTTTGGCTCTAACTAGGTATAATTGTAGTTCTTAGTCTCAGCCATGATACCATTTAGTCAGAGGACTTATTTAACCTTCAAAATTCAGTTTATGACGAAAAAAACTTATTTGATATTGATACCAGGAAATCAAAATTTGACTTTCATCCATTTATTTTTCTTTCAGTCTCCGGTTATAGAAGTAGTGGTCCGATTTTAATCACATTTGATACACTCATAAACAAAGACATAAGAAACGATATTCAGAAGTTTGGAGATTGCAGTTCTTACAATAGTGCAGAAATAATATATATATATATGGCAAGATGGTTGTGTGTGTGTCTGCCTGTATGTCCTTTATACAAATCCACAATTTTTATCCGATTCTCACCAAACTTCACACAAATATTCTTTAGGCTGAGTCTGAGCTCCAGGACCATGGGTTAGTTTTAAAGCTTTCATTACACCCGAGCAACGCCAGGCTATAGTAAATATATATCATTTTTTAAAGTTTGGCAATCATAACTAAACGGAAAAGATAAAAAGTAATCTGTTATAACATCGACTATCTACTGTAATACATTATAACGTCGACTAGCTTAAAAAATAGAAAATGACAATAGTATTACACTGAGCTTTCTATACACAAATTGAAATATAAATTTATTTAAAGTCCGGCAATCATAACTAAACGAAAAAGTTAAAAAATAATCTATAGAAAATTAAAGAAGAAGAAAATTACAGGTAGTTTTCAAATTTTTCAACAAAGAAATTGAAAAAAAGTACTTCCACGTGTAAAACTTCTTATTCAAATATGGCTTAATAAGTTAATACACACACACACACATATATATATATATATATATACCACCGGATATTTAATGCCAAGTGAATAATTGTAAAAGAAAATAGAATGGTTCTTTTGTTAATACTGCACAATAATATGTGCATCAAATGAATTTATAAAAATTTAATAATAATCTATATTGCAGTTTCATCAAGAATGAAGAAAATTTAGGGTAATTCGAACGAGTTTATCTTAGTTTCCTTGCCTTGTAAATATTTTGCAAAGTAATAATAACAAAAGAACCATTTTATTTTCATTTACAATTATCCACTTTAAAATAGTATGAAATACATAATGTCTTTTAAAAAACTTGGGTCGGTTAATAATTATGCCCGGTATATATATATATATATATATATATATATATATATATATATATATACTCTGTATAATTCTTTGCAAGTTCATTTCTCTTTGCAAGTTTGATAAACGTAAATGTGAATCAAGCATTATATAAATAAGAATACAATGTTGAGGCAATTACGAAAGACATTCCAACCGCAAGTTCAGTAAACCTTCTATACATTACTATTAATATTCTTTTTATTATTAAGGTTGCGTGGATTCTGTGCCAAGTCGTTAATGTTTCTTGATTGGAAACAGCGGATGTCGAAGGCAGTAAACTGAAGATAAAGCGAATTTAAGAGCGTTTGTTTTTGGGCTGAATTATGTGGACAATGACAATGTCGTGCTTTTAAACTAATACCAACAGCGTGGGAACAAGTTGCGCTTTGCACAGATAAACAGAAAATAGTTTAAGTAACGTGCGTAGGAAGTCTTATTACGCATATCATCGGTACATATTCCGATGTGTATAGATATTTATATCACTTATTTATTATGAGACTAATCTTTCTATATATTTAAATTTAAATATATTTACTATCTCGACTTGGTCCTGGGCATGACGGTAAACTGAATCCGGCAGCAAAGCCTCTGATTGGGAGGTTATGAGGCGCATGGATCCACTTCTTTATTGCTGTCCTTCTCAGGTCCACCCTGACCCGGAGTGGTATCACCTGTTAGGGTCCCACCGATGGGCAAATAGTTAATCCCTAAACTGGGGTTAAAACACTATGAAAGTATAAAAATAGACTTTTCCAGAAATATATACCTAAAATAGACTTTTCCAGATTTTCCAAATATATACCTAAAATAGACTTTTCCAGAAATATATACCTAAAATAGACTTTTCCAGAAATATATACCTAAAATAGACTTTTCCAGAAATATATACCTAAAATAGACTTTTCCAGAAATATATACCTAAAATAGACTTTTCCAGAAATATATACCTAAAATAGACTTTTCCAGAAATATATACCTAAAATAGACTTCTCCAGAAATATATACCTAAAATAGACTTCTCCAGAAATATATACCTAAAATAGACTTCTCCAGAAATATATACCTAAAATAGCTCCAGAAATATATACCTAAAATAGACTTCTCCAGAAATATATACCTAAAATAGACTTCTCCAGAAATATATACCTAAAATAGACTTCTCCAGAAATATATACCTAAAATAGACTTCTCCAGAAATATATACCTAAAATAGACTTTTAAAGAAACATATACATAAAATAGACTTTTAAAGAAAAATATACAATTTTGAAGGAAAAATACGACCAACAATACGTTTTAAAAAAAATTATAATCATAACACATTATTCTCTGCTAAACATTTTTAATACAAAAGTAGAAGACATTTTCAGTTTTCTAAAATAAATAAAAACAAAAAAACTTATTAAAATCTGACTAAATTAATCTTGCTATAAATGAACATTAAAAATACCTTATAACACTACCTTTTTAGCATTAAATAACCACAGAGGTTGATATGCCGTTAAACAAAACTCAAACTATCTCGACTTTTCGGATCTTTAATCTAGTTTTGACATCTTGTTTGGTAATACCATGTCATGACCAGTGATAATTGTTGGATCTTTAATCGAGTTTTGACATCTTGTTTGGTAATACCATGTCATGACCAGTGATAATTGTTGGATCTTTAATCGAGTTTTGACATCTTGTTTGGTAATACCATGTCATGACCAGTGATAATTGTTGGATCTTTAATCGAGTTTTGACATCTTGTTTGGTAATACCATGTCATGACCAGTGATAATTGTTCTTACTGGTTGCGCTTGCACACCTTCTTAAATAAGGGATAAAATATTAGATTGTCACGCATGAAATGACACTTTTTTTTGTTTGGTTGGTTGTCGATCGGGTCGTCTAACGAAATAACCTTTTAACTATACAAAATGATATTGACCCATTTGTGCTTCTTTTCCTTTCAAGATAATTTTCTTGAAATATATTGTTGCTCATAAGTCTAACGAAAATGATTACAATGAAAAAAATTTCAAGTAATCTTACTGCGTAAATACAAACTGAGGAAAAGAACAATTTTTGCATTGAATTATTACATTCGGTGAGAAATGGATACTCTTTGAGGACAGTAGAGAGAGAGAGTAGGCAAGTAGTTAGATGCAAATGAATTACCACAACAATATCCAAAACCTCCACTTCACCCTGAAATGTTTATGGTTACTGTTTGATGATCTTTCAAAGGGGCTGTTCATCATTCATTCTTACCTCAAGAGAAATCGATAGCAACAGCTTCGTACTGTGGAGAAATTAAGTGTATGCACGAAATATTAAAAAAAATTATCCTAGATTTTGAATGAAGATGTCTTAATTTTGCTGAACAACTTCACACTTCTCAATCAACTGTCAAAAGCTCTATAGCTTAGATTTTGTGTCTTTGCCTCATCCTCCATAATCGCTTGATATCTCTTCTACTGATTAACACGTATTTAAGCATTCTGATGTGCATTGTGGTACAGTGGATATCAGCTCGGAACGAGAAATTCAAATTCCAGTTGAATTCCTTGCATTCACTTACGCACAAATACTCGTGCGAAAGGTAGTAATCCGTCTCTTCCCTCCAGTTATGGGTTAAATAACAGGACAGATTGAGTTCTATAGCCTTGGTCGGCAACTAGTCTACCGCAGAAAGCAATGGCAACCTACTGCGGGATTATGTTATGCCCAGTCAGTCATGTCTCTTTTGAGACATGATCGCCCAAAGCAAAAATCTCAATAATTTTTACCACGTGCAAATATCTCATCAATTGTGTAGAAGATAAGATTTCGCGACAATATTCTACAAACAGAAAAAGGAAGAAAATTAAAAGCAAGCTTTAGTGGAGTAAAAAATGGCTGTCGTATTGTTTTACGACTGAAATATAAGTTCATCGATACCGCCTGCAGTCTCTCTCTCTCACCGGCGCAACGTGGCTTCCCTGTGCCTCTTCTATAAATACTTTCACGGCTTCTGCTCCGATGAACTTAGATCACTGGTGCCCCCTAGGTACGAATTTGCACGAGATACTAGATTAGCTACTAGATCCCACCCTTTTACAGTGAAACCGATAAAATGCAACCGCAACTTCTGCTCCAATAGTTTCTTCTCTCGCACTTCTCGACTGTGGAATTCCCTTCCACATGACTGCTTCCCCGACGGCTACAATCTCCAGGAGTTTAAATGTAAGGTCAATAGACACCTCCTAACACACTAACTCGCTCCTATTCTTTCAAACACTCTTCCCATCTACCCTAATCCAATCCTCTATATCCTTACCCATCTATCACTTTCCTTCTGACATTTCCTATATCTAACCAATCTTTCTCTTTACCTTCCCCTATGTAACCCTATGCGCAATAGTGGCATTGGAATGCCTTGCTTGGGGTGAAATGATTAAAAAAAATATCAAAAATGGTTACTTATGATTTTTCACAAGTTGATGGCCGTTTCAAGTGAATGGGAAGCCAGGTTGCTGCACCCAGTGTTTGTGTATCGTTAATTTTATGAACGAGTTGAAATTCAGGTTCTTCTTCTCCCAACTTATTATAATGATGGTGACTTTGTTTGGATGGTAATCAGGATATTGCATTTTAATTAATTTTTTATTTTATTTTTTATTTTTACAATTCTCATTTTTTTAAGTGAAGTGTTAGAATTAATTTTCGTTATAACGTTTTTAAGTCATTTTTAAAATATCCCACAAAATTCAAAGTGTTTAAAATCTACCAACGGAGTAAACGACCTAAAGCAAAAACATTCGAGACATGATCGCCAAAGCTTGTTTCACGTCTGGCACTTGTCTGACTGAAAGTTCACAAGCCATATCTTATCATAATGAACAACAGATTATCGGTCATTTTTTAGATCAGCTTCCAGTTTTACTTTATTCGACTGATCAGACTTGCCATTAAGACAAGAGTACTTAGTCGTATCATCAGCATAGTACTTGAATCATATGCGCAAATTGATGGTTTCCAGGTAAATTTTAAATAAATTTCAGTAAACGCTTTCCGAGCAGTCTCAATTCTCATAAGCCATAATCAAAGAAGTTTCTGTAGGTTGATAAGTTTACCTCTACAGGTTTACATGATATTTCTTTGGTGGTTTTCGAAGATCTCGTGCTTCAATGGTAGGCGCGCAAGTTTTTTTGAACTGAAATGTTATTTTTGCCACATGACGAAAATAGTTATTCTCGTCATCGTATGTGAAGCCAGGTTTATTTCAAACTTAGAACTGTTAACAACATAAAAGTTATCCGGGTTATTTTTTATTTTCTATTCTTTTCGTTGAAAATAACCAACAGTGGTTGAATGTTGTCAGAACATAACAAAAATTTCCTTTACAAGTTTACACCTGACGCAAAACGACATTTCGACAGCCGGAGAAACTCGCTCAAAATACCAATTCTATACAACAGAAAATGTGTAAATGAAGATTTTTTCTTTTTTTGTCTAAATTTACAGTGTTTAAAAGACATATTTTCAAGTCTCAACAAGGCTCAAAAGCATTTAGGAGGCCTTGTGGGTAATGAATTGTTCTCCGCTCTAAATTGTCTTTCCTACAGACAAAACTTTGCAAGCCCGTCGCTACTCTACTGATATTTTCGTGAAAAACGTTTATTCGAGCGAATAAGATAAAAGATAGCGATGGACATTGAATTTAAATCTTTGCAGATTCAAGGTGACTGGAAAGCATGGAGACGGAAGGAAGTTCCACTGGGGAGAAGTGCAGAAAAAAAATAACTGTCACCATAAAAATTACGGCTACATCATCATCTTCTATGTGTCCTATCCTTTCAGAACGTAGGCGATCATGGCTTTCCACATCTTTTTATCCCTGGTGGCCCTTAATGTTTTCTCCTGTTACTCCACACAACCCCCGTTCCGTCATCCACCTGATTAGACCCTTCAGATATTTTATCCGTTGCCTTCCTCTCTCTCTCTTTTTCCTTCTATCTGGTCTGTCAGTATCAGGTTCTCCAGGTTCTCTCTTTATCTTCCGGGTGTTCACTATTAGTTTTCTTTTCAATCCCTTTCTTTCCAAAACCTCATCATTGCTCACATGTTCGGTCCATGATATCCACAGCATCCTTCTATAAAACCACATTTCCGCTGCTTCAAGTTTTTTTCCTCGTTTTCGATGATATTGTCCAGCATTCACTGCCATATTGAAGAACTGACATCCCATAGCAATCTAGCACTCCCTTCTTTGTTTCTAGAGAAATTTTCCTGTGTCTTAGTACTTTACTTTTGCACTGAAGGTTATAATCGTGCTATGTCGGTTACTAGCCTGTTAGTAACAGGTTCTCCAAGCCCTCTAATAAAACTCTAAAATCAAGCAGGTAAAGAAATTTAAATGCCTAAGAAGTGTTCTAACAGAAGACGGAAAGTTCGACACTGAGATCTGAAGGCGAATTATTCATGGCGAAAGAAGCATTCCAGAAGTTGAGTAAAGTATTAAGAAACAGGAAAATTTAACTAGAAACAAAGAGGAGAGTACTGGATTGCTATGTGATGTCGGTTCTTCAATATGGCAGTGAATGTTAAACAATATCTTCGACGATGAAGCAAAAACTTTAAGCAGCTGAAATGTGGTTCTACAGAAGGATGCTGCGATTATCATCGACGTCCACACGCCCATAATAAATGAAGTATATTGTAGTATGCGATTTACGACAGGAAATACCAGATCATTTTTTTAAAAAATCAATGTGTATCTTTGTCCTGAGAGAAGTAGATCTCTGATCAATATATGTTCTGAACTCCTCCTAAGAGATACCAACGTAGATTTTGCTGAAAGTCGCAGGGTTTGGTGTATCAGAAGCTTGGTTTGAAAGGTGCGTTCGTAGTCAGCAGGCGTAAATTCAAGCCTCAGCAGATATCAGTGGCTTTCTCTACAAGTACACACTTGTACAAATAAATTGAAACGAATAATATCTTCCTAAGATCTTTCATTCTTTCCCTGATACATCATCTCTTGACGTTGTTTTTCCATTCCGACAGCATTTTCTTTAACGTTTGATGGAACCAGTTTTTAATTCGCCTTGATGAAACGACTGACAGTTGAAAGACTGACACCGACAACTTCCGCAATCTCTCTCTAAGGCTTGAAAGTCTATTCGTGCAGCGTTACAATTTTCATACGCTTCCTTGGAGTAACGTCAATCGCAGACAATGGCCGTAGGACAGTAAATTGGCAATCAAGACAATAATGTCTGGGCGTGATAAAAATCTGATCCAATCACAGAGGAAGCAATATTTTTCAAGGCCAAACAAATTTCATCATATACCCTGAAAGTAGATTCATATTACTGCACACCATTGCAAATGATCTAATCTAAGGAAAAAGTAGAAATTGATTGCACCCTTTCACTCCAGTGGCTTTAAAACTGACCGTATGGTGAAGGAAAGGAAACTAAAGCAGTTGTTTCAATTAATTTGCAAAACAGGTAGACGATTCCAGCTGAGCTTAGGACGTGCACACATGGGACAATCGGATGAAAGTAAGTCATATAAGCAATCTATCCGAGGAGAAAAGATAGAGAATGCATTACATTGAAAAAGCCTCTATAGCCACACATCCTCACTACAATGATAATTGAAGGAAGGTAAATAAACAATATTTTTACATATGAAGGATTTAGTCTGCTGTTTTCATTAGTCATTTCAACGATAACTTTATAGCACGAGAATAAAAAAGGACATGATGGATAACTACAACCGCTACGCTATTATATAAAGAATTCCTGATTATCAGTTTCTTACAATAGATTTATCAGACTTTTAATGTTTTTGTTTTTTTATTGGAGAGAATGTAATTGAAAAGGGTAACTGATGCTTAACATAAGGAAGCGACAGTTGAAGTTTCTGGGACACATAATGAGAAAGAAGGGCTTAGAGATTCTGATACTCACAGGGTGGACAGATGGAAAGAGAGGCAGGGTGACATACTTGATGGGATGTCAAAGCAGGGTTTAGAAGAATTTTTTTTTTTTTTATAAGCGTTTCACCCCGAGCAAGGCATGTCACTGCCACTACTGCGCAGGGGGCTACATAGTGGAAAAAGGATGATTAAATATAGGAAATGTCAGAGGGTGGGTGATAGGCGGGTAGGGATACCGAGAATGGTTAAATATAGGAAATGTCAGAGGGTGGGTGATAGGCGGGTAAGGATACCGAGAATGAGGGTTGAGTAAATGAGAGTGTTCTAAGAATAATTGGGAGTTAGTGTGATAGGAGGTGTTTATTGACCCTACATTTAAACACCTGGAGATTGTAGCTGTCGGGAAAGCAGACGTGTGGGAGGGAGAGAAAAGAAGCTGTTGGAGTAGAATTTACGGTTACATCTTATTTGTTTAACTGTAAAAGGGTGGGACCTAGTTGCTAATCTAGTATCTCGTGTAAATTCGTGCTTCGGCGGCACCAGTGATTTAAGCTCATCGGAGCAGAAGCCATGAAAGTACTTGTAGAAGAGGCACAGGGAAGCCACCTCACGCCGGTGAGAGAGTGGTTGCAGCCTGTCTGCCAAGTCAGTATCAACCACGTTACAGATCCACCATTGTATTTTGTCAAGAAGTCCAAGGAGAGCAGCAGTGGCACCCGACCAGATATGGCATCAATATTCAATACACGGCCGGATGGTAGATTTGTATATGTGCAGAATAGATTCAGGTGGAAAAACTTCCGGGCCCTGCATAGAGAGCCGACTTTCATAGCAGCAGATTTGGCAATGGATTCGATATCATCATTCCATTTGAGGTCCGCCGAAAGGAGGCGTAGTATTTTACTCTCTGGGAGACTAGCCTGTCCCATGCTAATGGGAAGTAGATGCGATTGTCTATGGTGGTTAGTTGATAACAGCTTCGTTTTAGAGGCATTGAAATTTACTAGCCATTTCCTACCCCAGGCCACTACGGATTGGAGGTCCTTTTCAAGTACGGCAGCGAGGTTCACTTTGTCGTCCACACCTGGTTTTTGATCGATGCGAGAGTAGATTGTTCTGTCATCGGCATACATAAGAAAAAACATTAAGAACTACTTGGACAGAAAGGTGTGGAGGGCCATGATCACCTAGGTTCCGAAGGGACACGGAACATAAAATAAAATTTGAACATATAGTAATAGAATTATTTGCCAAAAGTCTGGCACAACACTTTCTTCTCTTTCAAACATTATAGCATATTAGTGACTAGACACATGGAAAGTTCAGGGAGAATCAATTCATGCCTTTCCAAAGTACCCCAGCGTACAATTAACATAAACTTTTGTTGGAATTAGTATCCGAGCCGTCAATAAACATGGTAATGATAGTAGTGCGTCAAAATATCACAAAGGAGCTGCAACTGAAAAAGAATCTGCCAATAGAGGCGGGAACTAGTGCCAGATTTTTCCAGGCGGAGCTGGGGATAACGAAGGATGATGTTGCAAATGGTAGTAAGAGTTACGGGCGTGTTGAAGATGAAGCAAGAAAAAAAAAGAGATAAAGTCGCCGCGTTATGGTAGGTACTGACTGGTTGTGCTTTTTACTTTTACCAGCGTTAGAGAAATAGAGTTGGTTCTAGTGAAATTGACGATGCAATGATAAAGAAATCCGACCCCGTGGTAAAGTAGGATAGGTTCATATGCATGTGTACATCTATGCAATATGCCCCAGTACTAGCAGGTGCAGGATGTTTTAAACGAATGTCTCTTTGTCGCCCAGCAGGTGACAGGTTCCTGCTTACCAACAATATATATATATCACACACATACGCAAAAGTATACTGTTATAATCTGAGGAACAGCACAGTATGATTAAATAAAAAAGATGAAAGAAAACTATATTTTTCTCGCCTACGCGTTTCGTCCAGTGACGAACTTTTATAGATACTTTATTTAAAATAAAATTAATTTCAACTTTTTGCCTTGATAAACTTTGTCACAGAACGAAACGAGCAGGCGAGTAAAATATAGTTTTCCTCTTAATTCTGTTTATTAATCATTATATATATATATATATATATATATATATATATATGAGAGAGAGAGAGAGAGAGAGAGACTAGGTCTTTTAACATCTGTATGACTGGTGAATTAAATTAAACTTTTCTGGTATTTTACTCAAAGCAGGGCAATAAAAAGTACAAAATTAGTTTTTTTATATATCTTTCTAACTTACGTAAGTTTTCATTAATGGTCCCTTAGAAGAAGATTTTTATTTTCTATCAAACTACAAAATTTAAATCTCATAACCTTTTGAGTAGCACAACAGTTTTTAAAATTTAACAAAAAGAAAATTTTTTTTTTTTTATTTTGAATATAAAAGAAAAAGAATTTAACTTCATCTTAAATATACAATTCTTGCACTATTTCTACTTTTTAGATCTCATTTTGTTAAATCTGAAATATTATTTATTGGTAAATATTTTTTTAATTATCAAGAAGTGTGAAAGTTTTTCATATCTAATGTTCTCCTGACTTTACTAAAAAACAAAAAATATCTAACTTTAAAATGCACGTAATAAGAAATTTCTGGAAGTTTAATTCCAAAATAATAGATTAAATTTAATTTTCACAATGAGCATTATTATTTTCCAATAATTCCACTAAAGATGCAAGACATTAGAGTAGATAGACCTATCTATCGCCCGGTTCACACTCCACCCACATCTATTGAACAGGTTAAGAGGCTCATCCCTTGTTCCCTGTTTAGGATGTGTTTCCGGATTTCTCTTTTCCAATCTTTTCACTATTACGTAGCCCCCTGCACATCAGTGGCGTTACCGCCTTGCTCGGGGTGATATGATTAAAAAAAAAACCACTACGATGTAAATTGTTACTGAAAGTGAGAGAATATGAGACAAGGAAAATGTTGTTTGATTGATTTGTTTTTTACGGCTTATCAACCTTTTTGATGTTATTTAAAGCCGAATTATTTCTTTGTTATTGTCAGAATTTCTGCCAGGTAATAATTATTTTCTGATACCAGTCTTACAATTTAACCCACAGTATAGTAGGCAGACGAAGAGGTGGATTCATACTTTTCTCATACGCAAAAGGAATAGAATCAAACTGACGGAAATTGGAACTAGGTTCTCCGATTCCTTATTCCGAGTCGAGCCTTTATTTATTATACCATCCAGACATCTAAGCTTACAGCACCTGATAAACTCCAGCGTCCCCCGTCTAGGTACTGATCAGGTTCAACATGTACCTTGTGGTGCATTGAATATCGGCTCGGAACGAGAAGCCGGGGAGCCGAGTTCGAATTCCAGCCGAATTCATTGCATTCACTTACGCGCAAATACCCTTGGGAAAGGTATTAATCCGTCTATTCCTCCCAGTTATGGGTTAAATAACAGAACAGATTGGGTTCTATAGCCTTGGTCGGCAACCAGTCTACCGCGGAAAGCAATGGCAACCTACTGCAGGATAATCTTCTGCCCAGTCAGTGATGTCTCTTTCGAGACATGATCGCCCAAGCGTGTATCACGTATGGCACTTAACTGACTGAATATAATAGTTGAAAACATGATTAAGGCTTGTACTGGGCATAAAGTGGGGGGATCGGTTTTCTATTGTTATGAAGTAATAAACTGACCCCCCCCCCCCACTAATTACTACTTAATAATATAATACATATCTCCTCCATCTCTAACTAGGAGTCAAATGACAGGACAGATTGGGTTCTATAGCCTTGGTCGGCAACCAGTCTAACGCGGAAAGCAATGGCAACCTACTGCGGGATAATCTTCTGCCCAGTCAATCATGTCTCTTTCGAGACATGATCGCCCAAGCGTGTATCACGTATGGCACTTAACTGACTGACTGATCGGACGAGAACCAGTGTTTCAACGTAATATGTCCGTAAGTTAATAAAATATTAGTATGGAAAGAGAATAATAAAAAACATGTATTAAGAAGACAGAAGATAACGATTGACATTGATATTCAAAAATTTAAAATCAAAGTGGTAGACTTAAAAATATATAAGATAAATTTTGGAGAGAAAATATTGTCTATTACTAAACAGTAAGGTAACTTCCCTAGCAGCAAACCTACAAACTGGTACAGGATAATCGTTCCCCATTTGTTTGCGGAAAACGTTTAACCCGAGAAGAATCCATTTTGTCAATTTCAAATTCCGCCGCGATAACTTTTCGCGCACTCTTGTAAAAGGTAGGAATCGAGCTATTTTTTTTTTTTTTTTTACAGAACTAGAGGTAAAATAACAGAGAAGCATGATTTCTCTAGCCTTGGCTAGTAACCAGTCTAGAAAAAAATTCAGAACCGGTTTGATGTGGGGGTAGCAACATCACCCCATAAAAACATACTTGCTGCAGACACTACAGCAGCAACAGCTAACATGATAAGGCTGTGGCCCATATACTTCACCGCGGTTCGGTCGCCAGTCATTTTAATCGAGAGGAGCTAGGGGAAGCGTGTAAGATGTTACACGCTAAAATCTGTTTACATCATAGGCGAGGAGACAAATGATATTTTAGCAACCCCTGGACGACTGGCCGACCTCCTAGGGGAGCACAATGGCACAGAGTGGGAAGCGAAAGAGGAGGAGGAGGAGCAGAGGTCGACACAATATATTGATACAGATTACCAATTGACACGGATTAAGTTTAGCTTAGACTGTCACAAGCTTAAAAGTCTGGGGTACTAATTTATGTACGATCTCATTTTACAGTCTGGCTTATTAAATTATCTCTGACCCGATGGCGATTCATCCAACATGGATGCATAAATTGGCACATGGCCTCGGGAATAGGGCAAACAATGAGAATCGAACTTCTTGCAGTCACTGAATGTTTGAACACTAAGAGATAGGCAGTTTCTTTAAGCACGATAAAGTTCGTTAACAAACTTTCCCATCTGAAAATGACATCTGTCTCTGCTTGAAAAACTAACTTCGTAATCCACCTCGAAATAGAAAACATTTTCAGGCGGCTTTCAAAATTCATTTTGACATCACGATAAGAGAACTGAATTACGTGTTTCTCACCTGGAATGATCAGTAGCACGGCGGGCAAATGGGATTAATCATTACTCAACCAACAAATGAAAAAGCAGAACAGAGTAAGTTTTTCATCTCGAACAGAACGGGAGCTATTAGCAACCAATTGTGCAAATTCAGACCAATTACCTCCTATTTAAAGTAACACATGCAATCAATAAATTTAAACGAATCAACAAATGTCTCCTTGTTTTTGATATTTAACTTGGCACAAAAAAACGCAGAAAAGAAAAGCTCAGGAAAATATTTAAAAGATACATTTGACTCAAGATTAAGTCCAGATATAATAAAATAAATTCAGCTAAGTAGATAGATACGCTCTGGGATGCAGTGGAAAAATCGGAGAGCTGAGTTCAAATTCCAGCTGAATTCGTTGCATTCACTTATTCGCAAATACCCTTGGGAAAGTTATTAGTCCATCTCTTCTTCCTCCAGCTATGGTTTAAATAGCAGAGCATATTGGGTTTCTGTAGCCTTGATTGTCAGCCAGTCTACCACAGAAATTAATGGCAACCTACACTTCTGAAAATATTCTTCCCAGTCAGTCATGTCTATTTCGAGACATGATCGCTTAAGCGTTTATCATGTATGGCACTTGACTGACATAGATACAAATTCAGACAGCTAGCAAGCTATCTGAATTTCTCTTTATCTATCTATCAGATTGATAGAGAAAGAGTGAAATTCAGATAGCTAACTAGATAAATAGATAAAAACTCAGGTCGCCAACTAGCTAGCTAGCTAGATACAAATAGCTAAAAGATAGACGGATGGATGGACCGATAGATAGATAGATGAGAACAGCCTGAGATAGATAGATAGATAGATAGATAAAAAAAAAAATCAGGTCGCTCGCTAGATACAAATAGCTAAAATATGGATAGATAGATAGATAGATAAAAAAAAAATCAGGTCGCTCGCTAGATACAAATAGCTAAAATATGGATAGATAGATAGATAGATAAAAAAAAAATGAGGTCGCTCGCTAGATACAAATAGCTAAAATATGGATAGATAGATAGATAGATAAAAAAAAAATCAGGTCGCTCGCTAGATACAAATAGCTAAAATATGGATAGATAGATAGATAGATAGATAGATAAAAAAAAAATCAGGTCGCTCGCTAGATACAAATAGCTAAAATATGGATAGATAGATAGATATAGATAAAAAAAAAATCAGGTCGCTCGCTAGATACAAATAACTAAAATATGGATAGATAGATAGATATAGATAAAAAAAAATCAGGTCGCTCGCTAGATACAAATAGCTAAAATATGGATAGATAAATAGATAAAAAAATCAGGTCGCTCGCTAGATACAAATAGCTAAAATATGGATGGATAGATAGATATTCAGATAGCTAACTAGATAAATAGATAAAAAAATCAGGTCGCTCGCTAGATACAAATAGCTAAAATATGGATGGATAGATAGATATTCAGATAGCTAACTAGATAAATAGATTTTAAAAAAATCAGGTCGCTCGTTAGATACAAATAGCTACAATATGGCTAGATAGATATTCAGATAGCTAACTAAATAAATAGATTTTAAAAAATCAGGTCGCTAGCTAGATACAAATAGCTAAAATATGGATAGATAGATTCAGATAGCTAAATAGATAAAACAATCAGGTCTCTAGCTAGCAAGGTAAAAATAGCTAAAAGACAGATGGATGGACGGATAGATAGAGATAAAATTTCAGATAGATAGCTATCTGAATTTATCTATCTATCTAACTAAAGAAATAGAGAAAAAATCAGGTCGCTAGATAGATAGATAGATAGAACAAATGATATACAATGATTATTGGATGGTTGATTCACTCATGTAAACTTCATCACTTAAAAAAATAACCGAAAACAAACAGAAAAACGACTAAATGCATCATTCCGAGACATTTTTACAACGGCACGTCCCTAATTGGCTTTCATCAGTTCAGTCAACCATTTTCACTATTTGCTAAAGTGGATTTCTAATAAAAATATCAGAATGCAAAATACATTATGGCCTCAGTAGATTTTACTTGCTCTCTAAAAAAGGAGAAAGCAAAATAATACAATTGGAAAATTATTATCTACATATTTATAGACTTATTCTAACCTACACCGTGAAGTTTAATGTTACCAACTCTCTATAAAAATATCAACTGTTTTAAATAGATTTTGCACTTTCTTGAGATTTTTTTACAGCTGAATTTCTTCGGATAAAATATTAGGAATATAAAGTTATCATTAAGCAACTTCACATCCAATTAACTCCTTTTCAGAGTTAAATCGTTGTCTGTTATTCATAGAACAGTTAATGTTTATTAGAGGCGACAACTCTTTCTTTCATTAAATAAGGCCCGCAACCAAAATGTTGACACGGTTAGAATATTATTAGTACCATCTGAATATATCTAATATACATATATATATCTCAAATAAAACTCAAAATTTCATTTAGAATGGTTATAAATTATAATTCATTTCTATGAGTTACATTAGCTCATTTCATCAGACCGCACAATATTCATTCCATTCGGTACAAAAGTTTTTACGGAAATATTTCTTTAAAATAAAAAGGAAAACAAGTAAAAAGATTTAAGGACAGACATTGGTGCTATCTCAGTATATGGATATGTATATACGTGTAACCCTACATATTAATACATTCACGTATACTTATTTATATCCACATCCACATATGTTCATACAAATAAGCCTGTGTTTATATTTACATATACCCGCAGACACACATCCATCCAAGCTCACATATCAATCTTGTGTTCATATACTCACATATATATTTTTATAAAGACGGGATTTCCACGCGTATAAATAGTACTACATATATTCAAGTATACTACAATTCTCATATATATATATATATATATATATATATGTGTGTGTGTGTGTGTGTGTTAAGCGCCCTGGGCATGTTCCCGCTGAGTTTGATTTAATGTTTAAGTGTATGTGGTCGCGTCTGTTTGGGGAGGGCAGGCCTGAAAATTCATCAAAAGAGCCACATGCAGAGAGAAAGTATTCATGACACTTTATGCAGACTTGTTTTATATACAGGGAGTGAGAAAATGAATGTGCTTTAGTTGTTAAAAGTTCACTAAAATATTACTGTACCGCCTACGGTAAAAAAGCGCTTCACGTTGCCACATCTGTACGGGAATGTGTAAGAACCTAGCATGACAAAAATGCCACATTCGCGATGAATATTTGATTCGTTTTCTACAGTTTATCGACTATTTCCAGATTATTTAAAGCCAGAAAATATTTTGTAGATTGTAATTTCTTTTAGGCGGAAAGAGGGATTCAGATAATAATGGTTTAGTTTTATCTTCCTTGGTAGAACATGAGTCCCTCCCTCAATTGATCTGACGTGTGTCGGACCGCACGGCCACGAAAAACTTAGTCAATCAAAGCCCGAAGTGTTGTCTTTGAATAAAAGCCCGAAATGATGTCTTTGAATAAACATTTCCCTGATTTTTCAAAGAATTCATATCTGCTCTAGTATTTCGATCTTTGCTTGATTGTAAATATTTCGTGGTCAAGCGGTCTATGACACGTCAGATCAATTCACGGTTTCCCAAAGTGGACCTCAGGTTCAAATCCTGCCGGAGAATGCTTATTTTTCTAACAAGATTTCTCGATCATTTAGGCTGGTAGATGTAAATAAATATACTGTTTAATTACTTTTAAAAAATAGTATTTATTCAAATACGAGTATCCATTAAAATCATATTTAATCAAATGAATTAAAAATATGTTGGAATTAATCCGACATATAATAAGAGGTTTCATAAAAAAATTCCCATGACCCTTCGAGATCGTAGGTGTTTATGGCTCTCCGCCGTTTTCTTTGTTATTATCTTTGAAATGCTTTATTGAGAAATATAGTGCTGTCGTTATCCTTCTCTCAAAAATGGCTGCCACGCAAGTCTAGACAGTCAAAGATACCATGCTATAATCCATCAGTCAGTTACGTGATGCACGCTTGGGCGATCATGTCTCGAAAGAGACATGACTGACTGGACAGAATATTATCCCGCAGTAGATTGCCATTGCTTTCGGCGGTAGACTGGTTGCCAGCCAAGGCTATAGAACCCAAACTGTCCTGTTATTTAACCCATAACTGGAGGGAAGAGACGGATTAATACTTTTCCCAAGGGTATTTGCGCATAAGTGAATGCTGGGAATTTAACTGGAATTCGAACGCGGCTCCTCGATTTCTCGTTCCGAGACGATATCCACTGCACTACAACGCACATTCCTAATTTTATTTTTAAGAGTGTGAAAAAACATATTTTACGTTAGAAAATATTAAGGCTTTTCTACTGAGGGTTTGTCCTGTACAACAGCTCTCGCTTCTGTTTGGAAGTTATAAAGAACTTATTTTTCTTTAAAAAAAAATCTACGTTTTACTCTGATGTCTGCAGTTAATACTAAAATCTCGTCTGTATTTTTAGTTTCTTACAAATCTCAACCTTTTCACGTGAGACCAAATTCTCACGTATGCTAAGCAACTTCATGAATGGTCATTTTAGAAATTGTAATGATGAAGTAATTTTTCAATTTGCAAAGCGGTCAAAGTTTTCCGCTCTGATATATAAACACACACACATATATATATATATATATATATATATATATATATAAACATGACGTGCAACTATCTAGGCAATATCAATGGGAATGTTTACAATGGTTTACTCAAACCAAAACGTAGACTTTTACTGGTGTTCGTGACCAAAAATCTCGACCAAAACTCCAAGGAAAACACTTATTGTTGAGAATATTATTTTCCATTTACGGTGTGTTCGATCAGACCGGAGAATGTATTCATTAGTGCTAGGCTCTTAACAATTTCACTGGTCTATTGTCCTATGATAACCCCTAACTCATACGAAATCGGCATTATTGAGATAAGATATTTTCAGAGTGCTAAAGACACACGTGTGTGTCTGTTTATTTATATATATATATATATATATATATATATATATATATATATATATATATAGTTTTAGTGCAAAGAATTTGTTGCTTTAACTCTTCAGGTTCATGCCGACTTCGAAGTATCGTGAGGACACCGTTATGATGATATCATTCGTCGGGGGCTAGTTTTTACGTTATATCGTTCTCTGATAACTCTCTCTCTCTCGATATATATTTTTTGAACGCGCGTTCAAAAAATCCCCGTCACGTGTGCGTTCTTTAAAAAACCGGTAAAATCAATTATTGCAAATCGCCTGAAGACACCACATGGTAGAAACCTAGGTCGCGTAATAACTCGTGTACAAAGGCAGAATATTCAAAAGTTCTACAACATAATTGTATTGAACACTTTTTAATGCAACTGTGTATTGGTCTAATTTTATTATGACCAAAAACTAAGTAATTAAACAGTATATATATATATATATATATATATATATATATATATATATATATATATGTGTGTGTGTTTGTGTCTGTATGTAAGTTCTTTGACACACTTTTACAAAACCAAGAAAATTTGTACAAAAAGAAAGGCGCACATTTTCGGAAACACCAGCAAATCTGTCTCTTAAAAAACGTAGAAAATTTGCTTAAAAAGTACTGCAAGCTACCATAACGAAACTCCTGAAATAAAATCTTAAGCGAAGCAATGGTTTATAGGTTAGTTTTACAGAACATTGTTACTGAAAGGAGCTTTATATTCCCAACCTAGACATTTGTAATGCCATTACAAAAATAACTATACTTATACCTACATATATATAGATACATTTTTTTTTTTCATATATATTTTCAATGGTACAAAATTTAATTATGGCGTTAAAGACAAAAAATGTTTTATTTTATCGGCCATGCCAAATTTTTAAATTTGGCATCGTCAATTATAATCAATTTTTTGTTCTTTAACGCTATATATATATATATATATATATATAATGACGAAGTGCTAAAAGGCTTTAACGTCACACGTTTCGTCTTTTGGAATTCAGTGGGCTAACGTAACAATTCATGTCCGATATATTCCTAAAGGACGAAACGCATCACTTTTCCCCATTATTGTTCTTGATTCATATAAAATTTTTATATCCTTATCTCATATATATATATATATATATATATATATAGAAGATGTATGCTGAAGTGGTAAAAGTTTTTCGGGTGACCCGTTATGAAAACATAAAAGCCTTGATGTACAAAACTTGCCGCGCGCGCGCACACACACACACACACACACACACACACACACACACACACACACACATATATATATATATATATACACACTACCGGCCATAATTAGTCGGCCACCCCAATTTTAAATAAAATGATATATTTCATACTATTTTTAATAATTATTGCCAAGTGGATAATTCTCAATGAAAATACAATGGTTCTTTTGTAATTATTACTTTGCAAAATTTTACAAAGCAGCCAGGAAGCCTTTGTTTCGGACAGCCAATGAGAAGAAGTCTCTAGTATGGGGAAGAGAGCACAAAAACTGGATATCAGAACAGTTCATTTGATGCACATTCTATTGTACAGTATTAACAAAGAACAATTCTGTTTTCATTTAGAATTATCCACTTGGCAATAAATACTAAAAGTAGTATGAAATACATCATTTCCTTTAAAAAAATACATCATAACTGGGGTGACCTAATAATTATGCCCGATAGTGCATATATATATATATATATACAAGTGTGTGTGTGTAATTGGGGCACGGTATATTAACTATATCTCGCCTCGAATTGAGGAATTAGAGAATAAGTTCGTTACATTCCACTTAGGTTCATTACATTCAAATATCCCTCTCTTCTCTCAACAACTATGAATAAATAGGCATGTGTGGCAACCGGTCTAGGAGAAGATCTACTCTCAATTTAACACCTGAAGAAAGTCGTTTAAGAAACTTGTGGCACACTCTCCCAAATGTATCGCTAGCTCTGCACAAGCTTTCACCACTATGATCAAATCATATTTGTGAATAGTCTCCGTGTTCGGTTGTATGAACTGGGCTTCTGGGCCCTCATCGGTCAAAAACTCCGACAAAAACCTCAATATATAATTGCTTCGTAACAAATGTGAAGGTTTTTTAGTATTTCCAATGAAATATTTCTTTTTAATATTAATTAATTCCGAGGAATATAGGAAAACATTTTTAACGTTTTCTACTTTTTCTTTCATGAAGTTTTTTTTTTTTTTAACTAGGGAATTTTGAAAATCCTTAATGATATAATAGTATGTGACATTGTTTTGTCCTTTCTCGTCTGTATAAATTCTGTTTGTGCCAAGTCAATTATTGATATCCTAATCAGCGCATAATATTAGGTGCGGCTTTCTTGTCGATAAGTCAATGCTTTTAAATAAAAAAAATATTCTTATACAGTAAAATTATAAAAAAACATATAAGAATAGATATATTTTGTTAAAAAAAATCCTGAATCATCGATCTCAGTAATATACTAATGAATGCGAAATAATATTCAAATGATAGGCTGCGTTCGGCTAAAAAAGACATGATATAATAAAAAATATTGATTTCAATCTTTTATAATACTAGCGTCATAGCCCGGCGTTGCCCGTGCAACTCTGAACATTTTAGTAGTAGCAGATAATGCCAATGAGAGGAGTAGATAATAATAGCAATAAATATCCAGTAGAACCTCCTTCTCGAGTATTAAAGATGACTTCGCGAGGATTGGCTTGGCCCTCGTAGTCAGAAATGAAATAAATTTGCAAGAAGGTTTTGATGTTTTGTGTGACATTGTAAACAACATTGCGTTTGTTTTTGCTTTAAAATTACGGAAGAAAATATTTACATTTTTTGTTGACTAAATGAATTTAACATAAAAAAAATTATTTTTGTTTTACGGAAATCAGAAATATAAAAACTATTATGCTCTCAGTTCAGAAATTTTCTAAGAATATTTAAAAATGTAGACATTTAATTTTTGATGAAAAAGTTACATTAACGACACACGTATTACAGACCGTAGATTTCCTGCATGAAATATTTCGCAAAAAAAATAGCTTTTTTTAAAATTTTATTTTCTGAAGTATGAAATATTAAATCTGAAAAAAAAAGACTTAAATAATTAAATTAACCATTGGCACTTTTTTTTACATATTTTGTTTTTGTTTGAAAAACACTTTTTTTTTTTAAATATTTCTTGTTTCAAAATTACGGAGAAAAATATTCACATTTTTAAAAATTTTTAAAACGTCGGAATAAAAATTAAATATAAAGGCTCTTTTTTATATAAAAAAATATTTTAGTCGCGTTTGACACGTGGGATTTGATTCCTGTGACGTAATTTAGCAACCATCTTAGATCTTAGATGTTTACGGAGCAAATGTAAAAACTCGGCTCCATTGGCTTAAAAATGCGAAAGGGAAAACTGCTAAACTTAAACTCAAAAAGAATGTGTCGACCTGGCTTCCCTGTAGATATGTGTCCTTAGAAAGTTTGAATGGCGTAGCTTAAAAAATGTAGGCGTGCATAGGGAACAGTCACACACAGATTGCCTTTTATATATATACATACTTTACATCCACTGGAACAATATTCTTTTACAACTAGCCTTTCACTCATATTGAAGCGGTCAGTTTTCACTCATATTGAAGCGGTCAGTTCTACTGTGGGCGTGCTTAAAGTTTATTTACAAAACTCACTTCTCGAAATCTGAGCGAATGATTCATGGTAGAAACGGTTTCTTGAAGAGGCCGTAGTCTTTCAACATATTACCTTATTCGAATTTATATCTTTGCTCTGTACTATTAAAGAAAACCAATGATACATTTAGAAAAGTGATAAATGCAAATAACAAAATGGCGGCCCCTGTAACAGAAAATATTAATATCCCATCCTGCTTGAAAGTTAATTTGAATATTTTTGTATTTATTAATACACAAAAAACATCGAACGTATTTCAGTAGTCAAGTCGCTAAACATAATAATTTTCTTTTTATATAGACTCAACAGGAGAGTAATCTACTGAGCAACGTGTTTTGAAAACATTTCATAGAATTTTGCTCAAAAGAACACGTTAGTTTTAAACGTAGTTGGTCGAAAGCAAAGTACGTAATTAGATTACATCATGCAAATGTATGATTACGTTAGTTTAACCATGAAAACGTTTTACTTCTTTTAAAATAAAATACAGCAACTAGCTACAGCATAAAAGTCAGTGAAGCAGGCAGATGTAGGTACAGGGTTATTCATACTCGATTTTTCTCGCCTTATATATATTGTGTACGTGCATGTTTTTTTAGCACTGTGGAGAAATTGTTCACTAAGAATAAAATTATGACTGAAAAAGAACACTCGAACAACACACTATGTGAATAAAATATATATTAATAGTTCCCAGAAGTACGAAGCTTAACACCTCCTTCTTGAAATTTGTGAAAATATAAACCGAGAACGCTTGTGAAAATAAGCATAGCGGATACTTACTCAACACATTTCGTCCTCAAAATAGAATCCTTTAAGAAGAAAGAAAATAAATAACTTGCAAAATAGTCCTTGTGTAACATATTAACCGAAACAAACTTGAAAGAATTATTCGTACTCAAATTATATATTAGATAAATGGTTAAATAAAAACAAGAGGTAAACTGTATTTTAAATCGCCTACGCGTTTCGTCCTGTGATGGACTTTATCAAGGCAAAAAGACGAAATGAGCTTTATTCAAAATTACGGATCTATAAACAAACAGTGTTGGCAACCACAAAGACACTCACAAATCATTTCAAAAGATTAACAGAATATTTTAGTTTTTAGAATTTCTTCATGCGTTGTGCAAAGTCACGAGATATTAAAATGAAGGGAATTTGACCGTTTTCTTTGAAAACTGTTTATTTCGTGTGTTAGTCTGTTTTAGAATTTCTTCACGTGTAGCGCAAAGTCACGACATGTTAAAATGAAGGAAATTCAACCTTTTCCTTTGAAATTTTTATTATGTATGTTAGTCTGTCTTAGTATAATTTCCATACGTATGATTACGTAATAAACAGTTTTCAAAGAAAACGGTCAAATTCTCTTCATTTTAATATCTCGTGACTTTGCTCTACACGCGAAGAAAATTTAAAAACTAAAATATTCTGTTAATCTTGTGAAATGATTTGTGAACCTCTTTGGGGTTGCCAACACTGTTTGTTTATAGATACGTAATTTAGAATAAAGCTCATTTCCTCTTTTTGCCTTGATAAAATCCATCACAGGATGAAACGCGTAGGCGATTTAAAATACAGTTTTCATCTTGTCTTTATTTTATTTCACCATTATGTCCTTAATCTCAGATTATAACTGAGTATATTTTTACATATAGATATATATATATATATATATATATATATCCAAATTAATAAGGAACAAAAATATTTACAACGTTCAAAACATTAATTTAAAACGGTGCTCAGTATGGAAATAGAGCAATGAATATTTATTATAAATTATACTTTAGAACATGTACAGACTACAATCTACTACAAAAATTTGCTTATACTCTACTTACTACCTACATTTGGAGTCTTTCTCTTTGATGCATCTTTCATTGGTTCTTTCCTCATATTTTCCTTATTTCTTTCTCTCTTGTTTTCCTCTTTATCTTTTTATTTTCTCTCTCTTTCTTGTTCCCCGTTTTTTATCTCTCTTTTTGTTTTCTCATCTGTCCTATCCTCTTTACCTCGTACAAAAATTTTGCCAATAAAAGGAAGTGAATTTTCATTAATTTTCTTTTAAAATATAACGTTTAATACCGTCATTCATATCTGATGAGATATTGTTCTTTAAATGTTGAAACAAAATGTACACTTTTGTAGTAGATTGTAGTCTGTACATGTTCTAAAGTATAATTTTTAATTTATATATATATATATATATATATATATATATGCATACAGTTCTCACAAAACTGTATACACACTTCGGTAAAGTAAAAACTTGTATAGATAATGAAACACTAAATTTATTCAGACGTCATGAGGTTAATAAAAGTTAGCTGTTGACCCTACAACCACAAAAGATACACAAAATGGTGGCCTTCGACTTCCAAATATTTATTTGTTCGGCAAACCACAGCTTAAGCAACTTTGTCCAAAGTGTTCAGTGAGTTTGGTGCGCATGAATTTCCAATTTCTTTTCGATGGGTCGCCAATGTAATGCCATCTATCAAGAGACTATCGTACCAGAGCAAACAATGTTAACACAATTTGATAAATTTACGAAAGGCATTCCTGAAGTGTTTATACATTTTTGGCGGGCGGACTCTTTTGTTTGTGTGTGTGCACATATATATATATGTGTGTGTGTGTGAGACTTGATAGCTAGCTTGGCGTTCCATGTAAAACGATAATGAATTAGCCAAAGTCTACGAATAGCATAAAATATCAGCAGTAATCGTCTTTAAAGACACACATCAGGTAATAATACATACGCCACTGAGCTTGAAGTCTATCAGACATGAATCAACCTAATCAACAAACAAAGACAAATTATATAAGAATAGATTGATAAAGAAATCCGACCTCGTGGGAAAGTGAGCTTGGTTCATATGCTTGTGCAATATGCATCAATGCCGGCAGCTGTATGGGGTTCTGAAAGAATGCCTCCCTGTCAACTGACAGGCAACAAAGAGGCATTTTCTTACAAGAAGAAGAAAAAAAAACATCAAAAACCGATTAGTCCTCTTATTCTCGCTATTTGTATCTGGTGGATGATGCGAGTTGAGAGTCTATATCTGAAAATCACACATATTCTCGGCTTCGAAAAAAAAAACCTAAACAGTTGCTATACACACAATAAAAATATCTCATCATGTGGATAACTAAGGCTAGGCTCACTGAAGTTTCCTCGATCAAGTCGGTAGATCTTTATTGAATTTCGGAAATTAACAAAACTGCCAATTATTGTTAAATGTCAGAAAAAAAGTAATTTAGTTTGATTTTTGATCGATTAAAAATAACTATTTTTATATAATCATTATACCCCAAGCAAGGCAAGTCTGCTACTGATACGCACAGTATTAAAGTGAGAAAAAAATCAAGGTACAAGGGATACCGAAGAAAGAATAAGAGATGGACGGGAATCAAAGAGATAGAAGATGACAATTGACGTTGCATTTAAACTTTCGGAGATTGTTGAGTAGAAAAAAACTCTTAGAGTAAAAGAGACACTTACATTTAACGTTTCGACGGTAAAAGAGTGAGACTTTGGTGCCAGTCTAGTAACGCTCATGAATTTATGTCAGAGAAATTGCCATGAAACTTGAAGGCTGCGGTAAATTTTTTTAAGAGAAACACGAAGATCTTTTAGTTATATTGACTTGAGAGAAGAGTTACAAGGTACCAACCTGGCGGGCGAGTTAAGTAAAGAGTACCAACCTGGCGGGCGAGTTAAGTAAAGAGTACCAACCTGGCGGGAGAGTTAAGTAAAGAGTACCAACCCGGCGGGGGAGTTAACAATTATTTCACAGCTGAAGAAACATGTTTTGAAGGCTGCTGTAATTTTTTTTAAGTGAAACACGAAGATCTTTTAGTTATATTGACATGAGAGATAACTAATGAGTACCAACACGAGAATTTAACGTGTTCTTTTGTTTTTTGTTTTTTTTTTGGGGGGGGGGGGTGTTTTTTTTGTTTTGTGTTTTTTTTTGTTTTGTGTTTTTTTTTGTTTTGTGTTTTTTTTTGTTTTGTGTTTTTTTTTGTTTTGTGTTTTTTTTTGTTTTTTTTGTGTTTTTTTTTGTTTTGTTTTGTTTTTTGTTTTGTTTTGTTTTTTGTTTTGTTTTTTGTTTTGTTTTTATTTCGCAGAACCTCTGCCAAAAATTGCTCAATAGATAAACAGAGCGATAAATAATATTTAATAAGCGGATTTGATTTTTCAAACCGCTGGTACTAATCAGAATTTCGATGCAAAAACTCTTAAATCAGTTCGCAGATGTATCACTTAAACATTTCTAAATGTATTGAATATAAAATATAATAATTAACAATGCATCCACAGGTATTCCTCAAGTAGATTTGCATTATGTCAATTTGCCTCTCAGAATCTTTGACTGAAATGAAATCATTTTCCGGAAGAGTTCAAGCGTGTATAATGTACATAACCTTTTTAGCCCACTGGGAATGGACAGAGAAAAATAAAATATAGATTAAATTACCATCTTACCTAAGACAAAAAATCTTTGCTCGGATTAAATGTTGGAAATTTTTTAAAACTGTGTTTAAATAATTTTAGCAAAATTCTATAGAAACGTCTGATTTCAATTAAATAGATAGATAGATGCGAACAGACTGGGATAGATAGATAGATGCGAACAGACTGGGATAGATAGATAGATAGATAGATAGATAGATGAACAGACCGGGATAGATAGATAGATAGATAGATGCGAACAGACTGGGATAGATAGATAGATAGATGAACAGACTGGGATAGATAGATAGATAGATAGATGAATGAATGGATAGATAGATAGATAGATAGATGCGAACAGACTGGGATAGATAGATAGATAGATAGATGCGAACAGACTGGGATAGATGCGAACAGACTGGGATAGATAGATAGATGCGAACAGACTGGGATAGATAGATAGATGCGAACAGACTGGGATAGATAGATAGATGCGAACAGACTGGGGATAGATAGATAGATGCGAACAGACTGGGATAGATAGATAGATGCGAACAGACTGGGATAGATAGATGCGAACAGACTGGGATAGATAGATAGATGCGAACAGACTGGGATAGATAGATAGATGCGAACAGACTGGGATAGATAGATAGATGCGAACAGACTGGGATAGATAGATAGATGCGAACAGACTGGGGATAGATAGATAGATGCGAACAGACGGGGATAGATAGATAGATGCGAACAGACTGGGATAGATAGATAGATAGATAGATGCGAACAGACTGGGATAGATAGATAGATAGATGCGAACAGACTGGGATAGATAGATAGATAGATAGATGCGAACAGACTGGGATAGATAGATAGATAGATAGATGCGAACAGACTGGGATAGATAGATAGATAGATAGATGCGAACAGACTGGGATAGATAGATAGATAGATAGATGCGAACAGACTGGGATAGATAGATAGATAGATAGATGCGAACATCAAGGATAGATAGATAGATAGATAGATGCGAACAGACTGGGATAGATAGATAGATAGATAGATGCGAACAGACTGGGATAGATAGATAGATAGATAGATGCGAACAGACTGGGATAGATAGATAGATAGATAGATGCGAACAGACTGGGATAGATAGATAGATAGATAGATGCGAACAGACTGGGATAGATAGATAGATAGATAGATAGATAGATGCGAACAGACTGGGATAGATAGATAGATGCGAACAGACTGGATAGATAGATAGATAGATAGATGCGAACAGACTGGGATAGATAGATAGATAGATAGATAGATAGATGCGAACAGACTGGGATAGATAGATAGATAGATAGATAGATGCGAACAGACTGGGATAGATAGATAGATAGATAGATAGATGCGAACAGACTGGGATAGATAGATAGATAGATAGATAGATAGATGCGAACAGACTGGGATAGATAGATAGATGCGAACAGACTGGGATAGATAGATAGATGCGAACAGACTGGGATAGATAGATAGATAGATAGATGCGAACAGACTGGGATAGATAGATAGATAGATAGATAGATGCGAACAGACTGGGATAGATAGATAGATAGATAGATAGATGCGAACAGACTGGGATAGATAGATAGATAGATAGATAGATAGATAGATGCGAACAGACTGGGATAGATAGATAGATAGATAGATGCGAACAGACTGGGATAGATAGATAGATGCGAACAGACTGGGATAGATAGATAGATGCGAACAGACTGGGATAGATAGATAGATGCGAACAGACTGGGATAGATAGATAGATGCGAACAGACTGGGATAGATAGATAGATGCGTGAACAGACTGGGATAGATAGATAGATGCGAACAGACTGGGATAGATAGATAGATGCGAACAGACTGGGATAGATAGATAGATGCGAACAGACTGGGATAGATAGATAGATGCGAACAGACTGGGATAGATAGATAGATGCGAACAGACTGGGATAGATAGATAGATGCGAACAGACTGGGATAGATAGATAGATGCGAACAGACTGGATAGATAGATAGATGAATACTCAGATAGATAGATAGATCCGAACAGACTGGGATAGATAGATAGATAGATAGATAGATAGATGCGAACAGACTGGGATAGATAGATAGATAGATAGATAGATAGATGCGAACAGACTGGGATAGATAGATAGATAGATAGATAGATAGATAGATGCGAACAGACTGGGATAGATAGATAGATAGATAGATAGATGCGAACAGACTGGGATAGATAGATAGATAGATAGATAGATGTGAACAGACTGGGATAGATAGATAGATAGATAGATAGATGCGAACAGACTGGGATAGATAGATAGATAGATAGATGCGAACAGACTGATAGATAGATAGATAGATAGATAGATGCGAACAGACTGGGATAGATAGATAGATAGATAGATAGATAGATAGATGCGAACAGACTGGGATAGATAGATAGATAGATAGATAGATAGATGCGAACAGACTGGGATAGATAGATAGATAGATAGATAGATGCGAACAGACTGGGATAGATAGATAGATAGATAGATAGATAGATGCGAACAGACTGGATAGATAGATAGATAGATAGATAGATAGATGAACAGACTGGGATAGATAGATAGATAGATAGATAGATAGATGAAACAGACTGGGATAGATAGATAGATAGATAGATAGATGCGAACAGACTGGGATAGATAGATAGATAGATAGATAGATAGATAGATAGATGCGAACAGACTGGGATAGATAGATAGATGCGAACAGACTGGATAGATAGATAGATAGATAGATAGATGCGAACAGACTGGGATAGATAGATAGATAGATAGATAGATGCGAACAGACTGGGATAGATAGATAGATAGATAGATAGATAGATGTGAACAGACTGGGGATAGATAGATAGATAGATAGATAGATAGATATGAACAGACTGGGATAGATAGATAGATAGATAGATAGATAGATGCGAACAGACTGGGATAGATAGATAGATAGATAGATAGATAGATGCGAACAGACTGGGATAGATAGATAGATAGATAGATAGATAGATAGATAGATGCGAACAGACTGGGATAGATAGATAGATAGATAGATAGATAGATGCGAACAGACTGGGATAGATAGATAGATAGATAGATAGATAGATGCAAACAGACTGGGATAGATAGATAGATAGATAGATAGATGCGAACAGACTGGGATAGATAGATAGATAGATAGATAGATAGATGCGAACAGACTGGGATAGATAGATAGATAGATACACAGACTGACATAGATAGATAGATAGATGCGAATAGACTGGGATAGATAGATAGATAGATGCGAACAGACTGGGATAGATAGATAGATAGATGCGAACAGACTGGGATAGATAGATAGATAGATAGATGCGAACAGACTGGGATAGATAGATAGATAGATAGATGCGAACAGACTGGGATAGATAGATAGATAGATAGATGCGAACAGACTGGGATAGATAGATAGATGCGAACAGATCAGATAGATAGATAGATAGATAGATGCGAACAGACTGGGATAGATAGATAGATGCGAACAGACTGGGATAGATAGATAGATAGATGCGAACAGACTGGGATAGATAGATAGATAGATAGATAGATAGATAGATAGATGCGAACAGACTGGGATAGATAGATAGATAGATAGATGCGAACAGACTGGGATAGATAGATAGATAGATAGATGGAACAGACTGATAGATAGATAGATAGATAGATGCGAATAGATCAGATAGATAGGATAGATAGATAGATGCGAACAGACTGGGGATAGATAGATAGATAGATAGATGAACAGACTGGGATAGATAGATAGATAGATAGATAGATAGATGCGAACAGACTGGGATAGATAGATAGATAGATAGATAGATAGATAGATGCGGAACAGACTGGATAGATAGATAGATAGATAGATGCGAACAGACTGGGATAGATAGATAGATAGATAGATGCGAACAGACTGGGATAGATAGATAGATAGATAGATGCGAACAGACTGGGATAGATAGATAGATAGATAGATAGATAGATAGATAGATAGATGCGAACAGACTGGGATAGATAGATAGATAGATAGATAGATAGATGCGAACAGACTGGGATAGATAGATAGATAGATAGATAGATAGATGCGAACAGACTGGGATAGATAGATAGATAGATAGATAGATAGATGCGAACAGACTGGGATAGATAGATAGATAGATAGATAGATGCGAACAGACTGGGATAGATAGATAGATAGATAGATAGATAGATAGATGCGAACAGACTGGGATAGATAGATAGATAGATAGATGCGAACAGACTGGGATAGATAGATAGATAGATAGATAGATAGATGCGAACAGACTGGGATAGATAGATAGATAGATAGATAGATGCGAACAGACTGGGATAGATAGATAGATAGATAGATAGATAGATGAACAGACTGGGATAGATAGATAGATAGATAGATAGATAGATGCGAACAGACTGGGATAGATAGATAGATAGATAGATAGATAGATAGATGCGAACAGACTGGGATAGATAGATAGATAGATAGATAGATAGATAGATAGATGCGAACAGACTGGGATAGATAGATAGATAGATAGATAGATAGATAGATAGATGCGAACAGATCGATAGATAGATAGATAGATAGATGCGAACAGACTGGGATAGATAGATAGATAGATAGATAGATGCGAACAGACTGGGATAGATAGATAGATAGATAGATGCGAACAGACTGGGATAGATAGATAGATAGATAGATAGATAGATAGATGCGAACAGACTGGGATAGATAGATAGATGCGAACAGACTGGGATAGATAGATAGATAGATGCGAACAGACTGGGATAGATAGATAGATAGATAGATGCGAACAGACTGGGATAGATAGATAGATAGATGCGAACAGACTGGGATAGATAGATAGATAGATGCGAACAGACTGGGATAGATAGATAGATGCGAACAGACTGGGATAGATAGATAGATGCGAACAGATCAAGATAGATAGATAGATAGATAGATGCGAACAGACTGGGATAGATAGATAGATAGATGCGAACAGACTGGGATAGATAGATAGATAGATAGATAGATAGATAGATAGATAGATGCGAACAGACTGGGATAGATAGATAGATAGATAGATGCGAACAGACTGGGATAGATAGATAGATAGATAGATGCGAACAGACTGGGATAGATAGATAGATAGATAGATGCGAACAGACTGGGATAGATAGATAGATAGATAGATGCGAACAGACGGGGATAGATAGATAGATAGATAGATGCGAACAGACTGGGATAGATAGATAGATAGATAGATAGATGCGAACAGACTGGGATAGATAGATAGATAGATAGATAGATGCGAACAGACTGGGATAGATAGATAGATAGATAGATAGATAGATAGATAGATAGATAGATAGATGCGAACAGACTGGGATAGATAGATAGATAGATGCGAACAGACTGGGATAGATAGATAGATAGATAGATAGATAGATGCGAACAGACTGGGATAGATAGATAGATAGATAGATAGATAGATGCGAACAGACTGGGATAGATAGATAGATAGATAGATAGATGGACGACTGGGATAGATAGATAGATAGATGCGAACAGACTGGGATAGATAGATAGATAGATGCGAACAGACTGGGATAGATAGATAGATAGATAGATAGATGCGAACAGACTGGGATAGATAGATAGATAGATAGATAGATGCGAACAGACCGGGATAGATAGATAGATAGATGCGAACAGACTGGGATAGATAGATAGATAGATAGATAGATGCGAACAGACTGGGATAGATAGATAGATAGATAGATAGATGCGAACAGACTGGGATAGATAGATAGATAGATAGATAGATGCGAACAGACTGGGATAGATAGATAGATAGATAGATGCGAACAGACCGGGATAGATAGATAGATAGATAGATGCGAATAGACTGGGATAGATAGATAGATAGATAGATGCGAACAGACTGGGATAGATAGATAGATAGATAGATGCGAACAGACTGGGATAGATAGATAGATAGATAGATAGATGTATGAACAGACTGGGATAGATAGATAGATAGATGCGAACAGACTGGGATAGATAGATAGATAGATGCGAACAGACTGGGATAGATAGATAGATAGATGCGAACAGACTGGATAGATAGATAGATAGATGCGAACAGACTGGGATAGATAGATAGATAGATGCGAACAGACTGGGATAGATAGATAGATAGATGCGAACAGACTGGGATAGATAGATAGATAGAGGAACAGACTGGGATAGATAGATAGATAGATGCGAACAGACTGATAGATAGATAGATAGATGCGAACAGACTGGGATAGATAGATAGATAGATAGATAGATGCGAACAGACTGGGATAGATAGATAGATAGATAGATAGATGCGAACAGACTGGGATAGATAGATAGATAGATAGATAGATGCGAACAGACTGGGATAGATAGATAGATAGATAGATGCGAACAGACTGGATAGATAGATAGATAGATAGATGCGAACAGACTGGGATAGATAGATAGATAGATAGATAGATAGATAGATAGATGCGAACAGACTGGGATAGATAGATAGATAGATAGATAGATAGATAGATGCGAACAGACTGGGATAGATAGATAGATAGATAGATAGATAGATGCGAACAGACCGGGATAGATAGATAGATAGATAGATAGATGCGAACAGACGGGGATAGATAGATAGATAGATAGATAGATAGATAGATGCGAACAGACTGAGATAGATAGATAGATAGATGCGAACAGACTGGGATAGATAGATAGATAGATAGATGCGAACAGATCGGGATAGATAGATAGATAGATAGATAGATAGATAGATAGATGCGAACAGACTGGGATAGATAGATAGATAGATAGATAGATAGATAGATAGATAGATGCGAACAGACTGGGATAGATAGATAGATAGATAGATGCGAACAGACTGGGGATAGATAGATAGATAGATAGATGCGAACAGACTGGATAGATAGATAGATAGATAGATAGATAGATAGATGCGAACAGACTGGATAGATAGATAGATAGATAGATAGATAGATAGATAGATAGATGCGAACAGACTGGGATAGGATAGATAGATGCGAACAGACTGGGATAGATAGATAGATGCGAACAGACTGGGGATAGATAGATAGCTGCGAACAGACTGGGATAGATAGATAGCTGCGAACAGACTGGGATAGATAGATAGCTGCGAACAGACTGGGATAGATAGATAGCTGCGAACAGACTGGGATAGATAGATAGATGCGAACAGACTGGGATAGATAGATAGATATGGACAGACTTAGCAAATCTGTATGTAAACGTGTAATTTCAACTGGATAGATAGATAGATTTAGGTAGCTGTTGCTTTTTTCCTAAAAAGCTAGTCACACTTTTGACAACAGAGTGACTTCAATTTACGTTCGTAGATACTTCTTTTAACATTAGAGCGTGTTAATTTATCGTAGGGTAAGCTCATGTAAATTTGTTGAAATTAAACTATATTTTTTTAAATCAAAAGATTGTTTTTTTTAATCCTATATCTATTTCTGAATCTCTCGCGGTACAAAGTTACATTTTTATGGTTGCAATTGAATAAAAAATAAACGAGACCGTCAAGCGCGTAGCAATTTTTATTCACTTAATTTTCTAAAAAGCGTTCATCGCCAAAAAGTTTCTTGTAAATGTGTTGCGCCATCCAGTTCACCTCATCACTTTTTTTTTCTCCCTTTCCTTTTCCAATAATATCCCTGCGCGTATATATCTGTCTGTGGTTCTCCTTGTATGCACGTGAGCGCGCATCCACACTAGCGAGCCATTTACACGAAATACGGATCTATTTCTGTCGAAATGAAATCGCCTGATGTGACATTATAGTTCTTTTATCCTTCCAACCGATTGGTCGATTGATAACCTGAACATACTCCCGAGTTATTAAGCTAAGCGTAGTCAAACGATTAACGTTGAAGCAAGTGCTCCTTTTACGGGGCCCAAATTCTTTTTTCGAAATACGAAATAAAAAATGAAAAGGCAAAAAAAAAAAACGAAAGGAGGAGAATCATTTCATCGAAGCATTTATATGTTTTCACTCAATAATATTCGAATCAAACATCAGAAATTGCAAGTTAATGTACAAAAATGTGAAAAAATTATGGCAGTACATACAGTCTCTCTTACTCTATATATAAAACACATACTTAGAATTCATACACACACACACACACACACACATATATATATATAATATATACATCCACACACATGCACACTCGTATAATTATATATATGCACATATGTATATATAATAAACAAAAAGACATAATACTGTTATGTTATGATTTAGGATTACTTCTTATTGGTCAGATATGTGTCACGTGTTTTAAAGCAATACATAATATTTAATGTATGTGCGTGGAATAATTTGGATGGTAAAGCGAATAATAGTGCATATGTTTAACATGTTCAAATGAAACATTGTTGCCTAAATATACATTTATAGTGTATATATGTATATCCGGAGAAACTTTAATAAATGCAGAATCTGTCAGTTGTCTTTTTTTCTTTCTTTATTCTATCATCTTGTCAGATTGTGATCCATATACTCAACTTATACATACATACACTCATATATATATATATATATATATATATATATATACTACCGGCCATAATTATTAGGCCACCCAAGTGTTTTAAAATACAATGTATTTCATACTACTTTTTAGTATTTATTGCCAAGTGAATAATTATAAATGAAAATAGAATGGTTTATTTATTAATACTGTACAATAACATTTGCATCAAATGAATTTATAAATATTTAATAATTACCGATATTGCATTTTCATTAATGAAATAATGAAGAAAATTGAGGGTGATTCGGACGAGTTCATCTTTGCAAAGTTTTACAAGGCAGGAAAGCAAAGTAATCATAGCAAAAGAACTATTCTATTTTCATTTAGAATTATCTACTAAAAATAGTATGAAATACATCATTTCTTTAAAAAAAAACTGGAGTGTCCTAAAAATTATGGCCGGTAGTATATATATATATATATATATATATATATATATATATATATATTGTGAGAAAAATATCTATCTTTTCGTAGGATTTGAAGCGGCAACTCCCATACACCTTCGTAAGACACGTCAGATCTAATGACGGCATCAACCTGGTGTATGGGAGTCGTAGGTTTTAATTCTGTCGGAAGATAAATATTTTCTAAACAGGATTTCTTGAATATTTAAGTCAATGGATATTAAAACGTAGTTTTAATATAGGCTATCTATTCAAATACTAGTATCCATTAAATATTATGTTCAAACAAATAAATTTAAATAAATATGTCGGTTAATAAAAATTTCCTAAGTTTCCATAAAATTTCGTTTTGTATATAATACATGTGTGTGTGTGTAGGTATGTAGGTAGATAGTTACATCTTCCTTTAAGCATGTTTGCTTAAATAATTTAGTCATATTATATCTGTTTTATCTTGATTCTTTCCTATTCATATTCTCCTGATATGTTGATTAAAAATGGCAAAAAAGTGTTGTAGGCATTTTCTTTAGTTTTTTTTTCCACGGTAGTTTCCATCTTATCAAAGATCATCTTCAGAGTGTTAATTCTTAAGACATAATTAATGTAGTTGTTCGTTGTCAAAATTATATGGTGCAAGAGTAGTAATTTAAATATTTTTGTAATTTTTATATAGATTAAAATTTATTCATTTTACCCTATTGTGTTGTTTTTCCAAATATTACAATTTAGATATTTTAAAGAGTTACTGTTGTATGCACTTTAAGACAATGTTACTATACTCATCATTAATTTTGTAAAGTATCGGTTTTAATTTTTAATAAAGCTGGCTAAAATATTTCAAATTTTTGTTTATTATTTTTATGTTAGTGTATGCATGTATTGTCAATTAATATTTCTCTAAATCGTGAATATGGACAGGAATATTCATTTAAGTGGGCCACCGATGATTAATCGGACATATGTTTGTGCAAGCCTTCGTGATAGCGTAGTTGTCGTGTAACAAATATATATATTTGTCAGATACAATCTTTTACGGGCTATTTAAATTGATATAAAATGCTGTTTTATTTATTTATGTATTTTCATTTTTTTGCAAAATGCTCGTTGGTGGAGAGAAGTTATAGCAAATGATTAATTTGCTTGTATAAAAATTGTTATATTATATGATTAGTCTTATTTTCTTACAGGGATGCGTGAAGGATATGAGTTTTTTAAAGGTTTTGTTTTATCTTGTTTATAGTTAGAATTCATTTGATTGCGATATAAAAGATTAATATGTTTAGGGCCATTTTAGGATGTATTTTTATGTTAATGCTTCTTGTAACACGTCTAATTTGTTCAGACTGTCAATCCTGCCAAATCACGCGCTTTCTCCTAGAAATTCTAACGAACGCCCGCTCAGCATAGTTGCAATATAAACATTCATGAACTCTTGAGGTGTTGAATAAACATAAATCTACCTCAGAAGGCCTCTTTAATAGGGATAGGGTAGCCGACTCCGTAGACGGTTATACTCGGATACAGCCATTATTATTAAAAGTGAAGGAAAGAATATCCATTGTTTTGCATCTTGGCTTTGTTTCAAAATTCTAGAAATGGTCACACCGTGGGAAAAACGGAGTTTTTTTTTTAATCACCATATTGTAATAGGATTTTTTTTTTTTTTTTTTTTTTTTTTTTTAGTGATGTTATCTAAAATATAAGCAGATGAGTAGGCGATTAGCTTTAGGATTGCTTTTCACATTCTCCGTCTAATCATATTTACCTTATATTTTCTATAGATTATTCCATGTTTCTTATTTAACAGCTGCTAAAATTATTGACAAACTTAAAATCTTGTTCATTGCATAACAAAAACAGCTTGATCTATTGGCGTATTCGTATCAAATGGGCGATACAGCGGTATCTCCAAATGTTTGCTCTCCAGTTCCAAGCTTTAATGGATTTCTAAACGCTGGTCACTCTAATTCTTTCAGATCCATTTCTCAACAACAGCAACATCTAAAAACCTAAAGAAACATGCCTAAAAGAAGGCATAATTGTCGGGTGCTGCTGCTGCTGTTCATCTCGGAGTTATCAACAAAATCCAAAAGTGGATCCCAGTTTTAGCAACTCGACTTCGAGTACTTTCATACCAACGGGATTTAGCTTCGCCTCAGTTTTTTTTCTGCAAATATTTTCATAGCTTCTGCGCTGACAAGCTTCTTTCCCTGGTGCCCCGACCACATGAAGTTACTCGTGCTACTAGATTGGCAACTAGGTCCCACCCTTTTACTGCCAAAATAGTCAAATATAACCACCGCTTCAACTCTACCAGTTTCTCTTTTCCTACTTCCCGCCTGAGAAACTATGTTCCGTATACTTGCTTCTTTGATAGCTCCAAACCCCAAAAGTTTAAATTCAACGTCAATTGCCATCTTTTATCTCCTGGATTCCCATCTTCCTCCTATCCTTTATTCGACATCCCCCCATCCCTTTTTTTTCTTTTTTTTTTCTCTCATTGTAATCACCTGCGCTTCAGGGGAGATCCTGCCTTGCTTGGGAGTGAAACGATTATAAAAAATAAAATAATTGAATGAAAAATACCTTTATTATTTCTCTCAAGATTTCAGCTCAGTCAGTCAGTTAAGTGCCATACGTGATACACGCTTGGGCGATCATGTCTCGAAAGAGACATGACTGACTGGGCAGAAGATTATCCCGCAGTAGGTTACCATTGCTTTCTGCGGTAGACTGGTTGCCGACCAAGGCTATAGAACCCAATCTGTCCTGCTATTTAACCCATAACTGGAAGGAAGAGACGGATTAATACCTTTCCCAAGGGTATTTGCGCATAAGTGAATACAATGGATTCAACTGGAATTCGAACTCGGCTCCCCGGTTTTTCGTTCCGAGCCGATATCCACTGTACCACAACGTACATAACCGAAAAAAAATCTCTTGCCAGCCTATCAAAATAAAATCTCAGTTTTTACTTTATAACACTTTACTCCTGCATACTTTCGTTATGGCAGTCTTCACTCAATATAAGGCCCAAGGCCCACTGAAGGTAGAGGGTTACTGTGTGTAGTTGTATTAAAGTAAGAAAGATCAAGAAGAGAAGTTCTTGGGGCAATGCTAACTCAAGACTTAAAAGGGCCAAGATTTAATTAGAGACTGAACTTTCAATTTTCAGGCGGAGATTTTAGAAGTATAGTGCTAAAATAGATTTTAAAAGAAACCAGAAATGCAATCTATTTCTACTGGAAGAGAAAAATTTTTAATTGCCCCCAAAAAAAAAAAAATCCCAAATTTCATGAAGAGACGTCAGAAGTCCAGAGTTGAAGAAACCAGAAACCCAGTCCTAAACCGGGAAAAAAAGATTAACCTCAACTCTTCTTCCAAAAACTTGAAAGAAGTATGAACCGGGCGAGAGGTGAACCTAAACACTCTTTTGAATACTGTGTGTGTGCGTGCGTGTGTATGTATGTATGTGTTGGGTTATGATAGTTTTTAGCGGAAAGATTGTATTTTTTTCAATAGTTTTACTGATAAAAGGTATTTTGGCAAGAAGGCTTTTTATCGTAAAGTGCTCGATGTCAGGGTGAAGTTAATAGTTTTGGTGCAAAGAATTTGTCACTTAAACTGAGAAGGTTCATGCTAACTTCGATGTTTCGTGAGGATACTTTTACTAAGATGCCTTCACTCACTCCTTTCTTGTTTTAAACATCCACTTATGCGTTCTGAAAGTTACTCTTATGCGTTAAAAAAAACCTTGGAGAACTTAATTAATATAAAACGCCGGAAGATACCGAAAGATCAAAATCAAGGTTGCATAATCAACTGAATTTTGAAGGAAATTATTTTAAAGCTCTACATTATATATGTATTGAGCGCTTTTTAATACAACTGAGTACTATTCTAATGTAATTGTGATCAATAACTGGTTAATAATTATATATATATATATATATATATATATATATATATGGTGTATGGGTAGGTTTTGAAGGTTGTCACTAAGCGTTTAGTAAAATAAAGGAAGGTGAAGAAGGTGTTGTGTTTTACCTATTATTCATTAATATTTTGAGATCAAAGTCTTATCTTCAAAATGGTAGGAGAGCTTGTTTTCACGTTCGCTTGTGGACGTGCCTCGAAATATTAATGAATAATAAATAGGTAATACCCAACACCTTCTTTACCTTCCTTTATTTTACTAAACGATAGTGATGGCCCTCAAAACCTACCTATACACCTAATATACACAATGCTTCAAGCAAATTACAAAACTTTCATATATATATATATATATATATATATATATATACACAGTATTGTCCAAAAGTATTAGGACAAGGATTATTTTATCTTTTATGAGGCATCAAAATAAAGTTTAAAATCACCCTTGTCCTAACACTTTTGCACACTACCGGTAGTGTGCAAAAGTATTAGAACAAGATTTTATTTGTCAGCAAGACGATGACCCTAAACATACTTCAAACCTTTGTAAGAATTATTTAACTAAAATAGAAGAGGAATGAAGGCTCCGGAATTTGAATTGGCCCCTACAAAGCCCTGATCTCAATCCTATTGAACATCTATGGGATATTTTGTGTAAAGAAATTGATAAATCTAATGTTACTTCGCAAGACACACTTTGGGAATAAATACAAGCTGCTTAGCAGGAGATACCATGAGATACATTGAAGAAGCTTGTGATGCCAATGCCTGACAGAATGAAGGCTGTGATCAAAGCAAAAGGCTATTAAACTAAATATTAAATTGATTTCGTAACAGGTTTTTTTTCTCGTTCAAGCATTTGTCGAGTAAATCAAATAAATTACTTTAATTAAATTGTTTATTTTCTGTCAATATGCCTCATAAAAGATAAAACAGCTCTTGTTTTAATACTTTTGCACAGTAGTGTGTATATATATATATATATATATATATATATATCGCAGAATTATACGAATATAATCGGGTGTTAGCTTATTTCCATACATGAATATATGCATTTTTAAAATCTAGATACATACGCAGAGACTCACACAGAAAAATAATATTCTAAACGGATTAGAAGACCTGCGATGGTTTATTATCTGTAGATATCACCTTAACAACATGCGCTACATATCCGACACTGCATTAGTAGAAGATTCAGAAAGAAAACCATAAGAGGTTTTAGGGAATATACGTGAGAAGACAAAGTAAAAGAGAAAATTCATGAACACTAAGAAGACAGGATTGTTGTCAGCAAAAGAGGAAACACAAGGTTAAAGTTACTCATTCAGGTCATAAACATCAAGCAGGTGCGAATATTTTACCATTTGGGTAACTGTAGAAATAGACGAGGAACTATAGGAATATAGAACTATGAATTCAAAGACACATAGAAATGACAAAAGATTCACGGCATTATATATATATATATATATATATATATATATATATATATATATATATAACTTATTTATAAATGGAACTTTGTCTGTGTGTGTATGTGTCTGTTACCTATAGACTCCAAAACGGCTGAACCTATTTGAAAACTTACACAGTTGTACTATAAGCGTCTGCGAGTGTTCTTAGCTAGGTTTTGGGTTGAGGTACCCCCGATAAATATCGAAAATCGATAATCGAAAAAAATCGGGTTATAGAAGGAGTGGTCCGGTTTTAATCAAATTTGATACACTCATAGACAAAGACATAAGAAACGATATTCAGAAGTTTCAAGGTTGCAGTTCTTAGAATAGTGCAGAAAATCAATAATATATATATATATATATATATATATATATATATATAAAGGCAAGATGTTTGTGTGTGTGTCTGTTTATCTGTCTGTATGTTTATTTTTTTCAGCCCTTTTATTTTAGTTTTTTACTTCGGGTTTGGCTCTAAGTAGGTATAATTGTAGTTTTTAGTCTCAGCCATGATGCCATTTACTTAGAGGACTTATTTTGCCTTCAAAATTCTGTTTACGACGAAAAAAACTTATTTGATATCGATACCAGGATTTCAAAATCCATTCATTTTTCTTTCAGTCGACTGTTTCGCTTTAACTTACTCTTTCGTGCCAACGTCCAATGCGTCTGAGCTCCAAGACTATGGATTAGTTTTAAAGCTTTCATTACACCCGAGCAACGCCGGGCTATACTGCTAGTTCAAAACTAAGGAAAGAGTTTCGAATTACTATGTAATATCTCAACTGTAATATTTCCGTGGATGCTGAACAAATTCTTCACAGATAAAAAATAAAATAGAAAGCAAGATAGAAAGAAGTACCAAAACACCAGTCACGAGAAACCCATGAAATTTAAACCGACGTCTTCCACGATCCTTTTCTCAGTCTTATCCTCATTCTGCTTAATATTAGGGATCAGTCTAAGAATATACTCAGATCTCTAGTGAATACATGTGCAGACGATAGAGCAATTTATAGGTGCACCTCCAAAGATCTGTATGACGAGAACCTAGCAGCTCACATTCTCTCTGACCTAGACTTTGTGGCTCAATGGGCTAAAAACTTGCTTATAACCCTCAATACGTCTAACAGTAAACTAATAGCGTTCCACCATCACAGAACAGAGTCTGAACTTTTAACTATTTTAATGGATTGGTCTTCTCACAAAACCAACAACCTGTTGGCACTCAAGCACTTTCCAAAAGCTCATATCTACGATCTACATCTAAAGATACTGGAGAAATAGTAGGTTCCTTATATTGCACCAGTATCTGACTCTCCCTGTAATACTCTCTTTAAAAGAGTAAGATCAAACCAAAAATAGAGTATTACTGCTCTATCTGGGTGGCTCACTACTCACCTGCCTATCTTGATAGTTCAAAATTGTCTATGCAGCCTTTTGAGTGATGAATTATTTTTATTTTACAATCTCTTTATCACAGATGAAACATGGAAAGCCTTTTGCTACACTGTTGCTATTTCCATGGCAAGTGTTCCGATGGGCTATATTCCTTGGTTCCACCACTCCTGACACTTGCAACTAAAACCCACCATGCCACATACACAGGAATGAAGTATCTTCATTTCCCCATATTTCATTAGTATGGAGGAAGTTTCACTTTAGCAGCCTCTTCCAAATAACAATACTTAACACAGTAAGACACAAATCTAGGTTGAAGGGAATATATAGGTTAATAAAGTTGCTACTAGTGGGGGCATATATATCTTACAGTCCGCAAGACCAATGCCAGCATTCCCCCAAGTTCTCTTCCTAGTCCTCACCTTTTTCTACTGTACTTTAATGATCTGACTAAAGAATACTCTAATCTTTAGTGAATACAGCAAATTATAGGGGCACCTCCCAAAATCTGGATAACCTGCACCTAGCAGCTCATCTTTCCTTTGATCTAGTCCTGGTGGCTCAAAGGGGGAACAATTGGCTTGTAAATCTCAAAACGTTCAACACCAAACTAATAATGTTCCACTATCAGTGAGCAAATCATGAACCCATATTGACGAATTGGTGTTCTCTCAAGTAAGCTCCTCGCTTTGAATACCTGCTGGAACTCAAGCACTTCCCAGACTTAAAGTGGAGGTCATATATATGATCTCCAGCTAAAGATACTAATAATAGACACTAATTACATTCCTCCATCAACAAACAGACCCTGCATTTTCGCACCTATCATGATTGATGGGTTTTCTGTAAAGGAAGTTCTGAATTCCTATTAAGACCAAAGCTCAACTCAGACATCGTGAAACTCAGATATACGATACATCAGTAAAGTTTCTGGAAAAATAGTCGGTCCTTCGCACCGGTCCAGTAAGATTCTGAATCCTCTTGCTATACTCTATGTTCAAGAGATCCAGATCAGGCTAAAAATGAAGTATTGCCTCCATCTCTTGGTTGAAGCTGACCAGCCCTCAATTGCTCTATCGATTTCAAAACCTCTACGTAGCCTTGAAAGCGATTAATTATTTTCACCCTCCAATCACCTTCCCACAGACGAAAAATCGTACTATCTTTGCTGCCCTGTTACTATTTCCACGACAAACTGACAGGCTACATTCCTTTGTTTCACCATCCCTGACCATCGTATCTATATTTGTCATGCTATGTACACGAGGATGAATTGCACAAATTGTCTTTAGGAAAGAGATTTCACTTTGGCAGCTTCTTCTAATGAACTGCTGCTTTGTGGAAAAAAACTCTCGACATACTGTTTTCCTCGATCAATACAATTTTAAATGTAAATCTAGAGTTAAATGTTATCTCTCTTGCATAACTTCATAAACTGTACCTCTTACTTCCTCTTGTTACACTCATGCAACATAATAAAATACACCACTGTCTTGAGTGGCTCTTAGGCCTTGTATTTGGTGAATATTGGTTAAACAAATGAAACAAACTGATTGGCGTCCGACTGACCATCCGAATAAAAGGGGCTTTTTGAGTGGAAAAAAACAAACAAATGTTACATTGAAAGATATTAGGGGTAATGTATCCGTCATTTCTGACATCGAATAACGATAGGCAGCTTTTGCACGTGAATACTAACGCTAGCACATGCGCAGTCTTACAAACCAGAGAATTTTGTCTGATGTAGTCGACTTGAGTGAATATCAACTTTAATATGAAGAGCATTCAGTGAATTCCAAGCGTAAGAGTTGCGGGTAGATAGAAGCAGATTGGACAGCCCAGCAAATCAAAACAAAACAGCCTTCACCCTCTTCAAACACACACACACACAATGCTAGATCTCTAGATTCATTTTGATTCTATTTGATCACTTTGAATTTTCTTTTATTTCCTCCTGTTCTTATTCTCCTCAATTTCTTTTCCTTCCAAGTTCTTTGTGTTTCTTATCACCAATTCCAATTAACAAATTGCTGTTGTCTCTTCTCGTTACTGGGCAGGAATTCTCTCAATTTTCAATAGATGATGCATACGTATGTTTGTACATGATGCTGATGATGTTTCTCAGGAGAAAGAACCTTTGTAAAATTGTGAGTGAGAAATTACTGGATTGGAAAAGACAGAGATTTGAGTGCGTATCCGCGCCTTTTCCTCACCCACTCTTTCATATATATATATATATATATATAATTAATTTGGAATAAACTATATTAGTTGTAAATTTTAAAAAATTATATATATGTATGAAGAGTTAAGACAGCGTTATGATGTTGTCAAAACCATTGTGATGGTCTCACTCTTTATCAGTGTTGTCACGGAAGTCGGCATGAATCTGCTCTGTTAAAGAGACAAATTTGTTTGTATTTATTAACGCTCTATCTACACCCATAATCGAGCAATATAAGATAAAATGCCTGCTTGCTGAAATAGATTTTATCAGTAAAACGCCTGAAAAACAACCTTGGCGCAACAATATACATATATGTATATATATACATCTATGTGTACATGTTGTTGTGATAATGTTTTGCGCCAAGGCTGTTGTTTTTCAGTCGTTTAACTGATAAAATGTAAAAACAGTTTCCACTTCTGCGATTTATGCATAACTATTCACAAATAAATTGTGTTCTTTCGGTGACTGGCGTGTGTATACACCGCTTATATACAGCACGTTAAAATTTCCATTCTCTGATTGCATGCGCCTATGGCTTACGGTTAGCGACTCCGACTAACACCAAATCGGTCGAGTTTCGATAGCGGCAAGAAGCAAGTGGATGTGTCTAGCCACACTGATGAGCTGTGATACAGCGAAACAGATCTGTCTGCGGATGACTATATATATATATATATATATATATATATAGTACAGCTCATCAATACGGTTAGACTCCGATTGCTTTTAACCCAGGATTGAAACCCGACCGAATTGGCGTCAGTCGGCGATTATATATATATATATATATATATAGAATCGCCGACTGACGCCAATATATATATATATATATATATATATATATATATATATAGAATCGCCGACTGACGCCATATATATATATATATATATATATATAAAAATTCAGATAAAGCTTACAAGGGAAATATCCATATATATAGATAGATAGATATGTCTACATATGTGAGAGTTACAGTAAAAAATCGGCAGCTATGTTGATAGGGCGTTATGTTTAATTCTAGTGTGGTTACTCAAAATGTGTTTAAGCCAATTCTAAACAACGATTTGCACAGAATGGACACTTTTTAAATAATTACACGGACACAAACGAGATTATATACATAGGAATTATCACTGCATGATAACGGTGATCTTGAAGTATAATTGCAAACTTCTGACCAAGATGCCGATTCTTATATACACATATTTCTTGTTGTGACCTCGTCACCAAGTTGTTGTGATCTGGTTGGGGCCAGAAATAAAGACACAAAGGCGAAATAGTGTTAAACAAATATATTACAAAAACAGTAGTACAAACATATACCAATGAGAGATTATTAGCGTGACTGTCTAGACTGGCTGTCAGAGTTATCTGCTAGAATAGATTTAGCTTTCACCCTCTCCGCTCTCTTACTATTAGTATGCTTCTACAAAGCAGAGCTGCTACAGTTTGGACGAGTTCATGTGTCATATGGGTAATTCCCCATCTCTAAACCCGCTTTTCATACAATCTTCTTCGATGAATATAGCAAATTTTGAACTATATATATATATATATATATATATATATATATATATATAAATTCAGATAAAACTTAGAAGGGAAATTTTTATTTTTAACATGTCATTTTAAGACATGCATTCTCAGCCCCATATAAACAAAGAATGAGTAAAAACTCTAAGGCCAGAGGTTTGCTCTTGTAAAGGAAGATTGGTTGATAGATATTGGTTTCGGCTTAAAAATGTAATCAGATTCGGATCTACAGATATTTCTACTCAATAACATCTACAATAATTTGAAAATAAGTATATATATATATATATATATATATATATATATATATATATTGTGTGTGCAGATAAATATATAGATATTGATCCGGTGTGATGGAACAGTGCTCAATGTTGTATAGAAGAGCAAAAATTTATATTAATAAATATACATATTATCGTATGTTTTACGCAAAACTCTGAGATTCAATCTTCAAGTGGTTAACAAGTCATAGTGCCTTATTTTCGACTTTAATTATTATATGTAACCAGAGGATTGCGCCTAGCTTGGAACAGTCTGTCGCGTTTGAGTGTTGACTTCAATGTGCACACATACATACATATATATATATATATATATATATATATATATATATATATATATATTTGGATCCCCTCGGGGTTTTTTCTAATGGCTACCCTCGACCTTTCGGGCAAACTGCTGCATTCCCCTCCCAAAATGTGCTACTATTGTCCCCCTCTCTCCTCTTCATAGTGTTTTCTGACCAACTTTACCAGCCCTTTCCTTTTGTTTACTAGCCTTCATTACCATTACACTAGAATTTCTTCATTTTACGTCCGACTGGGGTTGAACAATGCATGTCTCTAGTAGAAATGTTGAAACAACTATTCCCCAAATGTAAAATTTGAATTTTTACATATGAAAAAAAAAAAAAATATATATATATATATAAAATGTCAGGTTAAGTAACTAACCTATCCACATTGATCTTGTCAAATCTTTATCTTGATCTCGATATCGATCACTTTACGACAAAACCAGCTTGCCAAAATTGATTTTAATCAGTAAACAACTGAAAAACATATATATATATATATATATATATATATATATAAAAATATATATTTTAAGGAAGACAATTTCGAAACGTCAAAACTCGTCTCATACACTGCTTTATTAGTCAAAGTAATCGCAGTTACAATTGACACAATGTTGCCGACAATATGTGTTTAACTTTATTCTATAACAATAAAAACTAATGTCACGACAGTCGACAAAATACTAAGAGGCATTTCCTCCTGGTGAACAGTATACATCTGATGGTGAGCACATTTATATAAGTAACCAGAAGTAGTCAATGGTAGGAAAAGATCCTATGAACCTAGGTGCTCAAATGAGTCGGTATTTTCCAGTCGTAGCGTGATAACTCCGTTATTCTTCACAACGAGGAGCCAAAATGTTTGCAACATTGAATGTATCACATGATTCTAAACATATTGCAAGAGGCTGCAATGGATTGCTCAGGACTATTGGGGAACTCTTTTGCCGGTTTCATCAATAACAAGCATAAATTCAAGAGAGGGATAATTTTTGCAAACAAACAAGCAAATGACAAGTTGCTGATCATTTGCCAAATTACAGGTTACTCAGCGCATGCTGATATATACGATTCGATTCTTTCATTTTTACCCCTATCATGATATTTGGTTTAATAATCAGCTACCAAGTTAGTCAATGAATAGACAAAAGTGATAGACATTCGAAGCATGACTGACTAGGGAGAGAATTTTCCCTCAGCAGGTTGTCATTTCTTCCTAAGGTAGATTGGTTGCCAACCAAGGTTATAGAACCCAATCTGTTCTGCTATTCAACCCATAGCTGGACGGAGAAGAGACGGATTCATACCTTTCTCAGTGAAAGTAACGAATTAAACTGGAATTCGACCTCGGCTCACCAATTTTTCATTCCGAGCGGATATATATTGCACCACAGCGCACGTCCTACTATGTAACTATGTAGCTGATACATAGTAGGTGCACTAGTTTTTTTTTCTGGCTTAGCCACTACGAATGCCCTCAATAATTTATTGTTAAATAACGATTTGGAAATCCAAATCGCCAGAAAAGAATAATTAGGACCCTGACACGCGACCCTTTCACTTTCCAAATGCAGTTGTTATTCCCAGAAGTTAAAGAAATGCAATGGCCGATTACGACCACATAAAGCATAATAACCTTAAATTCTACTCCAACAGCTTCTTTTCTCGCGCTTCCCGCCTGTGGAACTCCCTTCCACAAGTCTGCTTTCCCGATAGCTACAATCTCCAGGTGTTTAAATGTAGGGTCAATAGACACCTCCTATCACACTAACTCCCAATTATTCTCAGAACACTCTCATCTACCCAACCCTCATTCTTACCCTTACCCGCCTATCACCCACCCTCTGACATTTCCTATATTTAATCATCCTTTCTCCACTCTATGTAGCCCCCTGCGCAGTAGTGGCAGTGACATGCCTTGCTCGGGGTGAAACGCTTATAAAAAAAAAAAACATAAAAATCAATTTTATTAATTTTCTCTTCGATACTTATGAAAAACAAATCAATAAATAAAATAAAATAAATAATCAAAAATTCAAATAACATTAGAAAGAGAAGATGCTAATATATGCAGTATGCGATGGAGAAATTTCGTCTAAATGGCCCAAAATTATTTTAAAAAACACTGACATTTTAACAGATATATTTACCAAAATTACACAAAAATATCTTAAAACACTGAAAAGGAAATCACTGTCTTCCACTCAAGACGACTTCGAAATCTTCTGCATCTTTTTTTGGGAGTCTCCTTGTTTAAGTTAGTGAATGCTTCGATAATTCTTGCCTTCAGTCCATATTTGCTGTTACAAGGAGTTTTGTCGATTTCTCGCTCAACTGTGTCCTACACATAATAATCAAGGGGGGTTGCAGTCTGGGGAGTTAGATGGCCAGATGGAAGGAGTGATGTCATATAAATTGCCTGACAGCCAAAACTAGGTTCACCTCTTAAAACCCACAAACTCACACCTATCTAATAGTGTATATATGTGTGTGTGTATGTGTGAACTGCAACCTTGAAACTTCTGAATATCGTTTCTTATGTCTTTGTCTATAAGTGCATCAAATTTAATTAAAATCGAACCACTCCTTCCATAATTCGATTTTTTCGATTATCGATTTCCGATATTTATCGGGGGTACCTCGACACAAAACCTAGTTAGAACACTCTCAGACGGTTATAGTACAACTGTGTAAATTTTCAAGAAAATCGGTTCAGCCGTTTCGGAGTCTATAGGTAACGGACACACACACACACACAGTTCCATTTATAAATAAGTTTAGATTTAGATTTTAGACGATTATGACAAAGTCAGTAAATAACGTTGGAAGTAAGTTCTTTATATTTATTCATTACGTTTAGTTTTGGGAATTCGATAATTTGTCATTTTTCCTGTAAACCGAGAAAACATGGCTCATGTAAATATTTACAAGTTCCGGTTTATTTTAATATTTTCAGTTTACGGCAGGGGTTTTATTGGTATCCATTAATTGCCAAAAATAAGTAGAAAGTGATGTGCTATTGCGAAAAATTCTATTATTAAAAGGAAAGGTATGCAAATAATTGCGCAACAGATATAATATTTTATTGTAAATGGTACAACCGATATAATATATTATTACTGTGGGAATTTTTGCAGTGGAAATAGAGCATAGGTAGATGTAGGGTCACTTAAACATTTATTTGCTAGTGGACACTCAAGATGTTTTCAGCAATTGCAATTATTGTGATCGTTGATTTTTTTTTTTTTTTTTTTTTTTTTAGGATGTTAAGTGTTTAGATCATGATATCTGCTAAAAATTCCAGTTTTATGTATTTTGATGATCCTCTCGAGGTTATCACTACAGCTACAGCTTAATTTCAGAGGATTTCGTAAACATTTTGTTAAGAGGTTTATTTTTTTAGGGAAGTGTTTTTTAACTAATTTTGGGAATTTACGCCCTAACTTAGTCTTTATCATTTGATTAAATGGGGGGGGGGTATATACCAAATGATATTTCTCTTTCTATGTTTATTGTTGTTATTATTATTATTATGTTGTGTTTTAGGTCAGAGCATTTATCGCCTCTGTTTTTAAGGGCAGTGTCATAGAATTTGCTATGTTTGTAAAAATGTTTTCCTTAGAAGAATCGTTACTAATTCTGTTTTGAATAGAGAAGGGTGGATGCTTGATGATTTATGGAAGGTAGTTAGATTTAGGGTGGACCTATATAGTAGTAGCTTTAGTTTTTAAGTAGGGAGAGTAAGTGTCATCGACTAGATCAAGTGTTACATTTAGGAACTCTAAGTTTTTAGATTAGTTTTTATAGTCACTTTAAGTTTAAAACTTTTCAGTTCCCTATGTGTTAATTTTCTAACTCTATTAACTTTAACATTAGTGAAATTTTTACCACCATCAGACCATTATCCCTGTACAAACCTATATCCCCTGTATTTATATTATTATATGCTGTTAGGTTGTACAGAATAAATAGACCAACAGGGTTAGAGTACTCAGCGGAGTCTAGAGATCCCATAATGATGTCAAATAGGTCCTAACATTTTTTTTACTGTTCATTGTTGTAAATGAGTACGGGTCATTTTGCAATTATGATTATTATCCATTTCTCGTTAGTTGGATCGAAAATCTCCATGATGAATAGTAATGCCAAAATGAATAAGACTTTGGAAATAGAAGGGTAATAATCAACGATATCAAACTGGATAAATAAACAATTGGTCTTATAATTGATTCGGTTAAACCAGTAGGTGACATCATTGGTGTTAATCCATTGAGTAAATTAGTCGTGTTTTAATTTGGAAATTGCTTCTGTCGAGGATGGTTTTGCTGATTTTACTGATTTCAGATCGTGTGGGGTTGATAATCCTGGTGATGCAGGTAATATTGTCATCCGGTTTATGATCCTTCATCGTGATGTAGGACGCCATAGCGCAGGGTTTACTAACCCTGTCGCTGATTTTTGATTTATTTGTAATGTATTTACTTGTTACATTTATGTCTTCAACTAAATTACTTATGTTGTTATATACTTTTTTGTAATGTTTCTTTTAATTAATGAAATATAGTTGCTAGGTGTGGTTTCTAATAATTGGCTCTTTTGTCGGGAGATACAAAGACTTTATCAGAAGAGTTAATTTCCTTCTCATTAGCATCTATATGTTTTTGGAAGTAGTCTTTGCGCGTGTGAAACTTCATGGTATTTGTGATTTCAAATAAATCATTTTCAAAACCTAAGAACTTTTCAATGAAAGGTGCGGCTTTTAAGCTTTTAAGCTTTTAAAGCCGTAGGTATCTTTATTCTTCATGGAGATGAAGGAAGAAATGTGCTTTTCATATCATCCTTCGTATTAGGTTTTCAGGTTTGTGAAAAAGTTGCGTGAAATAACACAGTTTGTTTGTAGTTGGGATGTTTTTAAGAGAAATGTTATAACTGGTTCTTTCTATATTGCATAATAATTAAGTAAATGTTTAGAGCGCTCAACCGTAATTGGAGTAAAATATCTTAGTAGTAATAAAAACTAAGAAACTGGCATTCCACTGTTTGTAGTGATTTACTTTATTAAGAGTGCTCCATATTTAGTGGAGCTTTATATATGGTAATATTTCTGTTATAAGTTTATAATAAAAACAGTTTCCTGCAACACAAGAGCCGTTGTGTTTCGGTAATATCATATTAGCACCTCGTCAGGCACAAATAAAATGAATAATAAAATGGATATTAAAATTTTTAATAAATAAATAAATATCAATTGTTTTTACAAATTACGTGTTTTATGAAAAATTAGAATAAAATGCATTCTGAATCAAAATAAAAATAATATAATTACACTCCCTTCCATATACTTGCTTTCCTGATGGCTATAACCTCCAAGATTTTAAATTCAAAGTCAGTTCCCATCTCTTACCCACTTAACTCCAGCCATTTCCACATCACACTGTGTATGTTGTTCTTTTCCTTTCTCACTACCTTTGTAACTGTCTTCACTCCTGTGCTCATATCCTTCTCTTGTCCTTTCTCTTTCTCCCCCTGTAGCTGGTTTGTCTTTATCTTCACTCTTTTTCTGTCTAAAACTTTAACTTTCTTATGTAGCCCCCTGCACATCAGTGGCAGTACCGCCATGCTTGGGGTCAAATGATTAATATATATATGTATATATCTTAGAAGTAGTACAAACCAACTGGTTGGCAGTCCACGATTCATTAATAGTGCTTGATATAAAGTAGCGCATTATATATGGTAATATTTTTATTATAAATTTACAATAAAAACATAGTTTACTGCAACACAAGAGCTGTTGTGTTTCTGTACTATCTTATTAGCATCTCATCAGGCAGAGAAATATTTTTATGTTAAAAATCATTATATATAGAAGCTTAAAACAACACGATTTTTACAAAATCTACGTAATTAAGGATGAGGGATTTACGGAGAGTTTGTTTCAGTGAACCAATAGAAAAGCAGGTCATAATATATATAGGAGAAATTTGATTGTAAGAGTAAGTGGGGATAGAAACTTAAAATGACAGAAATACTCTGAAATTAGGCGATAGCTTTAACCTTGAGAAGATCATCAAAAACATAATAGAATTTTAAACAGATATAACAACCTAAACAATCAACAACCTTGTAAAAAAAAATAATGATCACAATAACAATAATTGCCATTGCCAAAAATCTACTGAGTGTCCATTAGCAAATAAATGTCAAACTGACTCTATAGTGTACCTATGCTCTATTTCCACTATAGAAAATCCCAGTGTAATAAAATATTATATCAGTTGTACCAAGAATACATTTAAAACCCGCCATTATTTTCACACCTTTCCTTTTAATAATAAAATCTTACCGCAATCGCACTTTCAACTTATTATTGGAAGTTAAAAAATGCCAATAAAACCATTACAATAAAATGGAAAATATGAAACCAGAACTTAAAAAATCTTTACATGAGCCATGTTTTCAAGAAAAATTACAAATTATCAAATTCCCAAAACTAAACTTACTGAATAAACGTAACGAACATAACTTCATTTGTCACAATCGCCTAAAATATACCCTAAAGAATAGTTAATTTTTTCAAATATAACAAGACATCTATAATATATCCTCTAGGAAATACTGATTGATTCTCCAATTATCTGATAAGATGTTACGGCTTAACGGATAGATTACCCACTGAATATGTTTGAATGTGCAGTGTATTTAAAAAAAAGCTTTCCCGCCTTTGTCTCTTGTCCACTACTTTAAGTTGAATAATAACTTAAAGAAAATCTTGTAATCGTTTCACGATGACACGCGATAACTTTTCAGACTTGCGAAAGGCATACATATGTATCGTTCAATTTATTTCATCACTGTCATAGAAAATGTCTGGGTCTCAAGTCATTGCAATTTTCTTATTCCACTTTTATCCTTACAATCAAATTTCTCTTATCCATCATGACCTGACTTTCTATTGGTTCACTAAAGTAAACTCTCCGTAAATCTTTTCTATATACACACACACACACACACATATATATATATATATATATATATATATATATATATATGTGTGTGTGTGTGTGTGTTTTTGTGTATGTGTAAAATACATTCACTTTTGAATATAACCCTTCACACCAGCATACCCACACATGTACATACATACGCACAAATATACAACCAAATGTCATATATACACACAATATCTAAACCCATTCACATACACATAATAAATGAAAAACTGAAAAGACAATAATCTTGCTGCCAAAAACTATCACACTAAAACTCAACAGCAGAAATTGCATTTACCGTGAAAATTGTTTAAAATTTGTTTTTAACATTAATTTAGGTTCTTCTCAAAATTCGAGCCGCGAGGTCTTTTCAAAAAAGTCAGTTTCATATGTTATTCTGAATTAACTTCAGCAATTGTTCACGTCCGACAAATTCAGTTTTGTGGAAGCATGACTTTATAGCACTTAGAATTCCGTCTTTGTATCTAATAAAGCTTCGAATATGTCTCACCGTCTCACTCACTCGACGACATCTACATGCGTATTATATTTGTGTGGGGTGGGGTTACTCATGGAGTAATTTATTGTAAAAAAAAAAAAGTACTCGTGCGATCTATGGCTAATTTTCTGCGATCCCAGTGGCCTTTCACATCATTTTACTTGTTCATCCCTTTATTAAGTGATATATACGGACAAGAAATTATTTTACTTTTCAACGTTTTTGTTACTAAACAAATGAAAAATGTATATTGTTCCTGGGATTAGAAGATTTTAGCTAATCCCTCCTAATGCGCACAGATATAGGTTGATACGCTTTAGAAATCGTGTGTTAAGTGAACTTTGAATGTAACAATGTGTACAGTCTGTATCTTTTTCGTGATCTCCTCGTCATAGCGATTTTAATATTAAAGCCAAGTATTAAATAAACGACTATCTTGCACGGCTAAGTTTTCTAATTTTGATATCTGCATGCTAAATTAGGATGTGCGTTGTGGTACAATGGATTTTGATTGGGAACGACAAATCGGGGTGCCGAGTTCGAATTCCAGTTGAATTCCTTGCTTTCACTTATGCACAAAGACCCTTGGGAAATGTATTAATCCATCTATTCCCTCCAGTTACGGGTTAAACAATAGGACAGATTGGGTTCTATAGCATTGGTTGGCAACCAGTCTACCGCAGAAAGCAATGGCAAACTACTGCGGGATAATTTTCTGCCCAGTCAGACATGTCTCTTTCTGCCACCCATTCACATAAGCTCGTCCAGTAGGTGGCACGCTACTTCACCTTGTCTGCTCAATATATCCCGAGTGCCCAAAACTTTCTTATGTGTCCCAGAGATTTCATCTCTCTCTCTCTCTCTCTCTCTCTCAATATGTTATTTTTGTCTGCATTTTATTGCAGACTTTTTCTTGTTGCTTACAAGCTCAGTCTATGGCATTCTCAGGATCCTTCTGTAGAACTACATTTCTACATCCGTGCGATAGTTGTCCAGTATCCACTTATACAGTGTCTAATACCATTACAAATATTTATTGCTCATAAACCATATGACATAGAGGATTGCATTTCTTTTGTAAAATGTTGTACATCTCCTCTAGTTTACATTCACAGCTTTCACTGACTACATTCCACGTTCACCTCTAGTTGCCTTCACAATGTCAAGGCGATATTCCATCTCCCTTCATATGCACAAAAAAGAATGTAATAAAAGCTAAAAATCTTCATTAATAATTTATGTAAATAAAACAAGACATAAACACTTAAATGTAAAGAGGACTTGAAGATGTATCATTTACGTGCCATACATGATACACGCTTTGGGAGGTCCTGTCTCTTTCGAGACATGATGGACTGGGCAGAAGATTATCTCGCAGTAGGTTGCCATTGCTTTCTGCGGTAGACTGGTTGCCAGCCAAGGCTTTACAATCCATTCTGTTCTATTATTTAACCCATAAGTGGAGGGAAGAGACGGATTAATACCTTTCCCAAGAATATTTGTGCATAAGTGGATGCAAGGAATTCAACTGGAATTCGAACTCAGCTCCTCGATTTGTCGTTCCGATTTGATATCCACTGCACCACAACACACATACAAAAAAAAACTGCAATACTATATCATGTGGCTTCTGAGGAATAAATATTTGTAATGGTACTAGGACTTCGCGGACACCCTGTATAATAAGAGGACTCATATTTCAATGCAGTTCAGCATTCTTTACGTCTAAGGAAATTTTCCTTTGATTTCATTTTTTTTTTTTTGTTGTCTAATTTTTGCAAGACATTTTTTTCTCTTTCTATCCGTCTTCAGATTTCGGTGTCACCTTTTCCATTTTTTTTTCTAAATATCTAAACTTGCTTGATTTTGACATCTCCAATTTGTAGTTCAAATTTTAGGCTTTTTCTTTTTTTCTTTTACTAAAAACCATCCATTCGATCTTCTTACAATTTTTTGTTTTTTCCTTCTCGCGTTCATGATGCAGCGTCTAAAATTCAATCCACAAACTTAGCCTGACTTCTTATGGTAACTCACTACAGTTGTGTTTTCAGAGTTACGCCAAGAGATGATTATAAAAGAGTGAAAAATGCTGGAACAGATAAAAGTGTATCCAAATTTTATTTTTCTTTACACTTTAATTGACTTGCCAATGTGTCTTTTATGTATTAAAGGTCAAGCCGTTAAATTGGCGATCAACTCTGCGACGTTTCCTTAAAGAGACTGACATGTACATTAATCTGCCGCTCCGAGCAACGATCATTGAAGACTGACAGGATAGGTCAAGTCGACTGATTCCCCACTCTTTTTTGCTATTTTGTTGTTAGTTTCGTGAATTTGCGATGATGAAAGACCTTTGGAAAGGTGGAAGTAGAGAATATCACGAAATCCTACTTTCAAAGCATCGAACTTTGCCAAGAGTATATTATTTTAAATCGATGTTTAAAAATGTACTATATCCATCTTTAAGATTACTTTCTGGTAACTCCCATCGGCAGGCACTGACTATAATTATTAGTTAACCACAGTGCCATAAGACAGTCTGGTTATAAAAACTAAATTACTGAAAAGTAATTGAAACTCACCAGAAGCGAGCTGAATGTGTTATGCTCCTCATGCCAATGACATTTCCACCGAGCTTCTCTACGGCATATGACTTCATTTAATTTCTTTTAATGTGTTCCTCTCGAATTCATATTTAAACTGGGGTCATCAGTACAGAATGTGCACCGTTTCGGGGCCTTCCTCTCAACGGTTTCACTTGCACACCGTTGACTAATGTGAAGTCCCAATATAACATTATACAAGTGTGTAGTAGGTATATAAGCTCAAATGTCTAATGGCGAAATTAGCTTTACGAAAAGTTTCGAAAAACGGCAAACCTTGCGTTCTGAGAATGCAACGTGAACCTCATTACGCATTCACAATCAGTCGTGATATTTTTCTTCCCAAACGTAATGTTTTGTTAATGATGTTGTCTAGCATACACCACGCTTCCGATCCTGATGCCGGTGGAAATTTGACTTATGGCAGTTTGGGTTACGTCCCATCCTTTGATTAAACAGCTTGGATACCTCCCTCCGCACTGTGATATGCATCCTGGCTTTCCTTTTCCGACGTTTAATCTGCATTGACAAAGCGCTGCTCCTGAACCGTTTTCAGAGAAGCACAACCCATTTTTTGTAAGGTGAAACTTCGCTCCCTTTTAGGACCTGAATTTCCAACCACAAACACATGGGAAGTCTGTGTACGTTTCTAAATTCATGGTTTGTTTTAGACCATATTGTATATTAGATATTATTAGTCTAAAGAGACACTTTTATAATTCATATTTTCTTGATTTCACATAAAAATTTGTAAAGATGTCGGTGAAATTTTCATTTACCAACATTATATGCACTATTTACATTTTTGGGGTGTTATAATCTTTGTCATATTTACTATGTTTCAGCTGTTTTAGGCTCCGGCCTTCTTCAGGTGATATTCGTGGGAATTTCGAAATGAGCCCTTTCTTTCATCCACGGGGGTAAATTGTTCTAGTTCTACATGTCATGCCTTTTCTGGATATCTCAGTATCTGCTGTGGTCAGATATTGAAATCACAAGACTTTTGATCAAGTCACTGGTTCATTTCGACCAACAAATCTTTTTTTCATTCACTGGGCCATGTGGACTTGGTTTGAAATACTAACGTATATCACGTGAAGAAGGCCAGAGTGTACAGTGACCGAAATGTGGTGACTACGATAACGAATATGAGAACAATAGTTCGAAAAACGTAAATAATTTCAATAAACATAGACGTATATCAGGGAAATTTTCAGTTTCCAAAATTATAGTTCATATTTTAGAATAGAAAAAAAGAAGACGTAGAAAAATAGAAAACTTCAGTTTAAGCTGACACGAGCAGAATAGAGGTTAGATGAAACGCTTGAACTGTAACTGTTTTACACTTTGTTACTGCTGTTTTATTATTTCGGCAATTTGGCTCGATCCACTCTCCGACCGTTAGAGCAAACATGAGAAATCAGAAAAAAAAATAGCGGTTAAATTCGCATTTCTGAAAGCCATTTTTCATTGACGCCAATTTCAACTCTATTTTTCTGATTCTCTGAGTAAATTTTTACCCTGTAGTTACTTTTTTTATTTTAATCACATGACAAAAAGATAATTAAGAGACAAATAAAAAAAATGGCTCATCATCATGGAATCTTGTTTCCTGTTTCCAAAAGAGAAAAAAAGAAATTTCGAACAAACTCGAACAGCATTTCTTCTATTCCTCTCCCTCCCCTGTGATCATGCAACGAACGACGGGATATGAAGAATTTGATTCACTATTCATACTGTTTTTGAGTTACTTTACGGTTGCGTTGTAAATATGATACACTACTAGCAGTATAGCCCGGCTGTTGCTCGGGTGTAATGAAAGCTTTAAAACTAATCCATAGTCCTGGAGCTCAGACTCTTTGGAAGTTGGCACGAAAGACTAAAAAGCAATAGTTGTTTCCAGTTAAAGCGAAACCGTAGACTGAAAGAAGAATGAATGGATGTAGGTCAAATTTTGATTTCCTGGTATCGATATCAAATAAGATTTCTTTTTCGTCGTAAACTGAATTTTGAAGGCTAAATGAGTCCTCTGAGTAAATGACATGATGGCTGATACTAAGAACTACAAATATACCTACTTAGAGCCAAACCCGAAGCAACAACTAAAATAAAAGGGCTGAAAAACTGATTTTGATCAGACCCGGTATCTTGCCATATATATATATAATCGATTTTCTGCATTATTGTAAGAACTGCAACCTTGAAACTTCTGAATATCGTTTCTTATGTTTTTGTCTATGAGTGTATCAAATTTAAATAAATAGGACAACTCCTTCTGTAATCCGATTTTTTCGATTATCGATTTTCGATATTTATTAGGGATACCTCGACACAAAACCTAGCTAAGAACACTCGCAGACGCTTATAGTACAACTGTGTAAATTTTCAAGGAAATCTGTTCAACCGTTTCGGAGTCTGTAGGTAACGGATACACACACACAGAGACAAAATTCCATTTATAAATGAGTTTAGATTAGATTAGTTACAGAAACTCATCTTAGTAAATGCAGCATTCATCTAACTAGATTTGGATCATCCGCCACCGGTCACTGCATTTCAAAAATCTATCGGTCTGTTGATTCAGTTGGCGAACTGCTGCCATTTGCTTTTTTTATCATTTGTATCATAGTGTTTTTGATGAACCCGCTCTGTTCTTTTTCTATCTCTGGCCTGAGGGCAGTGAATGTTGAACAATATTCTCAAAAATAAAGGAAAAATTTGAAGCAACTGAAATTTGGTTCTACAAAAGGATGCTGCGGATATCATGGATCAGGAATGTGAGCAATGATGAGGTGTTGGAAATGAAAAGGAAATTAATACTGAGCATCAGGAAGAGACAACTGAAGTTCCTGGGACATGCAATGAGGAAGGAGGAGCTGGAGAACCTGATACTAACAGGCCAGATAGAGGGAAAAAAGAAACCGAGGAATGCAGCGGATAACATATTTGAAAAGCCTGAGCAGGTAGAAGACAGAACGGGGTTTGCGAGATGTTACAGGAGAAAGTCTGCTAAGAGTCACTAGGGATAGGGAGACGTGAAAGGCCATGATCGCCTACGTCCTAAAAGGACAACTCACATCGAAAAAAATTTTGTATCTGGAGGTGAATAATGTTTTGTTTGGTTAGGTTGAATCTACCAGAAAATTCTCTCTGGCCAGCATAGCTCTCCTAGTCACAAGAATAAGCAAGCCCCTCCTCCACCACGAGATGCTTAATCGTCTTCTTGAGATTAATAAAACTATAAAATCATACTTCTCTATTCTGTCTTCAATATATTGACGTGAAAACCTGGAATGTAAGAGATGTTGAGAGCCGGACAGAGAAAATATCAGTTCTCTTCCTTCTTTGGAACATACAGCAGGTGGTTTAAATAAGATTAAAAAAGTAATTGTTTATTGAAGACAGCATATGCAAAACTAGCAGGGAACCCTTAATATAATACATGTAACGTGACATAACACGCAAATGAGAAACGTTACAGATGTTTTTGTGGTGACTTAGTATCAATCCTCAAACCCAAGTTCATGAAGTATATCGATTTCGTGCTTAACACAGAATTCTTGTACGAAAAGAATTGATAGCTAAATATTCATAAGTGTGAATATACACAGAGATCTATATCTGAATCAGCACACGCATTAGCTTAGTTGTAAAGACAATGCTGATTTTTATTGTTGAAGTAATGCGAATTAAGTTCATATACGTCCGTCAGAATATCAATAATACGCCTTTATTTTAGATGTACACCTGTAGAGAAACGTTGGTATGCACGTGCTAAAATTAATCTTTCCAACAAACGAATGTAATTTTTTTTAACCCACAAAAAGGGGAAGGGTATCAAGCAGAGTTTCATTTCATGCAATTTACATGCATATGCATTTCAAGCTTGTAATTTCAGCGAAGTATCAAGCACACACACATTATTTATATATATATATATATATATATATATATAGCGCATGTGATACCGGCGCAAAAGGAAACGTAGTCTGATTTGGCAAACGGGTTTCTCCCACCTTGGCAAAGTCTCAAGACTTGTTGGCATCGTCGTTGGCAGATCAGAGTTTGAGGCCCGCTCAACTAACAGCGTGAGTGCAATGCAACAAGAGAAGAGTATTACCGTTTTTTTTTTTTAGATAATTCGCTCCAACCTCGTTCAAGCTATGATTGCAACCTGTTTAATTCACATCTAAATTCTTACTTGTTAGTCTATGAAAAGTCGATCTGACATATGACATTTGCTCTGATATGGTTTTGCATCAGTCTTTTAATCATTCTCTATTTCTCTCCTTTTTGTCTCTCGTTACTCCTCCTCTCTCATTATGAATAGACAAACATGTGTAGATAGTGTGAACACTGAAATCAACACTGTATGGCGACTGTCAGCTTCGCGCTCGAAGACCGATTTTTCCATCATCTACACAAGTTCAATCAATTCTGTTCCTTTCCTCGAAAAATGTATCAAATCTCAAATTATATATATATATATATATATATATATATATATATATATATATGTGTGTGTGTGTGTTTGTATCTGTCTGTCTGTCTGTCTTCAGGAGCTCCAAGCAAAGAAGCAATGTTAGTAGGACAGATGAAAAAATCAGAAGACAGAAGATGACCATTGACATTGCATGTAAAATTTTGAAGACCAATTTTGGCTGGAAAAATGGAACCGGAAGAGTTCCACAAGCGAACAGGGTAGAAAAAGAAATTGTTAGCATTCAACTTAGTTACACCTTGCCAATTCAACTGTGAATTCATGCGCCATTGCCACCAATCTAGTCAGTCAGTTAATTGCCAAACATTTTGAATCCTCATCATAAGTGCATGTTATGGAGACAAAAAGCAAAAGAAGGCGATTTGTCTGCACATGCGTTCGGAGACGTCATGGAACCGCGAGGCGAGCTCATGCAAGGCAGTTTTTGGAATGACACGGCGCATGCATCATTGGCGAAAGCGAGGCTTTCACATGCGAGTTTCTTGCTCGAGACCAAAAACTCATAAAAAGAGCCAACTTCTGTTTCGTGGGTAGTTTGGTGTTGGCGATTCGTGAAGGCTGCACCGGTGTTTTGTTTACGGTGCGCAAGAAACGGAGTCCCGAGTAAAGCAGTGTTCCGGGTTCTACGTGGAGCTGTTGCGGGAGAACGGATCCAAGCGGTCATTAATTCCTCTACCAACTATACTCCGAAAAGAAACAAATACTGCAGATTATTTTACAGAAAGAAGACAAATCGTAACATCTGACAATAGTCGCTGGACCATTTCCTGAATTAATATTTTAATCATTTCACCCTGCCAAAAATTAAAGCTACTAAAACAGAAGAGGTGACTGAGTAAAAGAATATGAGAAAAATAAACATTATTAAAGAGAGAGAACAATCACTAACAGGTATTAAGAAGGCAGAAGATAGTGATTGACATCGCATTTAAATTTTTGAAGATCAAAAATGACTACGAAGCAAGTTCTACTTGTGAGAAGTGAAAGAGAAAAAACTGATATTATAGAACTTACAGAAACGTTGACTAAAAAGCAAGAAGTTGGAATACAATTCCACGAGACGTAATTGTGTGAGAAAAAACTGTTGACATAGAATTTTTGGTAAAATCTAACCAATTAAACTGAAAAATTATGAAACCTAGATGCCAATCTAGTACTACGCTTATATATATATATATATATGTGTGTGTGTGTGTGAGAAAGAGTATATCAAACACAAATTTGGGGGCAGATTCCTCACATCTAAACAAACACAAAAGTTCATATAAGCATATGTATGCAAATCGTTCGTTTTTAATTCTACTCATATTTGGTGATATGCCACAACACATCCTTCTGAGAAATGCTGTCAGTCAGTTAAGTGCCATACGTGATTCACGCTGGGGCGATCATGTCTCAAAAGAGACATAACTGACTAGGCAGAAGATTTTCCTGCAGTAGGTTGTGATTGCTTTCTGCGGTAGACTGGTTGCCAACCAAGGCAATAGAACCCAATCTGTCTTGTTATTTGACCCATAGCTGGAGGGAAGAGACGGATTAATGTTTTTCTCAAGGGTATTTGCGCGTATATGATTGTAACGAATGCGGTATTTCGGTAAATTCGAAAACGACATTTTCAACTTTTTCTTCATGGTATCTCCAGGATATTCTGTGGAATTGATGTCGGGTAGATTTCCTGGTCACATGCCCAATCTATCCTCCCCGAATGCGGTTCCGAACAAGGCATTCATCAACCGCTTCATCACCAATCAATCAGCTATGAAACTCAATAAAAAAGGAAAATATTTATTTAGTTAAAAACGTTCGGAAATTCCGAGATAATTGCCTGCAATGCGAGTAAAATATCCAAGTAAAAAGAAATATTCATTTTTATTATGATACACATCTTAAAATTTTTTCTGTTATAAAAAGTTCTTAAAACGAACAAAAATAATGAATATATATATATATATATAATAAAAGACAACATTTTCAATGGAACTCTGATAGCAATCGCAATTCTTAACTGAGATTTAATGTCTATATCTTCTATGTGCCGTGTCCCTTCAGAACATAGGCGTACGTGGCCTTCTACATCTCCTTAGTATGTCTTCATTTATCTGATTTACTTCTTTTTATCCTTATATAATTTTTCTAATATTTATTTGTTGTAAAGCTTTTTTTATAAAAAGAAAAATGTCTTATATAAATAATTTTATGTTTCAAGTTGCTTTATCTTGCTCTGATTAGTTGAAAGAAACACACATGTAAATTTTATATCTTCCCACATACATACATAGCAAACCAAAGGTTTTTGTTATTGAAATGTAAATCATCTGTACAACCAAGATCAAACATTGCTTAATGGAGAGAATCTATCTCGAAACATAGAAATTTCCGTGTCGCAATGGACAGTTAATTCATAACTATATATATATATATATATATATATATATATATACGGGGAGGCACACACAGCAAATGTGTTCTACAAGGTTTGTAGCTGAGTATAAAGAGCAACAAAATACAATTAGAAATTACGATTACTATGAGTGACCTAAATTTTATGGAAATCCATTATAATAATTTGAAGGCTTTGATTAGTTCTGATTGGGGTTATTTTCTACGGATCCAACAATGTACTGCTATCTCTCTCTTTCACTCTTTTCCATTTAGCCTGAGCGCGTGTATTATTACAAGCAAAAGCGTTATCAATCTTAGCACCATCTATACCCTGTGCTGAGTGATAGGTTTCCAGAACATAATAACGTTTAATAACATATCACAAAGCTCTTTTACTTTCAGTTGTCAGTGCATAAGCAAAAGTCGAAATAAAGGTTATTACTCTCTCACTCACTCTCTCTCTCTCTTTCCTCTGCTGCCTCTTTTCGTTTGGCATCTTTAGCTATGTCGACTCTTCACGAATCCAACAGGATTTCTTTTATTCAACCGCCTGACGTGACATAACCTGTGATGGCTTAAAATGCTATAACTGAATATATATAAATATATGAGTAACATTATATGTGTTTGAGAAAAAGCATGTGTATACACAAAGGTATAAACACACACATGCATTCAAGCACACTGATAGACTCCTCGAAATGAACAGAATGCGCCAACTTGTCCTCACTTTCAACCAGCCTGAAGTGGAACGACTACATATAGCTGCGGCTTGGGTCACTGTGTCGAGCCAGAATGTTTCTCTCGCCAGAATCGATTTTGTACATTTATAAATCTGCCATTCGTTCATGCACTGAATACTTTTGCCATATCTGGTCGTGTGCTTCTGCTATTCATTTTGAGATTTTTGACAAAATCCGAAGCAATGTAATCGATCCTGAATTTGGCATCTCGACTTCAGTCACTTTCTCACCGACGCGGCTTCCCTCTGTCTTTTATACAAATGTTTTAAAGGCAAATGCTCTGACGAGCTCTTTTCCTTAGTGTCCCTACCACAGAAGATTTTCCTGCAGTAGGTTGTGATTGCTGTCTGCGGTAGACCGGTTGCCAGCCAAGGCTCTAGAACCCAATCTGTCCTGTTATTTGACTCATAGCTAGAAAGGGAAGATATGTATTATATTATTTTGTAGTAATAAGTGGGGGATCAGTTTATTACTTCATAACAATATAAAACAGATCCCCCACTTTATGCCCAGTAGAAGCCTTAATCAGATGTTCAACTATTATATTCAGTCAGTCAGTTAAGTGCCATACGTGAAACACGCTTCAGCGATCATGTCTCAAAAAGACATGACTGACTGGGCAGAAGATTATCCCGCAGTAGGTTGCCATTGCTGTCTGCGGTAGACTGGTGGCCAGCCAAGGCTATAAAACCACCAATCTGTCCTGTTATTTGACTCATAGCTAGAGGGAGGAGAGATGTATTATATCATTAAGTAGTAATTAGTGAGGGATCAGTTTATTACTTCATAACAATATAAAACTGATCCCCCACTTTATGCCTGCTTTAATCCTTAATCAGTTTTTTAACTAGTCAGTCAGTTACGTGCCATACGTGATACATACTTTGGGCGATCATGTCTCTTTCGAGACATGACTGACTGGGCAGAAGATTATCCCGCAGTAGGTTGCCATTGATTTTTGCTGTAGATTGGTTGCCAGCCAAGGCTATACAATCCAATCTGTCCTATTATTTAACCCATAACTGGATGGAATTGACGGATTAATATCTTTCCCAAGGGTATTTGTGCGTAAGTGAATGCAAGGAATTCAACTGGAATTCGAACTCGGCTCCCCGATCTCTCATTCCGAGTCGATATCCATCACACCATAACGCACACCCTTTAAAAAAAACTCAATCATTACAAAACAAGACAAGCCAAAATTGAAGGAATTGACATTATCACCTATAACATTCGCCAAAAAGAATATATTAAAGAAACCACAAGTGTACAAAAAAGATTATGTAAACGAAAAGAGACATTTTAAAAAGACAACACATTAAACCCATTAGTTGCTCACCGTATTGATCTCAATGTTGGCATAAAGCTGGCTACTCAAATTAAAAGGGAAAAAGAAATACTAAAATGATAATGTTATACTTTAATTGCTCGTTCATCCACAGTAAATTTGCGTCCAGGTTCTTACATTCCTTCACTATTTTTAGTAGATCTTCTGTCAACACAATAAGGAATACGAAATGAAAAATAATTTAAAGTAAATTGTTTAGACTATACATCCAAAATAAATCATTTTTAATTTCTGAATTTAAAATTCACAGCGTCTCTTGTTCGGACGCGTGTCCAGTTGAATGAAACGTAAACAAACCTCGTCCGATGAGGTCCTAAAGGACGAACGCGTCACTCATTTTTCTCCCTTGCTTCTTTTTTTGCTTTGTTTCCTCTGTGTCCTTCCCTTTCCTTTTTTTTCTTCCTTTTCTTGATTTCTCATCTTTTTCCCCTTCTTTTTTAATATCTCCTTACCTCGTACAAAAATGAAATCCAAAAATAAAATCAAGTGTTGATTTTTTAAATTGTTTTCAATAAAACGTTTATTATCATCATTATTAACTACCTGATGAGACATTGTTCTTTCAATGTCGTAACAAAATGTACAATTTTGTAGTAGTTTGTACATGTTCTAAATTATAATTAATTATATATATATATAAGTAAAGTAAAGCTAGTGAGCCAACAAACCTAGCAAGGTTTCACCTAAGAGGGTCGTTAGGTGAAACCTTGGTAGGTTTGTTGTCTCACTAAGTTTACTTTACTTCTTCTGCTCTGCTTAAGTTTTGAGCGCTTTTTTGTTAGTTGATCACTCGACTCTAGTTTTTTCTTTGGGCTACGTACTGGCTCGGTCCGGATCCCTTTGGCTGATGTTCATGTGCTTAGCTCTTTCTTTTTTTACAACCATTTTTTCCTTCCAAGTAATACGCGGAGGGTTTTTTTCGAAACGAGTATAGTTATAAGTTTATGTTTATATATATATATATATATATATATATATATATCACTTAATCTATATATATTAATGATATTAATCATTAAAGCAATAAAAGTCACTAAGGCAAAAAAGGTTATTGAGATTGAAAGAAGCAATGAGGACAATAAAAGAACAGGTTTCAAAAAGACAGAAATGACGAGTGGCGTTGCACTTAAATTTTTGAAGATCGGAGTTGACACGAATGTACAAAGCCTGTAGAGAGTTTTTGCATGTGATAAATTCGGGATATATATATATATATATATATAAAATGTGTGTTCGCGCGCGTGGGCGCACCTTGACTTTCTACGTCAATCTACGGAGATCTATTCTTTATCTTTAAATCACTTTCATCTCTAATATACTAACTACATCGTTATATTACATTTTAGAGGTGAATTGCATTTTACAACAAATGCTATATTTTATGATCAGTAATATATTTCAAGGAAACCTTCGCCCAAATTCTCAGACATCTGTGCATTCACTTATAATTGTGTTGAAGCAACGAAATCCAAAGGTAAAATATTTACAATTTGCCTTTTACATAGACTTTTCAGAAAAGAAATTATCATTTTGATAAAAAGATTTACTCAGATGTTCACATCTTAGTTGTTATAGTCACAACGTATCAGTCGTGCTGGTTTTCTTCAATGTCGATTTTTATAGCTAACGAGAAGGGTTTTAGAATCTCTGTGTCTATAAAAGACACGCCGTAATTTCTCTTTTTTCTTCTGGAGTGGTTACAATGTTGCCGTGGGTTGGTTGGCCGCCGGATTAGCGAACACATTAATTTTAACACTTGCTTTGAATGAAACGATCAAAATAAAATCAAGATGGAAAAACCAATATTTGCAAGTCTTGCAACATTTTCCACTGCAACATAATACATCTCAACCGAAATATCGTTCGTTATTCAAACGTCGATTAGTTACTTAGTTATGATAGAATAAATTAAGAGTTTATTCTTTCATACTGATGTGTTCAGTTAATTAGGTGCCATACGTCATATATGATAATGTCTCTTTCGATCTATGACTGACTAGGAAGAATATTTTCCCGCGTTAGGTAGCCATCTCTTTCTGCGGAAGACTGATTTCTAACCAAAGCTATAATGTATAAGCTGTGCTGGTATTTAACCCATAGCTGGTGTGAGAAGAGACAGGTTAATATCTTTATCAAGGGTATTTGCTCGTAAGTAAATGCAATGAATTCAACTAGAATTCGAACTCGGCTCCCCGATTTTTAATTCCGAGCTTATATCTATTGCACCACAACGCACTTCGTTGTGTGTTACTTGAACTAATAATTACTCTTAATTGTAGATACATAACGACTTAAAAAATATTAAAAGAAATTTAAAAAATATCTAAACTTATTTATAAATGGAACTTTGTGTGTGTGTCCGTTACCTATAGACTCCGAAACGGCTGAACCGATTTTCTTGAAAATTCACACAGTTGTACTATAAGCGTCTGCGAGTGTTCTTAGCTAGGTTTTGTTTCGAGGTACCCCCAATAAATATCGAAAATAGACAATCGAAAAAATCTGGTTACACAAGAAGTGGTCCAATTTTAATCAAATTTGATACACTCATAGACAAAGACATAAGAAACGATATTCAGAAGTTTCAAGGTTGCAGTTCTCGACGAAAAAATCTTATTTGATATCGAGACCAGGAAATCAAAACTTGACTTACATCCATTCATTTTTCTTTCAGTCTACAATTTTGCTTTAACTGGAAACAACTATTGCTTTTCAGTCTTTCGTATCAACGTCCAAAGAGTCTGAGCTCCAGGACCATGGATTAGATTTAAAACTTTCATAACACCCGAGCAACGCTAGGCTATACTGCTAGTCTTTACATAATAAAGGATGTCCCAGAACTTTTTTTCAATCATTTCACCCCAAGCAAGACGTTAACGTCACTGATGTGCCGGGAGTTATATAAAAGAGTTGAGGTATTAGGCAAGAGGAGAGTGAAGAGAAAGACGAATCAGCTACAGGGGGTGAAAGAGAAAGGGCAAGAGAAGGATGTGAACACAAAAGTGAAGACAGTTACGAAGGTAGAGAGAAGGGAAAAGAACAAGATACACGGGGTGATGTGGAAAGGGCTGTAATTAAGTGGATAAGAGATGGGAATTGACTTTGCATTTAAATTCCTGAAGGTTATCGTCAGGTTATAATCACGCAAATACTTACAAAAAATCCAGTAATTTCAAAATGAATTTCCCAATATCAGTGTGCTTCATAATTGTCCTCGAATGTCTACACTGATGTTATCCGGGTTATCTGCTGAGTAATGAAAATGTTCACGTACAAAGAAGCTTTCACTACACATATACGCTTCATCTGGGTAGCAACTACTACTAAAATAAAGTCCAACGTTGCCACATCTGTACCAGATAATGTAAGACCCTAGAATGACTAAAAAGCCACATCGCTGACAATATTTGGATCAAGCGATGGCATAAATCTAAACAGTCACAGCCTTCATATGAACGCATTTACTAACTTTAGCTTACCTTAGTACACTACTAGGTTAACTGGTATACATGCATACAAACTCCTTAATGCATGTGCAAAGAAAATATTTTTGTAGCAGGAAAACGTTGTGCAAATGATAGATTTATTAAATCCAAAATAAAATGCCACTTGACCATCATAGACAATCGAACCTACCTCCCATTAGCATGGAACAATCTTGCCTCCCAGAGAGTAAAACACTACGCCTCCTTGGCCGTACACTCTCGGCGGACCTCAAATGGAATGACTATAATCCGCTGGTATGAAAGTTTTTCCCGTCTGAATCTATCCTGCACATATATAAATCTACCATCCGCCCGTGTATTGAATACTGCTGCCACATCTGGTCAGGTGCCCCTGCTACTCTCCTCGGGCTTCTTGACAAAATACAACGGAGAATATGTAACATGATCGATACTGACTTGGCAGACCGTCTGCAACCACTCTATCACCGGCGTGGCGTGGCTTCCCTGTGCTTCTTCTATAAATACTTTCACGGCTTCTGCTCCGATGAACTTAGATCATTGGGGGCACCTCGAGGTGGTGTAATGGTTAACAAGCTTGTCTCGCTAGAACTATTACAATGAAGTAGTGAGTTCGATCCTCACTGGGTGCCCCATACTTTCGGCCTTGTGCCACATCTAAGCTGCGCTTAGTAAATCACTTAGATCATTGGTGCCGCCTAGGTACGAATTTACACGAGATACTAGATTAGCAACTAGGTCCTACCCTTTTTCAGTGAAACAGATAAGATGTAACCGTAATTTCTACTCCAACAGCTTCTTTTCTCGCGCTTTCCGCCTGTGGAATTTCATTCCACATACCTGCTTCCCCGACAGCTACAATCTCCAGGAGTTAAATGTAAGATCAATAGACACCTCCTATCACACTAACTTGCATCTATTCTCTCAAACACTCACCATCTACCCAACCCTCATTCTCGGTATCCTTACCCGTCTATTACCGTCCTTCTAACATTTCCTATATCTAACCATCCTTTCTCATCACTTTCCCCCTATGTAACGCCCTGCGCAATAGTGGCAGTGGAATGCCTTGCTCGGGGTGAAACGATTAAAGAAAAAAAAACATTTTGCTTCTTCCTTTAGTTGAGTATATTTTAAGGCTAATTTCTCTGTTAATGTCAGTTCTGAAATGTTATATGAAAATCTGAAATTTTGTCATTATTAAATACCTAAGGAAGTTTTAAAACCTCGTTCAAAGCCTCAATTTTTGCTCTAAAATTAAACCTTAAAAATTCGTCATATGCATGAATGCTTGCACATATTTTTGTTGCTGATATGTGGGCATTTATACGAATTATCAGCAGTATTAAAAGTGGAATTGATTAAAGACGCAATTCGAAAGCATCAAGTCTATAGGCGTATAGATCATAAAAGTTAAACCAGTAACAATATTTATAACTTGTCAATTTTAGATTAACGTCAGTTAATAATGAAAGATAACATTCCATAATATGATTTGCATCTCCTCCAAGCAACAGAAATGTGGTTCTACAGAGGAATGGTGAGGATACTCATGGACCGAACATGTGAGCAACAACTAGGTTTTGGAGAGGATGCAAACGAAAAGTAAACTTATACTTGGCATAAAGAAGAGAGAAAAGGTTTCGGAAACAGGTAATAAGAAAGGAGGGCTTGGAGAGCATAATACACACAGGACGGATAAATAGAAAAGGAGACGGGTAAAAGCATCGCGAGATTTCCTTCGACAGGGGGATAGCAGAGCGGGATTTGGGATATATATATATAATCGTGTCACCACAAACAAGGCATTTTACTGCTACTGTTGAGCAGGAGGTTACATAGGAGGAAAGTTATGAGAAAGAGTGACAGGTCACAGGGGGTGTCAGAAAGAGGGTAAGAGAAGGATGAGACAACTGATGAGAGTGGAGTGGACGAAGAAAGGAGCATGAGAGAGAGGATGCAACTTAGATAGATGTCTATTGACTTTACATTTGAATTTTTGAAGATTGTAGCTGTCGGGAAAGCAAGTAAACTGAAGGGAATTCCATAGGCGGGAAGTGCGAGAAAAGAAGCTGATGGAGTAGAATTTGTGTTTACAATTTATTGGTTTCACAGTAAAATGGTGGGACCTAGTTGCTAATCTTGTGGCTCGAGTAAGTTCATATATAGGGGGCACCAGTGAGCTAACTTCATCTGAGCAGAAGCCGTGACAGTATTTGTAGAAGAGATCGATCACATTACAGATTTTCCTTTGTATTTTGTCAAGGACCCCTAGGTGGATAGCAGGAGTACTTGACCAGATATGACAGCAGTATTCAATGTATGGACGGATGCTAAGTCGGAATCGATCATATTACAGAATTTCCGTTGGATTTGTCAAGGACCCCTAGGTGGATAGCAGGAGTACTTGACCAGATATGACAGCAGTATTCAATGTATGGACGGATGCTAAGTCGGAATCGATCATATTACAGAATTTCCGTTGGATTTGTCAAGGACCCCTAGGTGGATAGCAGGAGTACCCGACCAGATATGGCAGTAGCATTCAATGCACGGGCAGATGCAAAGTCGGCATCGATCGCATTACAGATTCTCCGTTGGATTTTGTCAAGGGCCCCTAGTGGATAGCAGGAGCGCCCGACCAGATATGGCAGCAGTATTCAATGCACGGGCGGATGGTAGATTTGTCATATGTTAAGAGCGGCAAAGAAAATGGGGCAAGTGGAAATCTATGAACGCTTGCGACTTGAAAGAACTCAGCGTATAAAGAAAAAGAATCTATTTTCTACATGTGTTTCACTTACTGATGTAGAGTCTCTCTTTGTGCAAAGTTCATACGTCAGAGACTGTAGACGGTTCTCGTGCTATCTGAAAACTAACTTGGAATTGTCGTTGTTATGCTTTGAAATCTGCGTTTTTATGGAAATGCTATTAAAGAAAAAACACGGACTTTCATTTTGGTGAGATACCTGCAAAGATTTAATGCTTGTATGTCGAATCTGTCATATAAGATGACATTAACTCCTGTTCTGCTCTGTATAAGGCCTTAGTCCAGCAAACAAGATGACTCAGGATGTCAAAAATGGCATCCAGGCACTTCTGGAGCAACAGTGAATGCTAAGTAATTCTGTTCCGCTTTCGCTTCTGTTATTATCGTCATCGCCATCCTAGTCAAGATTATTTTTCTTGTCTGTCATTATTTTCGTTTCATTTTCCTGTCTCAATCGTATTTTCCTAAGACGTTCTCTGCGATTTATTGTTTTATTAGAAATGGTAACCCGACGGAATAAACACGCTATTATAAATACTATTTGCATTATTTATTTTCGCGACAAATATGACGGGTGGGCTTTACTCGAGATCAAATGACTATAAGTCTCCACAGTGCTCCAGCACTCACTTCAATGTTATTGCTGATTTTAGAAATGCTGTTGTCGGAATAGTTTTAGTCCGTCTTCGGATTTCTCAGGTCTTCCTAATGTGCGGCTAGTGTAATGAACACAGCGAATGTGAATGAAAAATCTGAAAGCAGTGTTCGAATTCTAGTCAGGTTCGTTTCATTCTTTTATGGGCAAACACTCTTAGGAGAGGTATAGATCTATTTTCCCCATCTATAGGTTAAATAATAGGACGTGTATCAGAAAAAATCGTTATTATTCTCAAAAACCGTTAATGGAATATTGACTTGCAAAAAAATTATTTTAAAATTCAAAATATGTTCGGCTTAAATAACCCACAACGGTTGATAAGTAGTAAAAATAAATAAATCAATACAATTCTTGTATTATAAGATTACCATTCGTCTGTGCATTTAATATCGCTGCTACCTCAGTTTCTCAAATTCCAAAGATTCTTTTTTAAAAATTCAAAGAAGAATTCGTATTGTTATTAGTTCTGACCTGACATCTCAGCTTCAGCGACTTCCCCAACAACATAGCAGCTATATATATATATATATATATATATATATATATATATATATATATATATGTCATCCACATGCAAGCCTGTTTTGCTCTATCACAGCTAGACACATCAACTTGCTTCTGGCCGGGATCGAAACTCGACCGATTTGGTGTCAGTCGGAGTCGCTAACCGTAAGCCATAGGTGCATGAAATCAGAGAAGGGAAATGTTAACATGTATATAAGCAGTGTATACACACGCCAGTCACCGAAAAAACTCAATTCATTTCTGAAGAGCCACGCATATTCGCAGAAGTGGAAACTGTTTTAAAAATGTTCTTCTCTAGAGAGCTCAATCGTAATGAGAGCATAATATATTAGTCAGTCAGTTAAGTGCCATACGTGATACACGCTTGGGCGATCATGTCTCGAAAGATACATGACTGACTGGGCAGAAGATTATCCCGCATTAGGTTGCCATTGCTTTCTGCGGTAGACTGGTTGCCGACCAAGGGTGCAGAACCCAATCTGTCCTATTATTTAACCCATAACTGGAGGGAAGAGACGGATTAATACCTTTCCCAAGGGTATTTGTGCGCAAGTGAATGCAAGGAATTCGACTGGAATTCGAACTCGGCGCCCCGATTTGTCGTTCCGAGCCGATATCCACTGCACCGCGACGCACATTCCCATATACTAATACAAATATATTAGTACCAAAGAGAGAAATTTTCACATATATATATATATATTTCTTCTCTTAGGTACTTCGACTTTATGAATTTAAGTATAGTACTCGGTTGAAGTTGCTAGTTGTATTCTAATAATTTCTTCTCTAACACTTTTAGACCGAGGAGCTTTTACCCAGTTTCTTGCTTTCTTGTCAAATATAATCTTCAATAATCGTTATCTCCTGTCTTTTTTAGCCCTGATATTTTATTGTCTTTTCTTCTCAATAACGTTTTCCCAGTTCCTTTCGCTCTCAGTAACTTCTTGCTTTAGATAAATAATGTTCTTCTAACTATTTTACAAAATATGTAAGAACTTCAATGTTCTGACAAAGTCTAACTCTCATTCCAGATTTTCACACATTTTCAACTTCCTTTACTGATCAACTATGACATTGCTATCCTCCATTAGACAAATAAGCCTCTCTTGCTTCATCAGCATTATCTATGCTGTTATGGACTTTAACTCGAGTGTATAATTTCACATGATAACTGTTCTCACCCATTAATGTGTATTTTGGTATTTGTCCTTAGGACAATTGTCTGCGTATGACAGACGTTTTCTTTGCACTGATAATATTTAGTTTTACTTATATCTCAGACTTTATATATTTCGTTCTAGTGTGATTATTTTTGAGGTGCTACTAATAGGAATTTAAATTCTCTCTTCAAGTGTCCTCTGCACAATCAAGAAGGTGCTATTTCATTATTTCTAACTTCTTTCGATTGTCTTTTAAAATCTCTACAGTTTTGATTTTTCTTCCCATTTTACGATCATCGGTTTTGAGTTTAATAATGATCCGAGTTCGAATTCCAGTTAAATTCCTTGGATTCACTTACGCGTAAATACTCTTGGTAAAAGTATTAATCTATCTTTTTTCTCCAGTCATGGGTTAAATAATAGAACAACTTTGGCTGGCAACCAGTCTACCGCAGAAAGCAATGGCAACCTACTGCAGGGTAATCTTCTGCCCAGTCAATCATGTATCTTAAGAGACATGATCGCCAAAGCGTGTATCACGTCTGTCACTTAACTGACTGACTGAATATAATAGTTGGAAACATAATTTCTGCTGGGCATAAAGTGGGTGATCGTTTTCTATTTTTATAAAGTAATAAACTGATCCCCCTCTAATTACTACTTAATAATGTAATACATCTGTTCCATCTCTAGCAATGAATCAAATAACAGGACAGATTGGGTTCTATAGCCTTGGTTGGCAACCAGTCTACCACAGAAAGCAATGGCAACCTACTGCGGCGTAATCTTCTGCCCAGTCAGTCATGTATCTTTCGAGACATGAACGCCCAAAGCGTGTATCACATATGGCACTTAACTGACTGAATGAATTTTATATTTGAAAACATGATTAGTGCTTCTACTGGGCATAAAGTGAGGGATCAGTTTTATATTGTTATGAAGCAATAAACTAATTCCCCACTAGTTACTACTTAATAATATAATACATCTCTTCCCCCTCTAGCTATAAGTCAAATAACAGGACAGATTGGGTTCTACAGCCTTGGCTGGCTGGCAACCTACTGCGGGATAATCTTCTGCCCAGTCAGTCATGTCTCTTTTGAGACATGATCGCCCAAAGCGTGTATCACGTGTGACACTTAACTGACTGACTGAATGTAATATCTACCCTATGGTCAGTTCTCTCATCATTTATTACTACAGTGTGCCCCCACCCAAAAAAAGCGATCAATTCAGAGAGAAATTATTTAGCTATCATGCAAAAACTGAATATTCCTTGTAGATGTACGAAATGTTTGCCTGAATGTTCAACACAAGGTTGAAGAAATGGTGACCAGGCGGCAACAGCTCTGCAGTGAGTATCAAAATGAATTTCAGTCTAAGCTTCATTTAAGTTTCACTTTAATAAGACATTATCGATGTCAGGACGAGGGTATTGTCAATAAATTCGGAGTATATTCCAGATACAGTAATCCATTACATTTAAATCTGAGTTTTTAAAGGGCCACTAAGAAGCTGCTTCTGTCATTCATCACAAGCAACCTCTCTAACACCCATAAGCATGGCCCAGGCGAGTCTCCTCCTCGGCCTTACCCTATCTTCCGATCTCAAGTGGAACCACTACATTGAGTCAATAGCGAAATCCACTGATAGGAAGATTGAGTCACTGTGTCGAGCCAGGATTTTTTTTTTCCGCCTGAATCCATCTTGCACATATACAAATCAACCATACGTTGAATACTGCTGTTAAATATGGTCAGGCGCCACCGCTTTTCGTCTCAGTTTTCTCGACAGGCTCCAAAGGAGAATCTGTAATCTGATAGGTACCGACTTGGTGGTTCGACTTCAGCCACTTCCTCACCAACAAGATGTGGCTCCCCTCTGTCTGTTCTACAAATATTTTCATGGCTTCTGCTCCGAGGAACTTAAGTCACTGGCACCCCTGCCACGTGAGCTTACTCGTGCAACCAGTCTGGCAAATGGATCCCACCCATTCACAGTTAGATCAACCCAATGCAGCCTATAATTCTACTCCATCAACTTTTCTCGCATTTCCCGCCTGTGGAACTCTCTTCCATATTCTTGCTTTACTGACGGCTACAACCTCCAGGAATTTAAATGCAATGCCAATAACCATCTCTTAACCACTTGACTCAGTTCTTTCTACATCACCCTGTATATATTTTTTATTTCCCTCTACCATTGCAATTGTCATCACACCTGTATTTCCGTCCTTCTTTTGTTCCTTTCTCTGAAACCTCCTGTAACTAGTTCGTCTTTCTCTTTACTCCATTTGTATCTAATCTTTCCCTCTTATGTAGCCCTCCTGTGCATCACTAGCGTTACCGCCTTGCTTGGGGTGAAACGATTAACAAAAATAGAACTGGTGCATTTTCTTGAAGAATAATTTTGCCGTTTTTTTTTTTACTAGGAATCCTGTATTTATGTAGACCTCAAAAAATTTCACCATAGAATTGACACACTATTCAAGACTGTTATGCGAATATATATAACATAAACCTAATTTAAGGCTTATTAGACTTTTGAAAAAATCTTCTGATATTTTTATCGAATTGTTTTTTATTTGAATTTTTAGAATATTTTTCCGGGGATTCTCGTTGTTTCCATTGCTATACATCAGTCTCCTTTAACTTTTTAAGCATGTAATAATGACTAAAAAAACATCTGCCCAATTTAACTCTTTTGAGTTCTGAACTTTGAAGTTAGCTCCGAGGAAATAAGAATAAAATAAAACAGCCGAGATTAATCAATTAAGTAAAAGTCCCAAAATTAACAAAAGAATATCGTATTCTATCTAATCTAAACTTATTTATAAATGGAACTTTGTGTGTGTGTATCCGTTACCTATAGACTCCGAAACGGCTGAACCGATTTTCTTGAAAATTTGCACAGTTGTACTATAAGCGTCTGCGAGTGTTCTTAGCTAGGTTTTGTGCCGAGGTACCCCCGATAAAAATCGATAATCGAAAAGATCGGGTTATAGAAGGAGTGGTCCTATTTGAATCAAATTTGATACACTCATAGAAAAAGACATAAGAAACGATATTCAGAAGTTTCAAGGTTGCAGTTCTTACAATAGTGCAGAAAATTTGATATCGATACCAGGAAACCAAAATTTGATTTACATCCATTCATTTTTCTTTCAGTCTACGGTTTCGCTTTAACGGGAAACAACTATTGCTTTTTAGTCTTTCTTGCCAACGTCCAAAAAGTCTGAGCTCCAGTTTAGTTTTAAAGCTTTCATTACACCCGAGCAACGCCGGGCTGTACTGCTAGTATAACATAGACCTAATTTAAGATGTCTGAAACCTATGACAATATAAATACTCGAATAGTTCAAACAAAACACAAAAGTCTTCGTAGAAAAATACTTATATAATTATATCGGAAATCATTAATACAATATTTGCATGTAAGTAAGTGATAAAGACTGGGTACCAAATATAGCATAAATTTAGTACTTATCTGCCTGGTTGTGTAAAGACTGAAATTGTGCCTCCTGTTTCTGTAACTTCAAGAAGTAAAAAAAGACACGATATCTCATGCGCGTTTCATCAAATTCCGTTACTCTTTCTAAGCTCGTGAATATTTATAATTAATATTATTGTTATTTTTGTCTTGGTCAAGGGGGAATAAGTTTCTCTCTCACTACACTATGAAGTCTTCTTGCTCTTATTTTCCGTTTCACATGAAATCTGTTAACATCATCTATTATTATGATTCTATAGATTTTTGTTATGAGAAATACAATTATTGTTTGTAACTGGAAACTTATTTCCATTGTTATAGCAAAGAAAACGGTGACTTACTTCGTCAAATCAGGCGACTTTGTATCGCGTGTATTCTACAACAAAAACTTACAATAGTGAATAATCTTTTACTGTTAGTTTTTTTGTTTTTTTTTTTTGGGTGGGGGGTTATTAATTGCTTAAAAAACTTTTTTTACCTCTTAACATACTTCAATTTGTCTCTTAATATATAAACACGCAAGTATTAAAAATTAAACCTTTTTTTTCGTGCATGTTAGGCTGTATCAATTCAATTTAAATCATGACATCAGGAACAAAAATGTCAGTTTCTCCTGGAAAACATCTTCTGATGTTCTTCTTGATCGATTTTTTTATTTTATTCGAACTTTTAAAAATATTTTTTCCCGGAGACCCTCGTTGTTTCCATTGATATACATCAATCTCCTGACACTGTTTAAACATGTAATAATGATTAACAAACACCTGCCCAATTTAACTATTTTGAGTTCTGAACTTTGAAGTTAACTCTAAAGAAATTAGAGAAAAATAAAATAAAACGGCCGAGATTAATCAATTAAGTAAAAATCCAAAACTTGATAAATTATTATCGTTTTCTATCGTTTGTACAATACTTAGATTCATGTTCCTGCTTATAAATTTGAAAAAATAGTTTATTTGGTGGTTGTCAGTTTTTGTTATACTTCAGAGATAGCTTAGTGTCGGAACACCATCAGAAAGCAAACACGTTACCAGTTGAAGTTCTGAAGCAGAATGAATGACGAGCATTAGTAATTGGTTTTATTTGGTTTTAATCAATAAAAATCAAAACTATTTGAATAATTTGCTCCTTTTTTAAAACACTAAATAGGATGTGCGTTGCGTTGTGGTGCAGGGGATATCGACTCGGAACGACAAATCGGGGAGCCGAGTTCGAATTTTAGTTGAATTCCTTGGGAAAGGTATTAATCCGTCTCTTCCCTCCATTTATGGGTTAAATAATAGGACACATTGCGTTTTATAGTCTTGGCTGGCAACCAGTCTGCCGCAGAAAGCAATTGCAACATACTGCGGAATAATCTTCTGCCCAGTCAGTCATGTCTCGAAAGAGACATGATCGCCCAAAGCGTGTATTACGTATGGCACTTAAATGACTGACTGAATCTCAGAAAAAAATTGTATCTATTTCTTAATAGATGTTTTCCACAAACACAACTTGTAAACGAAAGAATTGATTCTTGTTGATAAAAAAAAGATCTTCGTGCGAATTAGCTCTTTTATATCTTACTGTAAAATATTAAAATATCAAGCTTTATAAAATACGAAACTGTATTGGGTTTATTTATCCATTTGTCTACATCGCGTTCATAGGTCAAAAGAATAAAATTGTATAGGCCCCTTGGCAATTTCGCAGTAATGCCCTTAGCCTCTTCGCAAAAGAGAGATATTTTCGGAGCCGACATAAATAAAGTTGACGAAAAATCCGTCCCAGCTGTGATCTTAGATGTTATTTTAAGTGTTTAATTTCAAATAGGTTCATTTTATTTTTTAAAAAATGGAAGAAAAAAATCTCTTTTTGACAAGACACAGGAGACTGGTATCATCAGCCTTCATTTTTTATTTATCAAAACAGGCGTAGTTTTGTTTGTTTTAGGAAAAATTAAACAACATATTTTCCGTATTACTTTTTTTTATATTTTAATAATAAGGAAGATACATCGCAAATGCCAAAACTATTTGCAATTATTTTAGCGAGAATGCAGCCTAAATCACTAAGGGTGTTTGGTTTGCATACGTTTGAGTGGGGAAATTTATCGCTGAATTAATCTTGAGATTGTGAAAGACCAAATCAAGGAATTAACAGGGTGTGATAACGGTTAAATTTTCATCATTTTATATTTTTAATTTCGTAAACCCACGTTTTTGTTCTTAATTTTGTCACATTCATAGTATAGTAGGGTCAGTTGGGCACCGGCTGTAAGAAAAAAACACCATGACGTCATTCACTTCGCTGGATGAGTCTAATGATGACAACGAAGAGACAGCAGCCCAGAAAACTGACTCTGATCGTTCTGATAAGAAAAGAATTCCCGAAGTATTCGATAAAGGTCTCAGAATCAACACAGAGGCCTACATTAAGTGTATTGAGGAGGTAGTGCTGGCCTGGGTTAAGAGGGTCGCTGCTGAGTGAACCCATGTCTGGCAACAGGACTCTGCACCATGCTACACAAGTAGGAGAACCCAGTCATAGCTGTCGGACAATTTCTGCGAGACCACATCACCCCTTACATCTGGCCAGAGACATCATTTTCGAATTATCATTTACTCTAATTTATTAATATTATTTAGAGTACGCCCTTATTGAAGAAAATAGTTTTCAATTTTCCAGAATATAATAGAAATATAACATCCTGCTCAAAAACAAAATATTTCAGAGTGATGTAATTTTTTTTTCTAATCGTGTCGCCCTAAGCAAGGTATTTTACTGCTACTATTGTGTAGGGGGTTACATAGGAGGAATGTTATGAAAAGAGAGAGGTTGCAGGGGGTGTTAGGAAGAGAGTAGGAGAGGGAAGAGATTACTGATGGGAGTGGGGTGGATGTAGAAAAGCATGAGAGAGAGGATGAAAGTTAGTGAGATAGGAGATGACTATTGACTTTACATTTCAATTCTTGGAGATTGTAACTGTCAGGAAAGCAAGTATGCGGAAGAGAATTCCACAGGTGGGAAGTGCGAGAAAAAAAGCTGCTGGAGTAGAATTACAATTTATTGGCTTATGAAGTTGTCATAAAAATGGCAGACAATAACTGAACAATACGTTATTCAATAATGTTTATGTAAAAAATGTATTGCATGTATGTTAACTAGTATAAATCTCTAGTGGGTTACTGGGATAACATAACACGGCTAAGTGTTGATGCTGTGTTTCCCGTAGCAAGTGAAAATTTCTACGGGATGCAATTATTCTGTCTTTACACAACTTGCTTAGGCTTCACAGTTATTCTGAATCTTTTCTGCGTTGCTCTGAAACCCTTGATGGTTCAGTGAAAGAGATTAATCCATAACGTTCCAAATGTATTTGATCTTGGCTCAGATTTGAACTGGATACGCTAATCTAGTTTTCTGTACTGATAAAAACGATGCTATGTGAGTTTTTATGTGACAAATTGAATGAATGTTTTAACAACAATTAAGTATCAATTGTAAGATAAAAAAAATCTCGCCATAAAAAAGAGAAACACTCTCAGGTCTGAAGTGCAAACTGTGAAATGTCAAAATCAAACACATAGGAATTTAAGAGTTTTGACAACCGCAGAAAAATATCACACAAATCCGAAGGCGCATTGGAATAGAGAGAAAGTTGCCTTTCAAAAAGCTAAGCAAAGTATTAAGAATCGGGAATCTTTCTTAAAAAGAAAATAGTACTCAAATGCTATGTAATATCATTCTTTCTCTATAGAACCGAATGCTGGATAATTTCCGCATAGATGAATAGGAGATTTTAAGAAACAGATATGTGATTCTATAGAAAGAAGCCGAAAATACCTTGAACAGAATGTGTGTGCTATAAAAAAGTTTTAAGAAAAATGGGAACGAAAAGAACATTTCTAGCTATAATCAGAAAAAACAGAAAATTAAAATATGCATAACGAGAAAGACGGTTTGGAGAATTTGATACTCGCAGGATATATTTGGCACTTTACAGACTATATAGAAAGCAAAAGGTGAAGAGGTAGAATAGGAAATAACATATGACGAACTTGTGTAAATGGCTGGTAGAACTTGCAATGGGAGTGAAGTGAAAAGGCAGACTTTGCTTAGGCCTATGAAGGATAGAAAATTGGAAAAGCCATGATCGCTAACATGATCAAATACATTTGGAACGTTATGGATTAATCTCTTTCACTGAACCATCAAGGGTTTCAGAGCAACGCAGAAAAGATTCAGGATAACTGTGAAGCCTAAGCAAGTTGTGACGTCCTGAAGGGACGTCGCAAATAGATATAAGGTAAGTGTTAGGGGAACACATGCAACCTTAGATGGAATTTCATCTCAGTTTGTCTATTTCGTTTACACAATTCACGATTCAGTCAGTTAAGTGCCATACGTGAAACACGCTTGGGCGATCATGTCTCGAAAGAGACATGACTGACTGATTATCCCGCAGTAGGTTGCCATTGGTTTCTGCGGTAGACTGGTTGCCGACTATAGAACCCAATCTTTCCTGTTATTTGACTCCTAGTTAGAGATGGGGGAAGATATGTATCATATTATTAAGTAGCAATTAGTGGGGGATCAGTTTATTACTTCATAACAATAGAAAACCGACCCCCCACTTTATGACCAGTACAAGCCTTCATCATGTTTTCAACTATTATATTCAGTCAGTCAGTTAAGTGCCATACGTGATACACGCTTGGGCGATCATGTCACGAAAAAGACATGACTGACTGGGCAGAAGATTAGCACGCAGTAGGTTGCCATTGCTTTCTGCGGTAGACTGGTTACCAGCCAAGGCTATAGAACCCAATCTGTCCTATTATTTAACCCGTAACTGGAAGGAAGAAACGGATTAATACCTTTCCCAAGGGTATTTGCGCGTAAGTGAATGCAATGAATTCAACTGGAATTCTAACTCGGCTCTCCGATTTCTTGTTCCGAGCCGATATCCACTTGACCACCATGCACATTCACGATTAAATGCACAAATTATATATCTTGAAAATAGTACGTTATTCGTCCTGAAAAATTGAGAGTAACAGATATGGGAAAAAATATATCAGACTGCAATATATTTCTTAGGTGTTTTACAAGTAGTCATATTTTGCTCAGAGTATTCATCATGTATTGATGATTGATGCCTTTTAACAGCTTAATCTTCTTGTGTTATTTAATTCCGAAGCATTTTTGAGAATGTAAGGATAATTCATTTTATGTGAGGGAATATTAAATTTACGCTTTTTATTTATAGAATAACAAATCGTTTTTAAATTTGTTTTTTATAATCGTGTCGCCACAAGCAAGGCATTTTACTGCCACTATTTTGCAGGGAGTTACATAGAAGATAACTTTTGAGAAAGAGTGAGAGGTTATAGGAGGTGTCAGGAAGTGGGTAAAAGAAGGATGAGAATACTGATGAGAGTGGAGTGGATGAAGAAAGAAGCATGAGAGAAAGGATGCAAGTTAGTGAGATAGGAGATGACTATTGACTTCACATTTGAATTCTTGAAGAGTGTAGCTGTCGGGGAAGCAAGTAAACGGATGAGAATTCCACAAGCGGGAAGTGCGAGGAAAGAAGCTGATAGAGTATAATTTGCTTTTCCAATTTATTTGTTTCACAGTAAAAGGGTGGGACCACATAGCCTACTATTTAACCTATAACGGGGAAGTCTAAGGATTCATACTTTCCCAATCTATTTGCGCGAAAGGAAATGTAACGAACGCGACTGGAATTCGAACTCGGCTCACCAAATTTTCATTTTGAACTGCCATCGATTACCTCACCCGTACACTCACATTCATTTTGAGAATGTGTCGGGGTTTGAAACTGACAGGAAGTCGTTATTATATCATTTTAAGTGCATGTTCTTTTCTTTTTAGGCGAATAACATTTTCATATTTTTCCCAACTCTAGTTCCTATTGTCAAAAACGATTGGCTCGCAACACACTGCACTGTCTGCAAAAATACGTTGTTTCTATCCAAGAAATGGTTATTGACCTCCATTTTCTTGTAGAGCTGACAAAAATAGACAAGTTAGACGGCTGATGTGACAACGGAGCCAATTTCAAGAGGATTTTCCTACCTACACTCAGTGTTACTCGCCTCCTACTTGTATTACTCGCTTAACTACTACTGCTTTAACTACTCCCATTTGCTTTCAGCCTCTTGCGGATACTACGACTAAGCTCTTCTTTTCTTTCACTATCTTTAATTTGTCTTGAACCCTTTTTTGTCGTGAAACACCTGCAAATTGCATGTCTGTTGGCCTCCCTTTCTCCAACTCTTGCGACCTCCTTTTCTACTTACAGAAGGTTTACAGCCATATCACATTAAAACAACGGTTCTAATAGGATTACCAAAATTAAGCAAAGTCGAGCCTAGTCAGTACATAGACGGGTAACCGCTTTGAATACCACGTGTGGTAAACTTGGATGTGCAGATGATGTAATGGAATTGGAAATTGGATAGCCGAGTTTCAATTCCAGCCGAATTCATTATATTCACTTACGTGAAAACACAATTGAAAATGAATACCTGACCCCACCAGCCTTGTGTTAATCAGTAAGACTTATATCAGTAAGATATAAGTAAAAAAAAAAAGAGAACAACAGAGAATCTTCTCTAAAAAGCCTAATAAAACAAGGTTAGAACAGAGTGATAGGGAGATTTAGATGCACTATATTACAAGGTTAAACGTTTTTAACTACTTTGCTACTTGCCTGAAGCAGGAATCTGGTCTTTTGGGAGAAATGGATTTGTGCCTTTTTCCAGTTAAGTAAACCCAAATGGCCTCAGCCGGAACTTGAAATCGCTTCTCCAATTTCATTTACTTTTTAGGTTACCATACATCTCCAAATTAATTATAATTAATAAGTTGATATTTAATTAATAAATTGATATTTAAAGAAAGGACAGTGGCAGTGTATGGTGCCCGGTTTAATCTGATGCTTAAACATATATGAAAACAAAGACACTTAAATAAAGCCAAACTAAACGTTGAAAAACATTCATTATAAAAACGAATACACTAAAAGCATATATATATATATATATATATATATATATATATATATATATACCAGGGATATACGGAAATTTATGAAACTGGCATTAGCTGACATATTTGAATTTCTTTTTTGTTGTTTTTTTGTTTAACATTATTATTGTTTAATGGGTAAACGTCTTTGAGTGGAAAGTCTGTTTATTTTTATATACACATCAACATAGTTAAACATTACATTATAATTTTCACTAAATATCTAACTTCCGGCAGGAATCGAACCTGCATACTCCCACACCGGAGTGATGCCGTTTTTGGATCAGACGTGTCTAACCAATCGACCTTCGAAAGATTTCATGGCAAGCAGTAATTAAAAAATAATAATGTTAAACAAGCAAATATATATATATATATATATATATATATAATATTATTAATGATTACGTTATAATATATGGAAGACGACAAACTACGACAAAATCGTCCATTTTGTTTCGACATTGAAAGAACAATGACTCATCAGGTAGTTAGCAATGATGGGAAATATACGTTTTTATTTTAAACGTGATTTTTTTTATTATATGAAAACAAAGCTTCCCTTTATTTTTAGAAAACATTTTTTCTGTACAAGATATTTAAAGAAAGAAGGAAGACAAAATAAGAAAATAAGATTAAAAATTAGAAAAAGAGGAAAAGAAAAGATACAGAAGTAGTAGTGAAGAGAAAAATCAATGAGAAAGTGTAAGGAGGGAAGAGCCAATGAAAATGTCTAAAAGAGAGAAAATTTGAATTTGGAACGGAAATGCATTTCATATAGATATTGACATAAGTTACGGAATTCCCGAAGATTAACGAAATTTATTTTTTTTTTTTTACAGCCGACATATTGAAATTATTTGTTTGAACATTATTTTTAATCGATAATCGTATTTGAGTAGATATTCTGTTTTTAATCAAACAATATATTTATATATTTATTTCTACCGGCCTGATTAGTTACGATAAAAATATACTGTTTGATTAAAAACAGAATATCAACTCAAATACGAGTATCGATTAAAGATAATGTTCAAACAAATAATTTCAATAAGTTACAATGTTCCGGCTCAAATCTCTTGGCATTAAAAAAAAAATGATGCAATCCCAAACACAAACAGAAATAGGATTCCGAAAACGTAAAATAAAGAATATTTAAAAAACAACAATACGAAGATGCAAATTCATTGGACCTAATATTGTAAATTAGAATAAAATTAAATAAAATAAACATGGAATAAAAATAAAATAGTAATAAAATAATAACATAATAAGAATATTAAATATAAAATTTATGACAAAATAATAAAATTATAATGATGAAAATACAATGAGCTAATAAAATTTCTAAACATACGAATTGTAATTATCGAGTGCAATAAAAATATTTTAGGTTGTAAATAGATAACAAATTTTCATAGAAAATAAAGATAAAATAACAAGAAAGATTATACAGTTGGAGGAAATTATTAAGATAGTAAGGTTAATACTATAAAATATTTACAATTGCTACAGCATCATATATTAGCTTTAGTAATACTAGCAGAACTGTAAGTTTAATCCTTTAATGTATTTACAATTTACCGTAAGTTCAAACCTTTGATTTAGTAATATATAAATTTTCATGTACTCTCCCTCTCTCTCTCTCTCTCTATATATATATATATATTCTCTTAAACTTGTCAGATTAAATAAATTGCAAACATTATGTTTGCATATTTTTAAAAACATCCGATTATACTCACGGATAATCTTTTGTGTATTACAATCAAAAGATGTCAGAAATTTGCTGTCACGTTGACAGATGTTATTTTCATTCATTTCTAAAGGTACCCAAGCACTTTCAACCTCTTTCCGAGATCATCTTCAGGGATGTGAGTTATGGTAACAAATGTAACTAGAAAACCGTTGGTAAAAATTTGTTACCATAACTCACAACTCTGAAGATGATCTCGGAAAGAGGTTGAAAGTACTTGGGTACCTTAAGAAAGGAATGAAAATAACATCTGTCAACGTTACAGCTCATTTCTAACATCTTTTGATTGTAATACATTGTATATTCTAGATTTAGAGTGAAAACCACATAGCTAAAGACAAAGGTAACAAATATAAATACAGAGAAAGAGAGAGTCGAACAATATCCCATATTTTAGAAGTATATAAAAAAATTCATTAATATATAGGAATTTTAACAATCTAATTTCCAATTTAAAGCAGTGTTTCCCAAACTTTTTCCTGTCATTTCCCCCTACACCCAGTTCAACCATCCAGATTTCCCCCCTCATATGTGTGAGAGAAAGAGCAGTTAAAACACACTGAGACAACTTACTAATTTATTTTTCAAATGTACAAATACACTGATAAACTTATGGTTACAGAGTAGAGTGGATAGAGAGCAGTTAGTAACAACTAAGCAGAGCCATAGAGAGCGATCAGTAACAAATAAAAGGACTTTTGTTTGCTCTTCTACTTCAGAATTAAATTAGTAAGAATTGTGATGCTGCTTCTTGTGTACTAGTGTATCAATATCAGGGTTAGTTTTGGCAAGCGCGCAAAATATGAGATTTTTTTTTATTTAGTAGATAGTGTAATTATTTCCCCCAACCCCTGGTAGCGTCAAATTCTCCACCAGGGGGAAATTTCCCCTAGTTTAGGAATCGCTGATTTAAAGTCAAATAGTAGAGATTATTTTAAAAAAAATAGATTTAAAACAATGAAATCAGTATTTCAGATCTTTACGCATGAGGATGATACTGAGAGGCAAACTATTTCTCGTCTTTGTTTTAACAATTTAAATAATTGGTTATTATGTTATCTTCTACTTGTAAAATCTGCTATCAGTAAGTATTTAAGGAAATGGCAAACTAATTTCGCCTGACTAGATTCGCTCGAAAATGAAAGCTTTCGAACATAAATTTTTATGACACGTGAAATTCTATAAGCAAAAAACAAAATATAAGACAAAAGCAAGTGAGTGATTACGAACAAGTAAAAAGTGGATATTAAACCAAACTGGAAGATTCGTACTTAGTTTGTCAAACTGAAAATGAAATACTACCTCATAAAAGTAAAAGTCACATTTTGAACGCATGACACAACCATCCGAAGTATTGATCTTTGAAAGATGGACAGCCGGAACAGTGAAAAAAAAAAAAGAATTAAATAATCAGAAAAATATAAAAATTGTGTAGCTTGGAAATATTCGAACAGACAAAACAGCAAACATGACCGAACAAAGTTAACATAAACCGATCTTGGAGTCAACGAAAAAGGGAGAAAAAAACAGAATCAAACCGAGTACAACATAATGGAAGAAAAACCCAAAAAGTCGAAAGTAAAGAGCAAACAGAGATACAACAAACTAAAAGAAAAAAACTAAACCAAAAAATTAAATAAGTCAAAAAAGAAAAAAATAAATAAATAAAAAATAAACAAACAAACAGAGAAGAAAATGTTAGTGAATCAATAAACCATGTCAATTTTAGCAGTGGAACTCTCTAACCAATAAAAGCAAGACATGGCCGAATCAACTTTGCCAACTAATGCTTAGCTTATACAGACGTCATGACTGGCCGATAATACAGATATTACTACACACAAAACATAACATATATATCTATAGTTACACATGCATATAAAAGGAGGGGAAAAAACTAATATCTGAAAACATAGGAAATGCGTGCACACACACACACATATATATATATATATATGTGTGTGTACATGTATGTAAGCAATGTAGTTAGGTTGTAAGTAAATTTTGTAGGCGTGATAAAATACTTTTGAGATTTGTTTTTTATGCACATAAAGTATATGCATCTGTCAGCATAATTTCACGTTCACAAACATACACACACAATCCATACATGTATGTATATGGGTGTGCGGGTGTATAAATATTTATATACATATATTTACAAAGAACGATGGATAAATTGTCGTTTAAATTACGCAAAAATAAAAAATGACACAGACTTCTCATTTTAACAGATATATTTGCCAATATGACACAAAAATATCCTGAAATACTAAAAAGTAAATATATTCAATAAAATCACCACCGACAGTCTCCAGACAAATTCAGAATCTCCTGCAACTCTTCTAGAAGGACTCCTTGTTTAAGATGGTGAACGCTGCCATAATACTTGTCTTTAGTTCACTTTTGATGTTACAAGGAGTTTTTTGGTCTCTCGCTCAACTGCACCCCACATATGGGGAATTAGGAGGCCAAATTTAAGGGGTCGCAGAAATTTTCTGACAGCCATGACTAGGTTCCTCTGCTTGGTGCAGAGTCTTGTTGCCAGTAGTAGGGTCTTAGCGTAGCCATCCTCTTGATCTCGAGCATCCCTGTCTCTTCAATGCATTTGAAGCAGGCTATCACTAATGATCACTCCAGACACCTTCGTATTCATCATTAGACTCATCCAACTCTTTCCGAATCCTCTGCAATGTCCTTAGATTGTTACCCAAACAGTCTGAAATGTTCAATTAGAGATTCCAGTATGAACTGCAAGCAGTACAGCGTGTAGTTTCCAAATTTCTGGCGGAGAGAATTGCGTGATGGTGCTGTTTGCAGCCCAGACAGTGCCCAACTGACCCAACTATAGTGTGAAGTCGACGAAATAGAAAACAAACAACGCGAATGCACGAAATTGAAAATATAAAGTGGCAACAATTTAACCCTCGCACCTTGTATATAACTATACCTTCTTACACACACATATATATCTTACTAAACATTATATTGATTGGGTGCATATATTTGGCTGGACATCCAATTTTAAACAAAACTCACACATCATATATATATATATATATATATATATATATATATATAGGCAACCGCAGACAGATCTGCCTTGCTGTGTCACAGCTCATCAGCACGGTTAGACATCCGATTGCTTCTAGCTAGGATTGAAACTTTTCTGCATTGACATCAATCGGCGATTCTACCTCGGGGATATCACTGCTCGGTAGAGGAAGGCGGACTTTAGCGTGTTATATACAATGTAAACATACGCCAGTAGCGGAGAGTGTTCAAATTCATTACTGAATGGGCGATGCGTAGATGCGTGAGTAGCTAATGTTTTTTCAACGTTTACCATTCCTCCATACTGCTCAATCGAGGTGTGAGAGCGATTACTGCATATATATATATATATATATATATATATATATATATATTTTAAACAAGTTGTGTTAAACGATAGAGACAACATAGTCTTATATATTTTCTTTTGAGATTTTTAATATTTTCTGATGAGTTTTTATTTCCGAATTATATTTGTATAAAAATTGTCCAAAGGTTGTCCTAGTACTGACGAACGTCATCGTTCATCATCAGGGACTATATTACAGTTTATAAATCAAATATTACCTTGTAGCAGGAAAAGTGTTACAACATTTTAAAAGAAAATAAATAAACGTTATGAATTTTTTTTTAATTCAAAGGCAGTAATAATGTAAACAACATTCACACGTGAAGATGTACTCACGTAGACGCGTGAATTATATGGAATAATTGCTTGTTAAAGATTTTAAATACCGTAAAATTACGTTAGAGAATATGAACTTCGAAGGAACTAATTATGAAAATTATCAAATTACTCAGGGGCAAAGAATTATTTACCTTAATTATATTTCAAATAAACCCTCTAAACACAACTAAGTATATGTCCAGAAACTTGGTAAGCTGTGCGATTGATAAGAGGTTTTTTTACCTTTGATATGTAGTGCCTTTAAAATTTTTAGACTTTTCATGTCGGAACGAGCAATCGAGAAGCCGAGTTCGAATTCAAGCTGAATTCATTGCATTCACTTACGCACAAATACCCTTGGGAAAGGTATTTATCTATTCCTTCCAGTTATGGGTTAAATAACAGGACAGATTGGATTCTATAGCCTTGGTCGGCAACCATTCTACCGCAGAAAGCAATGGCAACCTACTGCGGGATAATCATCTGCCCAGTCAGTCATGTCTCCAAAGAGACATGATCGCACTTAACTGACTGACTGAATGTCTGTGTGTTGATCAATAATTTAAGTATTTACGAATGTCAGAATGATAACAGTATGTAATGTAAGATGTTCTGTAATGGCAATGGAATCATTTAAATGCGTAGTTAATCGTCTAGAGAGCCGGGTAATCATAAATCCATTGTATGTATGTGGATATATTGGAAAAACAATGTCGCTGACGTGATGTAGAGTCTCTATTAGAGATCCTATGTCGAAATGTACATCCGACACCTTTGAATTTAGAAAATTTTCTCTAATTTATATTGGCTCTGTATTCTTAATACATTGACCTCTCTGCCTGCATCACTTTTTAATGTTAAAATTTTTTAATATTGATTAGGATCAGGTTCTTGGAATTTACCTTCCTACTCTTCACTTCGGATTAAAGAAAAACAATATATATATATATATATATATATATATATATATATATATATATATATAGGCAGCAATACTTTTATACTTGTTACATTCAATACAACAAACACTGGATAATTTTTTACTGACTTTTCCTATATTACCCACAGTGTTTCTTTTACGAAGACTTAGAGTGCATAGTTTCTTGGGGGAATAACTACTATGGACCGTTTCTGCGCATTTTTAGTCTCTGAAAATGTCATTATAAGAACGATTCAAAAAGAAAATAGTCTTACAAATTATTGTTAGTCATTCGCTTTCAATGATGCAAACACACATAATATATATATCCAAGTATAGGGTAGGTGTGGATGAAATAATCTTCCGTCTCCAAAGAAACACTATTCTTAAAAAAGTGCTCAATACAAAGTACAGTTAGTAATAATTATTTAGGATTTATAACATAAATATATCTCTTGATAAGACACGGACAATATCGACAAAAAGGTTATTTTTGTAGTGATATTATAACATATTTATATTATAAATCCTAAATATTTATATATATATAGATAGATAGATAATGAACAGGTTGGATAGATAGATAGATAGATAGATAGATAGATAGGTAGGTAGATAGTCGCATTACAGAAAGAGGTCAACAACAGTTATGATTTTTGTGCTAATGATATTCTTGTAATATATCAAGCCATAACTTAAACTATTTCTTTTTATTCAACAAAATTCTCTGGAATGTACTCTTGATTTGTTTTGTTTTGTATTTTCTATATTTTTTTTATTCTCTCTTATGTTGCTATCGATCACTTTTCTCCAGTATTCATCAGGTCAGGGTGCAAAATACTTTTATTAGAGAAGAAATCACAAGTAATTTCCCGGTTTTTTTTTTCTTTAGAAAAATCCAAAGAAATACTTATCAAAAACACGAAACATTATTCCCCAAAAAGAAAATGCAAGTACTTAGAAAAAGGAAGTAAGCTAGAGTGAACTGAAGAGTAAAAACTGTAATGATCGTTTTCAGTTCATCCCGGATGGTTGTGAGTGAACTGAAAGGAGGTAAAAGGCAAACTAGATACAAACGTGAAACAAGCGGCAGTCACGTGACATGTAACTCTTTCTGCCTTCGCTGGGTGTTGAATTTGTGTAGGGCCGATGAACAGTGATTGGATGAATACAAAAAAAAGGCAAAAGAAAATAGTATTTCTGAGATGGATTGGCAACAAGGCGAAGGAAATTGCCAAAGATTATTCGTTTCTCACGTGATAACAAGTATAGATTGTATATACACATAGGGCGAGAAAGATACGGCATAAAGATCAACACTACATGGTGCGAGCCCGTTTCACGCCTCAAATATTCCTTTCATGTCAACATTATCTCGACAAACGGTCAGTATTCGACATGAACATTCTTCAGTCATAAATATAAAAAAAAATATTAAACAATTTCAATGTGTGCATGTATGCCCGTGAATATACATTTACGAGGAGATTTTACGTTGTTTTCATGTCCGCTGATATATGTACAATGTATATATATATATATATATATATATATATATATATATATATATATGTGTGTGTGTGTGTATATTGAAGTCAACTTCTGGATTTCGAAGAATCGTTCACTAATTTATTATTTACTTCGAGATAGAAGGACTTTCTTTTCTTGAAGGTTGTTTTTTTATCATATATACATTAATATTACTGCTACTACAACTTATATATATATATATATATATATATATATATATATCCAAATTAATAAGGAACGAAGAAAATAATTGCAACGTTCAAAACATTAATTTAAAACAGTGTTCAATATAAAAATAGTGCATTAAATATTTATTATTACCTATATGTTAGAATATATACAAACTATTACAAAATTGTCTCGAAACAAAATGTACAATTTTGTAGTAGTTTCTACATGTTCTAAAGTATAATTAATAATACAAATTGTCCTATGTCGATGGCACGACTCGGAGTTTTATGCGTTGTGCTATGATCAGGTGTATATTAGAAACTTTGTAGTCGGCATGCTCAGCTAAAGTGGCAATTTTTCGCACTAAAACTATCAACTCTCTCTCCACCTCGATATCGAGCCAGTCAGTCAGTTAAGTACTCTACGTGATACACACTTTGGGCGATCATGTCTCGAAAGAGACATGAATGACTGGGCAGAAGATTATCCAGCAGTAGGTTGCCATTGCTTTGCGTGGTATACTGGTTACCAGCCAAGACTATAGAACCTAATCTGTCCTATTATTTAACCCATAACTGGAGTGAAAAGACGGATTAATACCTTTCTCAAGGGTATTTGTGCGTAAGTGAATGCAAGGAATTCAACTGGAATTCGAACTAGGCACCCCGATTTCTCGTTCCAAGATGATATCCACTGAACCACAACGCACATTCCGATATCGAGCACTTTACGAAAAAAAACCTGCTTGCCAATATACCATTTTATCAGTAAAACTGCGGAAAGGACAACAAACTTGGCGCTAAATATTACCATAACTCTTCATTATATGTGTGTATGTGTAGATGGATGTGGGAGTGTAATCATCATGCTACTGTAGTTCTCTTTGTTTACTAAGTTTAGCTTATTACTAAGTATTTGCAACATAATAATCTTTTTTCAGCTGTTACATTAATTTTAACTAATTCTATTGTTAACCCATTTTGCATGAGCCACTGAAACGCGGCCATTTTTGCATACTTTACTGTTTTACACGCTTCTTCACTATATTCGGTAATCTGAATTTTTTAGAAGCTCACGAGTTCATTTTTTTATTTTAATTCTCATAAAAGCTTTCTTTCTGATTTGATAATAAGCAAATTCACCGACTCTTAGCAACATGTTGTCAGTCACTATTCCAATGTTTGAAACAACGAAGACCAAATAAAAAAACAAACATATCCAGTTAATTCTTTTCGTGATTGAACTTGGAAAATATTCGTCAAATGGAAGGCAGATTTAAACATTATTGCAAAACCAATAATTGTTTTCCGTTCTTAAGTGATTACCGAAAGTCTCTAGGATAAAATACAAAATATTTTTTCATTCGTGCCCAAAGCAGATGTTGCCACAAAAGGAGAGAAAAATTTAGCATAAACAAACAAATGAAGTGGAAGTTGATTATATATCAGTCATTGATTGTCTTTCAAATTGCTTTTATGCATCAGTTCATTTTTGTAATTTATTGATTTTGATCTCTTTGCCAATTTTTAAAAATATATTACCGACAAAATTATACAAGTCTCTGAGATGAATAAATGTTTAGTGGGACGTAATTTTGTTCAGTAAAATTAAATACTTTTGCACCCGGAAATATGTTTTTCTTGTATGTTTCTTTTTTTGCCTTACATTTTGCTCAATTTTATTGTTTAATGTCATCTTTGAATCAGTGTTTCTTTAATTCTTTCATTTTGATCGATTTTCTTTCATCGACCACTTCATTCAGTAAATTATTTTGATAGATTTTTTTTCCCTCCCTTTAGCGACCATTTTTGTATCCCACACTTCATTTTCTATATATGTTTCCTTCCTTATTGTTTCATTTTATTCGAAAACACTTTAGTCCCTTGTCTTTATATTTTTTTCTGATATGCCTTCCCTTAATTTATCTGCTTTTTTGCACTATTTTCTCTTTGATTTCTTTCTTATTGTTACTATTAAATCATTTCTCAGACTATTTATTTACTGAGATAGCAGTTTCTTTTTTCTTTTTTATCGTCCTATAAATTTTTTTTTTATGGACTTTATTTTTTTTTGCATCACGATGACGAAACTCGTGACGCATACGCAATCCATGTGTGTATGTATGTGTGTGTCTTATGCAGCGATCCCCTTTTATCTAATTTATCTAATACGCAATCCATGTGTGTGTGTGTGTGTGTGTGTGTGTGTCTTATGCAGCAATGCCCATTTTTATAAGTTTTGGTCAAGGCGATTAAGCTTTTTATCTAATTCTTCTTGTGTACGAATTTTTATCTAATTTTTCTTGTGTACGTTTTTCTTTGTAGGAACAAAGAAAAACGCTTGTGCGAACTAAAGAAACATTAAATCAAAAACTTAATCTCAGTATCTTGTCAGTCGTCTTTAAAGAAACTAATATATATATATATGCGTGTGTGGTATTTAGCCTACTCCCCCACTGGAGCGGGATGTGACACACTCTTTTTTTCGGTGGGGACCCGACCGCGTACGGACGGGCACAGAGACAAATATTCCCCAGACCCGGTTGTGCTGGCCCCGGTGACGAGAGACACTTTTATTCGGGACAGGGCATATATCAGTGTATCCTCGCGGACAGAGCTACAACTGAACCACACTCTGTCTTCAAGACAGAAACGCAACTGAGAGATGATTTCGGTACCCACCCGACACAAAAATGCGACAGGCAAATTATATATATATATATATACAGTACTGTGCAAAAGTATTAGGATAAGAACTATTTTATCTTTCATGAGGCATATTGACAGAAAATAATCAATTTAATAAAAGTAATTGTCTGATTTACTCAACAAATGCTTTAACAAGAAAAAATACTTTTATCAAAAATATCCCACAGATGTTCAATAGGATTGAGATCATGGCTTTGTGGAGGCCAATTCAAATTCCGAAGCCTTTCTTCCTCTTCCTTTTTAGTTAAATAATTCTTACAAAGTTTTGAAGTGTGTTTAGGGTCATTGTCTTGTTGATAAATAAATCCTTGTCCTATTAAACGTATCCTAGATGGGACACCATGGCGGGTAAGAATTTTTTTATCCATCTTTCCATCAGGTCTTCAACACCCTGGCCCCTAAAGCACCCCAAAGAAGAATATTGCCACCTCCATGCTTCATTGTTGGCACGATGCATTTTGCAAGGTACCTTTCATTTAATCTCCGCTTAACATACTGTCTCCTTTTGGAACCAAAATGTTCAAATTTTAACTCGTCTGTCTAGAGTACTTTCGTCCACTGATCTACCGTCCAATCCTTGTGTTGTTTTGCAAATTCTAAGCACTTTCTTACGTTTACTTCACGCAACAAAGGTTTCCTAACCGCTACTCCCGGTAGTGTGCAAAAGTGTTAGGACAAAGATGATTTTAAACTTTATTTTGATGCCTCATAAAAGATAAAATAGTTCTTGTCCTAATACTTTTGCACAGTACTGTATATAAAACGAGACCCGTAAGCTATTAAGGTTGTGGGACACTGCTAACAGCAGTGGTGTTTCTTGGTTAAGATAGCTGGTTTTGAATTCAGAGTTCGTGATTCTCTCCGGTTGTCCTCTAAGCTCAGTCTCTGTCATGCTATTCACCCATAGCTTCGGGAGAAAAGGATGGATTAATACCTATCGCAATGGTATTAGCGCGTAAGACAGGGGTAGGCAACTCTTTGGAGAGGGAGGGCCAAAAAGCTTTGTAAAATCATGGAGGAGAACCAAACGGCTATGGCTCCAGTGTCATGGAGAAGAACCATGTTATTAAATATGTGAATAAGTTTTCTATGTGCTTAAAGAAAGCAATGATTCAATATAATTCAATATCTGACGCGAATTTTGTTAAAAAGAAAATTACAACTTAAAAATAAATGTTTCTTAAATCTCTATTGAAAAAAAATATATTAAAATCGGTTGAAAACGCTATTTTATATTCATTTAAAAGTGCCCGCTCACGAATGAAATTTGACAGAAAAAGTAAAAGTGAGACCGTACGCTAATTTTGGCGATCACTACAAATAAAAATAAAAGTAAAACACATTCTCCAGGTAAAAAGAAATAACTTTTTAAAATTTCGACGCAATATATTCAAACTATCACTTCGATTTAGATTACCTAAATTTTATATAGTGTCCAGAGTAAGGTAGCGGGCCGGACAATATTAACTCGAGGGCCGGATGTGGCCCGCGGGCCGGACAATATTGACTCGAGGGCCGGATGTGGCCCGCGGGCCGGACAATATTGACTCGAGGGCCGGATGTGGCCCGCGGGCCGGACAATATTGACTCGAGGGCCGGATGTGGCCCGCGGGCCGGACAATATTGACTCGAGGACCGGATGTGGCCCGCGGGCCGGACAATATTGACTCGAGGGCCGGATGTGGCCGACGTAAGAGAATGTAATGAAATTGATTGAAATTCAAACTCTGATCTCCGATTCCTCAATCCGAGATGCTAACCCTAACTCCACTGTACCCCCAATAATTTGCATACCCCTGTTTAAATAGATTAGTATAAACGCGATTTCGTTTTGCATTGCATTTCACCAGTTCTGTCAGAACACAACAGAACCGAATCGTTTTATATTAAGATATAAACTGTGGGTATTAAGAGCTGGGTCATTCTGAGTGAGATAAGACGGGGTATATTTAGAACAAAAAAAAAATTACCTAACGGTGAAAAACTCCTCTTTTTATAATACAAAGAAGGTTAAATCTAACTAATAAGAGAGGAGAATGCGTGTCATGTCTCCGTACACGAGACATTTACTGAGGCGTTTCCTGTGCCGATAATTAGGCGTAAATGCATATGAAGGTGGCCTGAAAGGTTATCAGTCCATCCAAAACAAATGAACTACAGCCATGAATGAAGCACAAATATTATTCCATATTATCACCTCGCAATTTACCGCATTTTGTTCATCGTTTCTTCAGTTTTATTTAATTTTCTTCTGGTGTTTGGTCACTGAAATACAACCCTGCCGTTACTTTCAATTTCAAATCTTTCCTCCCCTTCAAACACTTTTTAAGGTTTGGAAACAGGAAATAGTCAGATGGAGCAGGATCTGGTAAGTAGAGTGAACGGCACGTACACAAAAATCTTCAAAACATCAATCGTTTTGCCAGCGACAACGCTGGTACAGTATCCTGAAAAAAAAAAAAGCCTCATTTAATTGGCTCACAAAGTTAGTTTCGGATTCTGTATTTTCAGTTTGGCTCTTCTGAAGATATTCATCAAAATGTTTCTTATCCACACCACAAACAAAAAAAACGTGGCCTTTCCATCTGGCTTTTGGAGCATGTTTGTTCGGCCGTAGAAAACCAGAATGATTTTTGATCTTTGGGTCACGGTGGTGTAACAAAGTTTCACAAACAATGATATAGTTCCAAAACATTTATCATTATAATCACAGAAAATTCTCCTGAACCAACTTGGACTCGTTCACTCGATATCGTTTCTGGACGACATTCAAACATCTTGGCACGCAACTGGCTGACAGCTTCTACATACCCAATTGCTCATGAATTATAAATCCCACGCGATACTAGATATCTCTAGCGTCTCGGCAATTCTTTTCGCTCGAATTTCGTCAGTCAGACAAAATTATGTAGTGAACATGAGATCAAAATTTACAAGTGTTGACATCATTAAAGCCCCACAAGTGTGTCATCTTTGGTTTTTCACGTTAGAAGTTGTCTTTATTATTATTATTTACCACCTTTATTCTTGTTGTTTCAAAATTTACGTTTTAGTCGCTATTAAAAAAGAACTCATAGAAAAAGCCATAGAAAAGTAGCCAAAATTTTGGGTTTTGGCTACGAACATTTTAGTTATATTTCCTTTATATAGTTAAACAAAAGTTTTACAATCAAATTTAACTGGCATAATGGACACAAATAATGGATCCAGTTTGCCATAAAACGTAGTAAAAATCCGAAAAAAGTTTTAAATGGTCAATAATCAATATGGTAAAGTTATACCCCGGCATCCCATTAGTCATCAGAGAAACTTTGTTGCTACATTCCTAACTGTCTTTAAGATAATAGATGCCAGACAGTCCAAAAAAAAAAACATTTGGTGAATTATTCTATGATTCTTATTCACTATACTTGATGTCTTTGTGTTATTTATATTCTTGAGTTAGCAGGAATCGAAGAAGAAAGGATTATGGTTTTATAACACTAAGAGACTTGAACAGAATTGATAAACGCAAATATGTTTATTGAATATCTACTGCCTAAATATTGCTATCAAATACAAATGGCCTTTACATTCAAGCGAGTGTATGATTTTTGTAAACATGGCAGAACTAATTTAATAGGATGAAAAAACAACATAAGACACAGCTTACACATTTATTCTATCGGTTTGATTTCTGCGTCGCATAAAACGTTCTTCTCTGGTCACTAAAATGTCTAGAATATCAAAAGTGCTATTTGGGGATTAAGTTCTAATTTTCTGCTGTTGAGAGTTAAAATCTGATGTACTGAGATGTTTACAGTTACGTACATCACTTTGAGAAAAATCTTTCCTCGGCATTTAACCAGAAATAATTTATTTCTTCTCATGCACATAGTTAAGATAGATAGATAGATACGAACGGGCTTAGATAGATAGACCTCCACAAGGTTTATAGGCAGATGAATATAATTGCGTAGACACACTGAGTGGGGGGCATATTTATCGGTTAGCCTAACCTTATATGGTCAAAAATATAAATTGTGATAGATATTTTATTTCAGCTCTCCAAAAATATCAAGAGATTTGTTTATATTCTAAACGTGTCCTAAATATATTTCAGAATCGCTTTTTATCTCCTTTCGATATGATATGATAAACGTAAAATGCTCCGCATTTAAAATAAGTCAGTCAGTTAAGTGCCATACGCGATACACGCTTTGGGCGATCATGTCTTGAAAGAGACATAACTGACTGGGCAGAAGATTATCCTGCAGTAGGTTGCCACTGCTTTCTACGGTAGAAGCATAGAATCCAATCTGTCCTGTTATTTGACTCATAGATAGAGGGGAAGAGATGTATTATTTTTATAAGTTTTATATTGTTATAAAGTAATAAACTAATCCCTCTCTTTATACCCAGAAGAACCCTTAATCATGTTGTCAACTATTATATTCAGTCAGTCAGTTAAGTGCCATAAGTGATACACACTTTGGGCGATCATGACTGACTGGGCAGAAGATTATCCCGCAGTAGGTTGCCATTGCTTTCTGCGGTAGACTGGTTGCCAGCCAAGGCTAGAGAACCCAATCTGTCCTGTTATTTAACTCATAAATTGAAGGAAGATACGGATTAATACCTTTCCCAAGGGTATTTGGGCGTAAATGAATGCAATGAATTCAACTTGAATTCGAACTCGGCTCACCGATTTCTCGTTTTCATAAAAAAGAAGACTTTGCTTAATTTGTTACCAAAAAAGATGAAAGGGTAGATAAGAAGTAATGTTTTATCAAAACTCTTTACGTAAAAGATCGTAAAATGGTTAATTAAATTTTCGAATAAAATATCGCAAACACTGGAAGATTGGCAGAAAATTGATTTTCATGAGCCACGTATTTTGATAGATATTTACTCCGCATCCCTCGTAATGTCATAGTCAGATCAATATTAAGCTATTTCTCACCATTTTATTGTTTATTAAAACTTTCTGATGGAAATTCGCGAAAATATGGACACAATGGTGATGGCTTCGAGCAGTAAAAGACAGATATGAATATCAATGGGAACATAGACTTATCTGTTACACGTGTAAATCTCTAAATTTCAGACATTTTTTTCTCCGTTTTCTTTCAAAGGCAAAACAAATATGTCGCTTTGGACAATCTTGGAAAATGTGTTAAGGGATAAATCAGCGAAGTATTACCGGTTTTTAACAACGAAACAATACGAATTTTCGAAACAGTTTTCAAAAAAGAAAAAAAAAAAGGAAAGAAGTGAAATTCCACTAGAACATTTTAGTAAAAGTTTAGTAAAAGTTGCTATAATATGTGATGAGGAAGGAAGGCTTGGAAAATCTGATAGTCACAGAAAGAGGAAAAGAGAAACAGGAGAAAAGCAGCGGATAACATATTTGACGGGATAAGAGGAGAAAGCGCTCTAAGAGCCACCAGGGATAGGGAAACGTGGAAAGCCATGATCGCCTACGTCCTGAAAGTGATTTCTTCCTTTTGATCGAATTATAATGTGGATACAAAATGGAGGATCAATTCTATATTATAATCATATATAAATTGATCCCTCATTTTGTGGCCATGCGAGTTTCTATATTTATCGGCTTGAGCTAGTGGATCACAGAACGGGGTTTGGGTGGTGTAACAGGTGAATGCGTGCTAAGAGCCACCAAGGATAGGGAAACGTGAAAAGCCATGATCGCCTACGTCCTGAAAGTGATTTCTTCCGTTTGCTCGAATTATGTGGATATAAAATGGGGGATCAATTCTACATTATAATCAATATATAAATTAATCCCTCATTTTGTGGCCATGCTAGTTTCTATACATTTATATTCTAGATTTATGGGCTTGAGTTAGTGGATGGCAGAGCGGTGTTTGGGTGGTGTAACAGAAGAAAGCGTGCTAAAAGCCACCAGGGATAGAGAGACGTGGAAAGCCATGATCGCCTACGTCCTGAAGGGACATGGCATATACAACAAGAAGAAATAATGGTATTAGTAGTTTTCTTATTTTTTTCATCTTCGAATGAAAAGTATCCCTAATCAAAAGACCAAATGGCAGCCAGTTAAATCGGCATAATTTTTCTTCGTATTTTCGAGTTGCGCATGATTTGAATCGTTTCAATTTGTTCAAAGATTATTATACGTCTGGCATTTTCCTGTGTTTCCTCTCCAGATGTCTAGTAGTTGCAACTGGGGTTTAATTAAGGGTAAATCTTTTCAGATATCCAACAACTTCCACATCACTCTTGCTGATTCTAAACGCTACAGTAGTATCCACTCAAAATTTTTATAAATATATTGCTTCTAATATCTTTGAAATGTTTCTCAGCATTTTTTAAAGAATTTGCACCAAACACTCAACATCCACAATTTTTGCGATAACCCTGTGTGGTCATAATATTTTTCTTACAGTTTTATCATTTTTTATTCTTTATTCAGTGATCTGCAAGAACAACACTTTCCACAAACTATCAATAGTTGCATTATTATTACTGGTGTTTGTTCAGAGAGCGTTTACATTAGTAGAACCCAATGACTTATATCAAGAAATTCGTAACGAGTAGATTCTAGAGGATTTCAGCTGTGATTAGCGACCTTAGCAATTGAATCGTCTGCGTGTTCCATATTGTTCTAAGATTACAAATTATTATTATCGATTTATTAATTGGTTAATAAAACACATTGTATTAGTTGGATAGAAAACGTAATAATGTTCACAAATCTGTTATCACCATTATTATTATTATTATATAGTAAATATTGCTAAAGACCAAATAATACTTCCTTTAATATAACGTATGTCTCTATAACTGTGATATTAAAATCGTTAAAGAAAGCGTGTAGATGGCCAAATAATTAAAATAAGCAAACTCCTTGCGAAGTTAGTTCCGACCTGCAAAGTATTTGCCGGAATTTTGTTGATAAAAATTGGCTGAATTTATTGCTCATGCCTCTACCGACTTTATTTTTTATACTGGCACAAAATTCTTTTTAACGAGAGTCAGAACTTAAAAAGTGGAAATGAGAGCGATAGGTTCTTGGTGCAGAATAAAAAGCCTGCGTTTGTAGTTTCGATTGACTGCCCTTGTCGTAAACGCAGGTCGTACACATTAGGTGGCTGTATTTGTGCATTTTGGCCTCGATTTCGTGGCTCGTCGTAGACTGACAATTTTTATGTTAATTCTATGTGAACTGTTCTGCACTGAATGAGTGGAGACAAAAGTTCTTTGTTTTTCTTTTAAAACGGCTTCTGCATGAGAATGTCTCCTGTATACAATCAAAGATTGGCTTCATACTAACTACAAATCAAATCAATCAAAATTAACAATATGTACGTATATGCATCTTTTGTTATAGACATAAGTCTTATTATTTTTTATAAAATTACCTAATAACAACAAACTTATAAACGCATGCTATGTATCTCCAGATAGATATATATTCCAGATACGTAGATATTTATTTTGGCATGTCGAATTATATATTCATATATGACTATGAACAAATATATGCACGTATGCATAGGTTTGTTTAGAAGACTCTATATGATTTTTTGTGTGTGGATGTAAATAGATGTTTAGAATCTTATGCTTATGCCGATATAATTTTTATTTGAGAATATATACTTGTATACATCCATATAATAACACGAATAGACATTTATATATTATATTTGCAATATGTTTATATATATTTAAAAATTTATAACTATGAAAATGTATACATATATATTGTAAGCATATATTGTTTATAATTAACATGTCTAATCGCATAAAGCAAAAGCTGTTCTTTTAGAATTACAAGAAAAATATAGAACGAAAATAACGAAATTATTTGTAATAATAATGATGATAATGCTAGAGGCATTAATAATAATGATGGTAATAATAATTACAAAAAAGTATAATAATAATGATGATAATACAAGCAGCACTAATAATAATAATGGTAATAATCATTATAAGGTATAATAATAATAATAATAATAGCAAAGCAAATAATAATAAAGGTAATAATAAAGTATAATAATAATGATGATAATACAAGCAGCACTAATAATAATAATGGTAATAATAATTACAATAAAGTATAATAATAATAATAATAATGATGATAATACTAGCGGCATTAATAATAATAATGGTAATAATGATTACAATGAAGTATAATAATAATAATAATAGTAATGATGATAATACTAGCAGCACTAATAATAATAATGGTAATAATAATTACAATAAAGTATAATAATAATAATGATGATAATACCAGCAGCACTAATAATAATAATGGTAATAATCATTATAATAAAGTATAATATTAATGGTTATAATACTCGCAGCACTAATAATAATGATGGTAATAATAATTACAATAAAGTATAATAATAATAATAATAATAATGATAATACCAGCAGCACTAATAATAATAATGGTAATAATAATTATAATATAATTGCAATGATGATTACAAAGGATAATAATCGTAATAATAATAAATATTGAGATAATAACGATGAAGACAATTATGGTGATAATAATGATGACATTACAATTATAATAGTGATAATAATGATAAAAATTATAATAATAAAATGATAATAATGCTGATAATAATATTGATATTAATAATGACACTGATAATAATAAAAGTACAAAATCGGCATTTACAATGATTTAATGAATTCTGGTAGTTTGAAGAGGACAACCAAAGAAAGACATTGATCATTGGTTTACTAGGATATTTTTTCATAAATAGAGACAAACTTTGTAGATATTGGATTGGGATTTACAAATAGAACCATAAAAACTGCACTCTTGGAAGAGGAATAATCTTCTAAATAATATTGAATACAGTCTGTCAATTAAAAAAAAATGACCTATTTATTTTTGTAAGTCACGAGAAGTAACCTGAAAATATGCTTCTTACCGGCAACCAACATCATATGCTGTGCAGAAAAATAATAATAATAATAATAATAATAATAATAATAGGGAACTGAACATATCATCAAAAAAAAAACTCTCCATTTAACAAAACGTTCCAAATGTGCATAGGTAACTCTCCAACGGTAACCATTTTTACACATAGACCCCGGTGAGGAGTTGGTAATTAGGCTCTTAAAAATGCTCACTGGCAAGATATCATACACAACAGCAACAACAATAATAATAATATGAAGGCGAAGGATCATAAGTATGGAACAAAATAAAAACGAAATGTCAGAGAAAAAATCTCAGAAGCAAAACGCCTATGCTTGATACAAAGCTTATGATTACAAATTATCAAATTCTAACAGAGATTCCATAGAAATGTGTCGCTGTTTTAAAACTGATTTCTAAACATTTACAAAGATTTTTCTACACGGCCCTTATGTTTATTTTTAGAAAATCAAAAAGTTTCATTTGATTTTCGGATGCCATGCACACAAATGTTGATTTCTTTTCATTTGTTCTGTTTTTGTCAGCAGAAAAATTGACATTCTCTGCTAAAAGGCAAACAGAAATGTGTGCAAATTAGGTTTCATCACTTAGAGTAAATTCGTATTGTAATGCATACCAAATATTTGCAACAACGAAATACGTTTAAAAATCTATGTATGATATCTTGCATTTCATGAAAATAATTAAAAATATATTTCTTTTGTTTTTAAAGTATTTTCGAAAATCGCTCAACACATATTTACTTAGGAACTAAAAAAAACGCAACTAATTTATTTTTATTAAATAACATAATAAAATATTTTCATGCGGATATTTATTACTCATAAGACAAGAAAGAAAGTTATATTTCCTCTCACGTTTTAAAGAGATACAGAAAAGAGAAATATTTTTCATATTTCTTAAACTACGAAAATGCAACTTGCAACAAATGAATTGAAAAAACAAAAAATAAAACACGAATTCCAAATTTAGAGAACAAGTGGACATAATTCAACCAAACTTGGAAGCCAGACGGTCTTTCAAAAATACTAAAAAAAAGGGAGTTAACTTAGAAAGACACTAATCATCGCATAAGCCAAATTCTAAACTCGCCGTTCCATAATGAATTGATGTTCTATTTTTAGTTCGATTCCGATGAAGGGAGAATGGCAAGTGTCAGCAGGGGGCGCAAGTCGAGCAAGGTATTTATTATCATTTTTGTTCTAGCCTCTAACTACTTGACGCAATCTTCTTGATATATTTGATTGCTAAAACGTGCCTAAATATCTCCTTGTGCCTTGAACTACACACTGTTTATCATGTCTGTGTCGATGTCCACGTTGGTGTTCACATTTCTACAAAGGTAGTGACATTTTAGATGTCTTTTTGATCACACAAAAAGAAATTGCTATATAGAGTGTTTCGGCAATGCTCCTAGATAGCATAACAAGAGGCAAACAAAATGTTTCATATGTAAATGACGGCTGTACGGAAAGTGAATAAATTTAACCCTTTGTTGCATATTGGTTACAATTGTAGCCAATATGTAACAAAGGTTAGAGAAAGGTTACAATTGTAACCGATATGCAAGAAAGGTTATAGAAAGATTAGAATTGTAACCGATATGCAAGAAAGGTTATAGAAAGGTTAGAATTGTAACCGATATGCAAGAAAGGTTATAGAAAGGTTAGAATTGTAACCGATATACAAGAAAGGTTAGAGAAAGGTTAGAATTGTAACCGATATGCAAGAAAGGTTATAGAAAGGTTACCATTGTAACCGATATGCAAGAAAGGTTAGAGAAAGGTTACCATTGTAACCGATATGCAAGAAAGGTTAGAGAAAGGTTACCATTGTAACCGATATGCAAGAAAGGTTAGAATTGTAACCGATATGCAAGAAAGGTTATAGAAAGGTTACCATTGTAACTGATATGCAAGAAAGGTTAGAGAAAGGTTACCATTGTAACCGATATGCAAGAAAGGTTAGAGAAAGGTTACCATTGTAACTGATATGCAAGAAAGGTTAGAGAAAGGTTACCATTGTAACCGATATGCAAGAAAGGTTAGAGAAAGGTTACCATTGTAACTGATATGCAAGAAAGGTTAGAGAAAGGTTACCATTGTAACCGATATGCAAGAAAGGTTAGAGAAAGGTCACAATTGTAACCAATATGCAACACAGGTAAGACTTTATATTTGTGGTTTATATATAACTGAACAACAAAGTACAGAAAATGCACAAGTGGGCATGTAAAAGAAAAAAGACATTAAAGTTAGTAAGTTTGTGGGTGATACACTTGTCTGTATTAGAGCGGGAATGCAGTATTAAAAGGAAATATATCACCAGACCAGATAAAAGGTCCTGTTACGAAAAGAAACAAAGGACGAAGACATGAATTCTCCCGATTCTATCGTTGCTTAACTTTGTTCTCTTTGACGACTTTTTAACGAAACTCGTACACTCATGTGGTAAACCCGCTCGAGCAAAACTTAAGACCGGAAGTGTTTATTTTCTTCTTTTTCTATGTGCCCTGTCCCTTCAGGACGTAGGCGATCATGGCTCTCCATGTCTCCCTATCCATTGTGGCTCTTAGTATGTTTGCTCCTGTTGCTCCTGGCAACCCCCGTTCCGTCATCCACCTGATCAGTCCCTGCAAATATGTTATCCGCTGCCTTCCTCTGTCTCTCCTTCCTTCTATCTGTCCAGTCAGTATCAGGTTCTCCAGGCTCTCCTTCCTCATTGCATGTCCCAGGAACTTAAGTTGTCTCTTCCTGATGCTCAGCATCAATTTCCTTTTTGTTGCCATTCTTTCTAACACCTCGTCGTTGCTTGTATGCTCAGTCCACGATATCCGTAGCATCCTTCTGTAGAACCACATTTCGGCCGCTTCCAGTTTTGTCCTCATTTTCGATGATATTGTCCAGCATAAAGATGTGGAAAAATAAAGCTATACAGGGCGATTGAAAACTCCCTACTTTATGTATAATGGATTCTTCCGTCTAACTATAATTTTTACAAGACAGGAGAGTCCACATACATAAAATAGGGAGTTACTTTTCAGTCACCCTGTAGATAAGGCAATTCTTTTGTATGGTTAAAAACTATTACCAATTTTGAAAAATTACCAAAAACGAATGGAATCTGATATCTCGATAAATCATAAAATGGAATCTGATATCTCGATAAATCATAAAATGGAATCTGATATCTCGATAAATCATAAAATGGAATTTGATATCTCGATAAATCATAAAATGATGAATCACTAGTTTTAAAATATATTTTTATTTTTACAATATATATCGGAGATTAAAAGGTGTTTTTCTTACTCCTTCGGTTTCTGGGGACCAATCTTTAACGAGTGAACTCAATGACAATATCAGTTGCAAATTTTGAAGATATCAGTATTATAATTCAATTATCGATTTAAATCAACCTAATATTTAAATCTGATTCTCGATAAGGGCATTTTCTTCTAAAAATCTTTAATTCAATTATAAATTTCCAAACATTGATAGAAATATGGATGTTTTACAGAAGATATTTTAGAATGTTTTAGAAAAGATTTGTAAACCTTATTGTTCAAATTAGAATCGTAGTGATTTGAAAAATCTCATACAATCGTATTATTTCCAATATTGCCTAAACTTAACTAGTATTTTAAGGCTGTAGCCGTAGGGAGCTGGTGAAGTTTATTTGGATTGGCCTTCTGTCAGACATAACTGAACTCCCTACAGCTAATAAATTTTATGCAGAATTATCATCATCAGGTTTGTAGCAGGTTGGAATGTGTGAATTAGTGTGGAAGGATAAAATATACATTTTGCATTTTAAAATACAAAATTTATTTAAAAAAGAATAACAAGAATTCGTAGAATGTTCAATAAGAAAGTTAAGGGTATCAAGATTTGTAGAAAATGTTCTTAGTAGTAATTTGTTGAAAGAGAATGTATGTATGTATGTATGTATGGATGGATGGATGGATGAGCGTTTGCTTTGGTATGAATGTCTTTGAATGGAGAAGAAGAAGTAGAATGAATCAGCACACGAGAAGGAAAGAGAAAGTGGACGAATGCCCGAGTTGACTTGAAGCTTTTATCGTAACATTTTAGCTGTATGTCTCGCTGCTCCCATTTGATTGACTGACGCTGATAGAAGTCATTTATATCGTCTAGATTTTTTACACTGACACGCGAAGACATTTTTTGGTTTGAAAGTCGCTTCCATTGGTCAAAAAATCAATTTAACACCTACTTGCGAAATTCGGTTTCGACTTTTTCGTTAAGCATATGGTCAATCCTTTTTCTATTTGGGAAAAACCAGGATTTCATACATCATTGTGAATTAGTGTAAAAGTGAAGAAGGTTGATTTTAATTTCCTATCCCACAAGGCTTCGCTTGCTTTTATCCAGGTTGCCAAATACATTAAAAATAGTAAAAGAAAGATCTATAAACTAAGAAAAGAATTAGATCGGTTACCAAAAACTCTGATATTAAAGATCTTTTAACCTTTCTACTTCTTTTATTGCTTGCAGTTAAATTTTCCTTCCTCTAATCCGATCTCAAACTGATCGGATTATCTAAGGCCGGATACCCAATTCTTGTTGACGTATTCATTATATTTTCGTGTCTGTGACATGTTATTTCGGTTTGTCCACTGGAGGGTTTTTTCAGACGACTGAACGCGATCTTATTTCCTTTATGATTCAACGGAAGAATCCAGTATTTATGACGTTTGTGTTCATCGAAGACAAAAACATCAAGAAAGATTCTAATTCCATATAAACGTAGGGATTGGACAATTTGAAAACTTTAATCGCTTCTCATACAACAGGATTGTCCTTGTCAAGTTTCAAGAGACTGATCTATTCAGGATTTGAGATTTACCGAATGTATATAAACATCTGTCTAAAAATATCATTATGCCTTTTTAGATTTCTAATTGTGATTATATGCATAAATATGTAAACATATTTATCAAAAATGACATTATGCATGCGTGTTTGCGATTTTCGTAGATATTTTGACATAGCTGCTGATTTCATTTATAAATTCATCATAGCAGGCGAATATCGAGTAAGGAATGACATGGTCATACACCTGCCAACAACATTCGTGACACAGGCATATGTCACCAAGCCTTTCATCATTTATTAATCCGACATATTTTGTATTTATTTGTTTAAATATTAATTCTTAATAGATACTCATATTTGAGTAGATGTGTTGCTATGGGGTGCGTGTTCTTTGTACGTCGGGAGTCACCAGTGTAGCCATGAGAAAATGATAAATGTTTATTTAATTCGGCCTTGTGTCAGACATAACCGAACTCCCTGCAGCTTACAAGTTTTATCCAGAATTATCATCATCATCAGAAAGTATTCATCAGAAGGTTGGTTATCGGAATGTGTGAATCTAGTGTGGCAGAGTGGAAGAATAAAGATATATTTTTTTCATGTTATAATTGAAATTTTATTGAAAGAATAGAATAACAACAATAGGTAGAAGTTAGAAATTCAATGACAAAGTTAAGGATATCAAGAGTTCGTACAAATGTTCGTAGTAGTAATCTGCTGAATTTATGCATACGTAGGTATATATGAGTGCTGTTCGATAGAAGTGTCTTTGAATGGAGGAGAAGTAAAATGAATGAGCACACGAGAAAGGAGCAAAAGGACATTCTGCGACGCGACCTCTGTCCGGGTCGTGATTGAAGTTTCTCCCGTTATATTTTAGTTGTTTCGCCTTGCTGCTTTCATCTGGCTGACTGATGCTGATCGAAGCCATTTATATAGTCCTTTAGAATTTTGCACTGGATCGCGAAGTCTTCTGGGTCTTTCAAATCACTTCCATTGGTCAGAATATCAATTTAACATCTACTCTCGAATCCGGTTTCGATTTTCTTTGAGTACGATTTCAATACTTTTCTATTTGGGAAAAACCAAGATTTCACACGTCATTGTGAATTTTTGTAAAAGTGAAGAAAGTTGCTTTTAATTCTTAATTTTTTATCCACCACAGATTTTCTGTTTTTGTTGTTTTTTTATTGTTATTATTATTATTATTATTATTATTATTTATTTATTTCCATCTACCTGCTTGACTATTGAGAAATGTTGTTAGTAAAACATGCGACCTCCTGCAGGATTCGAATCTACATTACCTAAGAGAAATTGCCATTAGATTTGACGTGCCTTGACTGTAACGAAAGACATGAGTTACCTCGGAATTCAAAACAAACACGAACATGTCTTGCCTGTAAGATAATAACAAAAAAAAACTTTTACAAAAATTCAATGGAAGTGATTTGAAAGACCCAGAAGACTTCGCGATCCAGTGCAAAATTCTAAAGGACTATATAAATGGCTTCGATCAGCATCAGTCAGTCAGATGAAAGAAAGATGGTCGCTATTGAAGACACAATTTATGCGTGCCTATCTCGTCCAAAACGAGACGATATTTGCACACATACAAATTTTGGCTGTCTTGGAATGGCATAAAAAGCGGGTGCTAGCGCTGCTGTCAGAACGGGATTGTGTGTGTCGAAGTTACGGATTGACAGTCAAACTGACAAAGAGGAAGGAGAAGCGTCTTAGTTGGTGGCTGTTTCATAACTGCTCTGTGTAACGGGCCAAGAAAAGGAAACCTGAAATCCATTTCCTTGAGGCGACGAAAGAAAGAAAGAAAAACAGCTGGCCTGCCGGCGAGCGAGCATCGCACTGCACCTCACCCCCATCATCATTCACCTTTTTTTAATACTAGACTGACCTCTCGACTACGAAGAACCAACCAAAGCCCGAATAATGCTTTTTCGACACGTATCTGCGCTATTTCGTATCCTAAAGTTAACAACGGAATTTTTACGAATTAATTTTTCAATTATTAATCCGAGATATTTCTAACTTGTTTGTTTAAACGTTATTTCTTTAAATACATACTCATATTTGAGGAGATGCTCTGTTTTGATTTATTCGTGAACAGAATATTTATTTCTCGCTTTCTACCAGCCTTTTGAGAAATCTTGTCAGAAAAAAATTCTCGAAATAACTAAATAGGTAGATAAAAATAATGAAATATATTCTTTAATAAATAAATAAAACCAGAACATCTACTTAAATATGAGTATCTGTTATAAGTAAAATAACATCTAAACGAATAAAATTTAACACCTAATGAGCCAGACGAACCTACCTAGGTTTCATCTAAAAGTATTGCCAGGGAAGGTTTCCGACACGAGTATAATTATAATCTCGTTTATATAATATCTTCAAACCTATTGAATAATGCAAAAATGATGGTAACATTATTTTAAGTGTATATGCTTGCGAACAACTAATTTTTTTCGAAAATGAAATATGCTAAAAGACATATTTCATTTTCGAAAAAAGTAGTTGTCTTTATAGACTTTTAGAATATTTCATTTTCGAAAAATAAGTTGTTCACACGCATGTGCACTTACAAATAATGCTACCGTCATTTTTGCATTATCCAATAGGTTTTTATATCATCCGCTAGGAAAAACATATTTCTTGTAGAAATTAGCTGTGTATTCGGGATTAAATTTTGCTGAAAAAAAATCGTCGCAGTATAAGTTAATTAACTCTAACTGATACTTTTTCTGCGACATTCTTGGAAAATTAACTTGATAATTAGTTTCTATGTGTTAAGTTGGCGGGCTAGATAAAATTCTTCGGATGCCGAATGTGGTCCAAGTGTTGCCAACACCTATGCTAAAGAATGGAATAAGTCATAGAAAAATTTTTCCCTTATATATATATATATATATATATATATATATATATATATATAGGAGAGAATGACAAACCCGTAAAGACGGAGAGGAGATTCCAAACGATTTTATCCAATTAGTACAAATTATTAATTTGATGAAGATAGGATAGCGAGCTCGATGAATAGTATTCATAGTATTATAAAATATTTAGAGGGAAACTCAAAACATCGTTAAATACATTTAACGCTGTGTTGAGTTTCTCTGTCAATATTATATATATAGTTATCCGCAGACAGATCTGTTTTGCTGTATCACAGCTCATCAGTACGGTTAGACATCCGATTACTTTTAGCCAGGATTGAAACCTGACCGAACTGACATCTGTCGACGATTCTACCTCTGAACTATGGGCGCTCGGTAGAGGAAGGCAAGCTGAGCGTGTTATATACAATGTAACCACACGCCAGTAGCTGAGTGTTCAAATTCATTACTGATTTTAACTTTGCGTAGATGCGTGCATAGCTAGTGTTTTTATGTTTTTGCCATTCCTTCATCGTAGTCAATCGGGGTGTGAGAACGTAAATAATCATATATATATATATATATATATATATATATATATATATAGGAAAGAATATTAAAACGTTTGAGTTTAAAAATGTTTCTTTTTTTGTTTTTTTGTTTGTTTTTGTTTTTTTTTACACTATTTGTTTATTTCTATTATTATATTTTATATTTCAGACCGCCCTCGGTCCTTCATCAGAAGCAAAAAAATTTTTGCTTCTGATGAAGGACCGAGGGCGGTCTGAAATATAAAATATAATAATAGAAATAAACAAATAGTGTAAAAAAAAACAAAAACAAACAAAAAAACAAAAAAAGAAACATTTTTAAACTCAAAACGTTTTAATATTCTTTCCTATACATATTAAGACAGTATACGTGGATCATCACTATGCTATATATATATATATATATATATATATATAATATATATGTATATATATATGTGTGTGTGTGTGTGTGTGTGTGTTTTGTCCAATTTACTATATTTAGAAAAGAATCAGGTTCAGTATCGTAAACAGAGCATTTATAGATAAATGTCTGAATATTATATTGAATCGTGAAACTTTTAGCATGCAGTGCTGCTTCATATGACCACGTTGTCAATAGTTATCTAAACTTAAGCGCAGTACTAGATTGGCAGATCAGTTTCATTATTTCACTGTAGAAATTCATAGATGTAACTGTAAGTCGTACGTTAATAGTTTTTATACCGCATTTATTGCTCGTGATGCTCCCTTCTGACGTTTTGGTTTCGATCTTCAAACTTTTAAATACAATTTTTATTGCCTTTCTTAGTGGAGGGATGTCAAAAACAGATTGAAAGCAAACTAGATGTGTTCTCATAAAGATTCTAATCTCTTTTAGAGCCAAAGTGTGCATATTGTATATAATTTTAAGTCTGGCTTTGATAATATGTCAGTCAGTCAGTTAAGTGCCATACGTGAAACACGCTTGGGCGATCATGTCTCGAAAGAGACTTGACTGACTGGGTAGAAGATTATTCCACAGTAGGTTGCCATTGCTTTCTGCGGTAGACTGGTTGCCGACCAAGGCTATAGAAGCCAATCTGTCCTGCTATTTAACCCATAACTGGAAGGAAGAGACGGATTAATACCTTTCTCAAGGGCATTTGTGCGTAAGTGAATACAATGGATTCAACTGGAATTCGAACTCGGCTCCCCGATTTCTCGTTCCGAGCAGATATCCACTGTACCACAACGCACATCATATGTACATTTCCGAATTGTTGTCGTTAACAAAGACTTTTTTCCTTCTTTTTTTTTATAATCATATTGCCCCAAGCAAGGTATTTTTCTGCAAGGGGTTACATAGAAGGATAGTTATGAGAAAGAGTGACAGGTAATAGGGCGTGTTAGAAAGTGGGTAAGAGAAGAACGAGAATACTGATTGGAGTAGAGTGGACGAAGAAAGGATCATGAGAGAGAGGATGCAGGTTAGTGAGAGAGGAGATGACTATTGAGTTTACATTTAAATTCTTGGGGATCGTAGCTGTCGGGCTATCTATCTATCTATCTATCTATCATAATCATATCGCCCCAAGCAAGGCATTTTATTGCCACTGTTTTGCAGGGGGTTACATAGGAGGAAACTTGACAAGTTATAGGGGGTTTTCAGGAAATGGGTAAGAGAAGGATGTGAATACTGATGATTGTCGAGTGGACGGAGAAAAAACACGAGATAAAGGATGCAGGTTAGTGAGATAGGAGATGACTATTGACTTTACATTTAAATTCTTGAAGATCGTAGCTGTCAGGGTAGCAAATAAACAAGGAAATTCTACAGGCGGAAAGTGCGAAAAAAGAAGCTGATGGAGTAGAATTTACATTTTATTGGTTTCACACTAAAAGGGTGGGACCTAGTTTCTAATCTTGCAGAAATTGTTTCCTACTAAGTGTTCCAGTTTCAGCAAGTTTCCATTGCTTCTAATAAAAAATTCCTTTTTCTTAACACTTTCTTTAACATTTAAAAAGAATCATTTGCTATTTCAATGTACATTCAAATTTTTCTATCACATTTTCTGTCGCCTGCTTAAATTCTCCCAGGATAGTTAAATTTCTGTTCTGTTGATTTTGACATCTCTAATTCGTAGCTCGAGCATAGATTGTCCTAAAATTGATGGTTAATCCCATTTTTGCACTTTTCTTGGTTGCCTTCCTGCACATTTCTTTGTGTTTGTTTTCAACGCTGACTCATCTGCGTGTTTTTCTATCTTATTAAGATTATATTTGTCATTAATAAATACTGATAAAAATTCTAATTTTTCTTATGATCACCTTGCTGGTTAAATAAATCTGATGAGAAGATGCACTCTTGCCTTTATAAAATAGTCATTAAACTAGAATCATTTAAACTCTTAACAAATGGCCACAATTACACAAAACACACATCTTTACATATATTTATTTTTCTAATACCTTTATTTAAAAGAAATTCCAATTCTTAGTCATTAAATAGTCAATGACAATTATTTCAACCATGTCGAGAATTTAGATTTATTGCCTTAAAAGAACATGGAGTTGAATTTCAATTTTTTGCAGAACTGTAACTGAAGTGATATCTAAACTTATTTACGAACGGAACTTTGTCTGTGCGTGTCTGTGTCCGTTACGTATAGACTCCGAAACGGCTGAACCGATTTTTTTTAAATTTACACAGTTGTACTATAAGTGTCTGCGAGTGTTCTTAGCTCGGTTTTGTGTCGAGGTACCCCCGATAAATATCGAAAATTGATAATCGAAAAAAGCGGGTTATAGAAGGAGTGGTCCGATTTTAATCAAATTTGATACACTCATAGACAAAGACATAAGAAATGATATTCAAAAGTTTCAAGGTTGCAGTTCTTACAATAGTGCAGAAAATCGATAATATATATATAAAAGCTTTCATTACACCCGAGCAACGCCGGGCTATACTGCTTGTACTTTAATATTTTCAATCGAGAAATTTTATCGCGTCAGAATAGTGGACAGTAAAATGTGGCAAATTATAGAAATCAATGAATATATTTATAAACACACATAGGCATTGGTATACGCCAACTTGTAGACTGATTATTAACACGCTAGTCACGTCAATCATTCTGTAATTCTCCCTGTGTGCCTCTAATTACTAAATTGAACTTAGTACTGATTTGCTATAGAAGCAATGTTGAGAAGGTTTAGCAGAATATTACTTATGGAGAGAATTCTATCTTCATTCGACACAAATACTTAATAAACTAAATTTACTAATTCTATCTGCCCGCGAGAACAGAAAAGAAAGAACAATCAGAAGTTTGGAAGAAACTGTACACATACTCACCCCTGATAACTCGATCGGCAAGTCTAGCGTGTGTCAGCTTTTGATCAAAAGAAAATAATGGATTTGAATTACAAAGCATTGTCGAGGAGGTCGAAGTGGTTCCGGAAATCAATGATTTCGTGATAAACGTCACGAGAAACCAATTCCAAGAATACACAGTCGAAGTCACCAGTCTTGACGAGTAAAAGAGAGGAAAGTACATGCTTCTACAGAGCAAGAGTAAACATTGAAAAACGTAATAAACAACTGAAGAAGATCAGAGGTCAAACAGTCGAAACACTGTGATAAAAATCAGGAAAACAAAAAGTAGAAAAGTCAGCCAAACGATGCCATGTCATTAAAATATCAGATCTAGCAAAATTCACAACTTAGCCTCATAGCAAAATAAAGTTAAAACACCGATTCCTGTATGATCACAGAAGTTAAGCAATGTTGAGATTGTTCAGTATCTAGATGGTTGACTGCTTGTGATAAGCGAGTGGTGTAATGGATAGGAATTGTTACTCGTCGAGCAGAGTTCAAATTCTCCTTGTCCCTGTTATATTCACTTACGCGCAAATACCGTCGGCAAAGATATAAATCCTCTTCTTCTCACACACTTATGATTTACTTAGTAAAACTGTTATGACTAAATCATTATTATCTAAAAGAAAAAAATCTTGCAATCTAAAAAAATATTTTCTGGCTTTAAATAACCCGAAAGAGTTGATTAGCCGTTAGAAGTGAACCAATCAGGAACAACTAAGCTTCATAAATATCAATAATTACACAGCATATACGGAAGTGTCCGAAACAAGAAATAAGCTAGTTACTCAAGCTAGCGCAATCATTTAAGTAGTTGTACAGCTCCATGATAGTGTCTCTGTGCCATAGAAAATACTTCAGTATATACGTATGAATGTGCGTTGTGGTTTAATGGATATATGCTCGCTTACGCACAAATACTCTTGGGAAAAGTATTAATCCATCTCTTCTCCCTCCAGCTAGGGGTTGAATAGCAGAACAGACAGGATTCTATAGCCTCGGTTGGCAATCAGTCTACGCTAGAAAGAAATGGCAACCTACTGTGGGGAAATCTTTTACATAATCAGTCATGGATCAAAAGAAACATGATCCTCCAAGCGTGTGTCACGACTGAACAACAGACTGACAGATACGTATATTTGACTATATTTCTTGTTCAAATAATCGAATAAATATGAAGTTATTGTTATGTTTTTAACATGACAAAATAAAACGGTTATAGAAAAATGACACACTCGCTGAATATTAGAAATAACTAAGGAATTTATTATTGTAGTAACCTAAGTATTGCGAACAGTTGTGGATGTTGAATAAAGATGTGGTTATAGAAAGGCTGGCAAAGTTATGCACGCCATGTTGCTGGCCCCTACCGGAAGTCCCCTCTTCTTGTTGTTTCTCAGCATGCACCTATTAGTTGGGGAACGGGATCCCTTGAATGGTCCAGGGGAGATAACTTTGACACCTTTTTTATGGTGTCCTAATAGTTATGTATATTCATATAAATATTTTTACATCTTTCACTACTTAATTCTGATTGGTTGCACAACATTTTCACAATATTTTCAAGGTATTGGTATTTTAAAATATTTTTAGTTATTTAACTGATGGAGGATTTCCATTTTGAAAGTAATATTAAAAATAGCAAAACTTATAAATAAAAAATTGCTAGAAAAATTATCAGCAAAGCTACGCGAATTAAGGCGACATCAAAAAGAATGTGGACTTTAATCTGGTAGAATATAGAAACTGAAATAAAAAAAAAGGGCAAATTTGCGGTCGAGAAAATTTGATATTACATAAGTATCTAAAAGTATAGAATTCAGGAGTTTATTGCTTCGAATTGTTTGTAGAGATCCTCCCGCAAAAACAAAATGCAGAATTAAAAGAATTCGTAATAACAGATAGTCAGTCAGTTAAGTGACATACGTGAAACACGCTTGGGCGATCATGTCTTGAAAGAGACATGACTGAATGGGCAGAAGATTATCCCGCAGTAGGTTTCCATTGCTTTCTGTGGTAGACTGGTTTCCAGCCAAGGATATAGAAGCCAATCTGTCCTGTTATTTAACACGTAACTGGAAGGAAGAGATGGATTAATACCTTTCCCAAGGGTATTTGCGCGTAAGTGAATGCAATTAATTCAACTGGAATTCGAACTCGGCTCTCCGATTTCTTGTTCCGAGCCGATATCCACTGGACCACCACGAAAAAAATAACAGATAAGGGAGTCCAAAAAAAATACAAACAAACAAAAAAACATCAAAAACCGTTACGAAATATAACGGCATAAAAAGATACAAAAGAAAGGCCATTCGAAATGTATGTTTTGGAAAGTTTCACGGCGTTTCCCCCATTTTACATAATAAGGTTTGTATGGAACTGAATACTAGCAACAGGATTACTTACGACGAGGATTTGAAAAGGCATCTGCAAGAGGCAAGCTTTCTGCATGAAATTGATTATGACATATAAAGTAAATATTCACTATACGAATTAATGATAACACCGGACACCAAAAGGGAAAATGATAAAATAAGGAAAGAACATTTCAAACTATTCAAACAACTAGATTTTGAGATAATAGTAGAAACAAATAGAAAATTAGTACAATATTTGGATGTGGAATTAAATTTACAAACTGGCAATGTTTCTCCAAACAAAATCCAACCATCCCAAAAGTGTAATTACGCCCATTCACAAAGGAATAGAACACAGGTTATCAAAAAATTCGTCAAACAAAACAGTATTTGACGAAAAGAAAAAAGACTATGAAGATGCCCTAAGAAAATCTGGCCATAAAAAACATTTTACAATATAATTCTCAACCAAACAGACAAATCAAAAACGATAATAGGAAACGAAACATTATCTAATTAAAGCCACCATTTAATTTAGAAGTAAAAACCAAAATAGGACAAATATTTTTTAAACTAATAGATAGTCAGTCAGTTAGTTAAAGTGCCATACGTGATACACGCTCGGGCGATCATGTCTCGAAAGAGACACGACTGACTGGGCAGAAGGTTATCCCGCAGTAGGTTGCCATTGCTTTCTGCGGTAGACTGGTTGCCGACCAAGGCTATAGAACCCAAACTGTCCTGCTATTTAACCCATAACTGGAAGGAAGAGACGGATTAATACCTTTCCCAGGGGTATTTGCGCGTAAGTGAATACAATGGATTCAACTGGAATTCGAACTCGGCTCCCCGATTTCTCGTTCCGAGCCGATATCCCCTGTACCACAACGCACATCCTAATAGATAGACTCTTTCCAAAAAAATCAGAACTAAACAAAATTTTCAACAGAACCACAATCAAACTAAATTATAGTTCTACTAATAATTTAGATAAATTCTACAATTTCTATAATCCTACATTGACCTAATAATCCACAAAGACAACGACGGATTATACAGAGATGACGGATTAATGCTAGCACCGGACAACAAAAGGGAAAATGATAAAATAAGGGAAGAACATTTCAAACTATTCAAACAACTAGATTTTGAGATAATAGTAGAAACAAATAGAAAATTAGTACAATATTTAGATGTGGAATTAAATTTACAACCTGGCAATGTCCCTCAATACATGAAAGCAAGCATAAATTTAAAGTACATAAATACAAGCTCTAACCATTCCAAAATCATAAACAAGCACATTTACAAAAGAATAGAACACCGGCTATCAAAGAATCCGTCAAACAAAACAATATTTGACGAAAAGAAACTATAACGATGCCCTAAGAAAATCTGGCCACAGGAACATTTTAGAATACAATTCCCAACCAAACAGACAAATAAAAAATGATGATAGAAACGAAACATTATCTGGTTCAACCCACCATTTAACTTAAAAGTAAAAACCAAAATAGAACAAATATTTTTTAAACTGATTGATAAACACTTTCCGAAAAGCTCAGAACTAAACAAAATTTTCAATAGGAATACATTCAAGCTAAGTTATAGCTGTATTAGTAATTTAGAAAATTTCATAAAGAAACAAAACGCCAGAAATTTAAATAGCATGGTACAAAACAAGAACATTAATAAAGAATGTAACTGCAGGAACAAAAATAAATGTCCACTTCAAGGACTTTGTAATACAAAAGTCATTTAAAAAGCAAAAGTACATGACTTAAATGGACAAAACAAAACATATTTGGGATCAGCCAAAGACACTTTTCAGACTAGATGGTTCAATCACAGGTTTACATTTTAAATAGAAAAAATTTAAAATTGTACAAAATTGGCTTGCCACGTGTGAAAATTGAAATTAAAACATGGAAAAGAACCAGAACTTAGAGTATAGTGAAAACAGCCAAGCCTTACAATGGTGGCAAAATATGTAGACTGTGTCAGGTAGAAACGTTAGCTATTATGTTATTCCCAAACAAAAAATGATTTTCTGAATAAAAGAACAGAAATTATGACTAATTGTTACCATATCATAAAATACTTATGCGGTTCATACAACCATGAATGAAAACGTTATAATTTCTTCTAATTTTAAAGATTGCGCGTTTACGGGAACGTTCAAAAAATCCCCATTACGTGAGCAATCTAAAAAAAAAAAAACAACGGTAAAATCAGTTATTGCAGATCGCCTGAGGACACCACATGGTAGAAACCTAGGTTGCGTAATAACTTGTTTATTAAAGAAAGAATATATATATATATATATATATATATATATATATATATATATCATAAATTATGTTTTAGAACATGTACATAATTTTTTTCTATATATGTCATCTTCTCTACAATCATATGGCTGTTTCAGTGTTTGGACTTCAAACACATCATCGGGAGAAGTAAAGGTTTGGAATCATTCTCTGTTTATATTTGGTTCGTTGTTGTTGTGGGGGCTGGTTGGGGTTATTGTTAATTACGTGAATATATTTCTCGTTTTGACCGTTATAGATTTTTGAAGAATCTGGTGCGTAGGTGTGAAATTGTTGATTAATTGTATTATCTGTTGGAATGTACTTTTTGTTGGTCGGTCGCGTATATCTTTTGGTTAGTTTCTAAAAGGGCAGCGTGTTGGGTTGTCATTTTTATGGTTGGCTATCTTCTAATTGATTTATGTCTGCTGTTAGTGGAGCTAATTCATGTATTCACTTTGATCCTGTGTCTAGGTTTTCACTTTGGGGTTTCTTAGATAGACGTGATAGGGGTGGGGTGTTTTTTCTTTCCAATTTTGATTTTTTGGGTATGGAATATTTTTTTTATTTTATAGAGTTTTATTTAAGAATATATTTTTTTTAATATTTTATACTCAAGTTTGGAGTATTTTTGTATTTAGGCGAAGTTATTTCAAGAAATCTAAAATTGTATTTTTTAGGAAGTAAATTCAAGAGAAGAAATTATGTACATGTTCTAAAACATAATTTATAATAAATATTCACAGCTCTATACATCATATATCGAGCACTGTTTTAATATTTTGGAAGGAAAAAATGTTTCTTTTTTGTCTCTCCTCATTCTATCTTCACTCGGATATATATATATATATATATATATCTCAATGAATTTTTCAATTCGTCATTATTTCTTACGAGTGGGCCAGTGCCGTCAAAAGTGACGGTAAAATATGTATTTATATACCTAATGATATCTTATCTTAAAACATAAGAAAAAATAATTCAAAGGACAGAAGGGAAATATATATCAGCATGCGGTATAGATATAGAAGTATCTAAAGGAGTATCCTGTACATACAGTGGTAAGATAACTTTCTAAGAGAGCTCTAAATATATATGGATATAAATAAATATAGAGCAAATATAAGAAAAATTAAGGCAGACACGTTATTTCATGGTAAATCGGAAGTATGGGCCTGCTTCAGGCGAACCATCATTAGCTTTGCCGAACTTATGTCATGAAGTATTTTTTCTTAAATTTTCTCTTTTAAGGGGGCGATCTTTATTTTTATTCGGGTTTTTTAAGGTCTTTTTTGAATTTCATTCGTGTAAAATCTTTTGTACTTATTGTACAAAATAACGGAAGCTGATGATGGTTCGACTGAAATAGTCGATACTTCCGATTTACCATGAAATAACGTGTTTGCCTTAATTTTTATATATATATATATTTACTTCTATAGGTTTGTGTAAGCTCACTGATATTAAGAGCTTTCAAATAGGTATTGCGCACATATAATATATAAATACACATTTCGCACACACATGATGCAAACTACCCCAAAGGCAAGATTAAGCCAATATGGAGGATGATCATTATCATTTGTGTATCGTGTCTCTTTTGTACCCTAAGTGGTCATGATTATTCCTCCGCTTTCCATCAACATTTGGTAATTTGCTCGCTGTTTCACTCAACACCCCGCTTTACTTATTATTTTCTGTGAGTTTTACACTTTCTAAATCGTCCCTCCTCATAATGTGCCTTTTTGAGAGAGACAGCTGAATTTTCAGTAACAGTATGAGTGTCTTCAGAGTCCCCATTTTTTATACAACATCCTCATGATTTCGTTCATGGACTTCTTATCTGTCTGTAAAAACACAGCTTTATCGCTTTGTGTCTCTTTATCTGTTAGTAAATTATCCAGAAGGATTCGTATGACATAGCATTTCAGCACTCTCCTTTTTCTGTTTCTAACCAAATATCCATGTGTTTTAATACTTTGCTGGAAGACTTCATTCGCTCTTCTGATGCGCTTTCGGGTCTTTGAATTATGTTTCCGGCATCCGTTATTACATTACCCGGAAAATAAAAGCCGATTTGATGATAGTGAAACTTGAATCAATTCTATTCTCTCTCTCTCTCTCGATACCTTTTATGTAGCATACAGGTCCTCAGAAAGTGGTAAGTTAATGGGAAATGTAATTTAACCAAGGATGTGCGTTGTCGTACAGTAGATATCGGCTCGAAACGAGAAATCAGGGAGCCGAGTTCGAATTCCAGTTGAATTCATTGCATTCACTTACGCGCAAATACCCTTGGGAAAAGTATTAATCCGTTTCTTCCTTCCAGTTATAGGTTAAATAACAGGACAGATTGGGTTCTATTGCCTTGGCTGGCAACCAGTCTACCGCAGAAAGCAATGGCAACCTACTGCGGGATAATCTTCTGCCCATTCAGTCATGTCTCTTTTGAGACATGATCGCCCAAGCGTGTTTCGCGTATGGCACTTAACTGACTGAATTTAACCAAAATACATGAAGAAATTAATATAATCATATCTGGTATGACAATAATAAATCCCTTCCCATAAACATCATGGTGAATGCGAAATTGAGCCTTTCTCTCTTAATTAACTAGTCTCTGACGACTGCCGTTAGTTTGATAAATAAGGAGAGGAGCGAGAGAGAAAGTGGTGAGAAAGAAGAAGAAAAATGGAGGGAGAGGAAAAGCTAGAAAGCGAGATAGAGGTAGTAATAATAAACTTTATTATTAGAGTAAGTCTGCATTCTTCTCGTATTGGAATTATAACAAAAGAAATAATTACATAGCCATTTATTGGAGGCTGTCGAGAGTGATAATGGGTGTAAATTTTTTGCTGCTAACTGGACATTTAAGAGTAATTATGAGAGAGTGGTTTGCTTGTCGAAGTAATCCCTATTTTTTCACACAGTTAGTGACATCATTCAGTTAAGTGCTAGACGTGATACACGCTTTGGGCCATCATGTCTCGAAGGAGACATGACTTACGAGGCAGAAGATTATCACGAAGTAGGTTGCCATTACTTTCTGTGGTAGAAAGGTTGCCAGCCAATGCTAGAGAACTCAATCAATCCTGTTATTTAACCCATAACTGAATGGAAGAGTCGAATTAATACCTTTCCCAATGAATTGAACTGGAATTCGGACTTGGCTCCCCGATTTGTGGTTCCGAGTCGATATCCAATGCACCACAACGCACAAACGGTATACGAGTAGCAAAATAATTTGTCATGTCTTGCAATGGGATACCATGCGTAGTGAAAGGAAGTTATGCTTATCAAAAACAAGCATTCGTGCAAAGTAAATGTAAGCAACTTCAACCGATATTTGAACTCTGTTCGCCGATCTCTTTCTCCGTGTTGATAACCATTACGCCACTTCGTACCTCAATCGCAGAAATTTTTCTTCTTCTCTTTATATCAACAAATTGCGCGCTTGTTTTGAAAGCGCAAAATGAACTACACTACCGGCCATAATTATTAGGCCACCCAAGTTTTTTCAAAATAAATGATGTATTTCTTACTTTTTTTTTTTTCGCATTTATTGCCAAATGAAAATAGAATGATTATTTTGTTATTATTACTTTGCAAAATTTTACAAGGCAAAGAAGCAAAGATGAACTCGTCCGAATTACCCTAAATTTTCTTCATTTTTTCATTGATGAAACTGCAATATAGGTAATTATTAAATACTTATAAATTCATTTGATGCACATGTTATTGTGCAATATTAACAAAAGAACTATTCTATTTTCATTTAGAATTATTCACTTGGCAATAAATACTAAAAAATAGTATGAAATAAATCATTTTTTTAAACACTGGGGTGGCCTAATAATTATGGCCGGTAGTGAACACTTTTGAATAATGATCTGAAAAATGCTAACAACTTGTCAAGGTTTAGTGGTTAGCAGTCTAATCGCGTAAATCATTAATTATGGGTTCAATTCTTACTATAGACAAAGTACTAGAAGATTTTGCCAACCCCAATCGAAGTAAGTAAACAACTATTATGGAGCAATGGTAACCAAATTAATTCCGTGGAACAACGAGTTTATCTTGTAAGTTCGATACTCTTGAGTGACTCACTGTTGTCTCTTTGTTTCAAACGAATATACATGTAATAAAAAAAGTGCTTCATCATGGCACACAATTGATTTGTATTTTACAGTTCATCAAGTTTTCGTGGACTACTTAAAACCGAAATATTCTTTTGATTGTGAGATTACTTTATTGTTGCAAGTGAATAAGGTATTAAAATTAATTTTTAGAAGAACGGTGATTTTTAGAGATGTAAGCCCTATTATTTAATCCTTGTCTGGGGAAGATGGATTTATATCGTTCTCAAGGCTATTTGCGTCTAACTGAATGCAACGAACCTGACTGGAATTCGAACTCTGTTTTCTGATTTCTCTTTTCGAGTCGCTATCCATTTCATCGCTCACACATCATTATGGTTCAATGGTTAGCAATTAAATCCCACGTAATATTACTATTGTGGTGATTTCGATCGTCACCGGGTGGTTTGTACATATGCCATTCTGAACTTAGTCATTGGATCAAAAACGTTATGTAATAACGAGGGAAGGCTTGTATAATTTGGGAGAATAATATATAATTGGGTATTAAGGAGTGGAAGTTGGTGATTTATGGTGGGAAGGGTTACTCAAAAGAGAGATCACGTAACGAGATTTTTTTTTTTTCAGTGAACTATCAAGATACATTTTCAGCGAAAATTGTTGTCATCGGCAATCTTCATTATTATACTCGCTTTGTAATGCTGCGTCGTCCGTTCGTCGGGAAGAACGGAAATTTCGAAAAGGTTCTTAAAATTACAATTACCAGAATTAATCTTTTCCAAAGGAAGATAATTCTTTTCAGAAGAACAGCCTTAAGAAATTATTGTTTAGGTTCAAACTTTCTTGGTTGTTTTGTTTTATTGTCATTACGTTTTTTGGGGTTTTTTTTTTTTTGTGGTGGGGGGATTTTAATAAAAACGATTTTTTCTGCATTCATTTTTTTTATTAATCTAATTTCCTTCAGTTTCCTTCTACTTTTTCTTAATTTTTTATTTTATTTTTCTTCCTGTAATTTTATCTTTTTGTATTTTTTCTATTAACTTTTTCTTTCTTTTTTCATGAGAAAAAAAACCTTTGTCTGATTTTTTTTTCTCTTATTTTTTTTCTTTAAATTTTCTTCTTTTCTTCCCCGCCCTCCCCATTCTGCTTCTTATGACTTTCTTTCTCTTATTTTTTTTCTTTAAATTTTCTTCTTTTCTTCCCCGCCCTCCCCATTCTGCTTTTTATGACTTTCTTTCTCTTATTTTTTTTCTTTAAATTTTCTTCTTTTCTTCCCCGCCCTCCCCATTCTGCTTTTTATGACTTTCTTTCTCTTATTTTTTTTCTTTAAATTTTCTTCTTTTCTTCCCCGCCCTCCCCATTCTGCTTTTTATGACTTTCTTTCTCTTATTTTTTTTCTTTAAATTTTCTTCTTTTCTTCCCCGCCCTCCCCATTCTGCTTTTTATGACTTTCTTTCTCTTTCTTTTTCTTTTCTAATTTTAATTCTCCATTCTTTTTCCTCTATTCCTTTTTCTTTACTTAAATTTTTTTACTTCCCATTTTGCTCTTGTCTTCCATTTTCGATTTCATTTCAGATTCCTCCGATATTCCTCTTTATTTTCGAACTTCTTACCAATAACAGTGAATAAAAGTGGCTCCATTTAATGATAATCCGTGTAACTCGGGGACAATTTCATGTCTTTTGTTGCCGAACAAATGGCATGGATCTGACTAAGGAATAAAACACGTTAGAAAACACGAAAAGAAAAATCAATAAAAATCTGAAAAAAACCCAAAAAACTATGGACCAAAGAGTCCCATTCTTTTTGCCTGGTGCTGCTATGAGAAAAGATTTATTTCTGTGATCATCTAAATATGATGCATGGGAGGAAAACACGAGATAATTCCATAAAATTTTGTTTCATTCGAAAGATATCAAAAGTGACGGATATGTCTGTGTGCGTTTGTGTACTGCTATATATATATATATATATATATATATATATATATATAGTCATCCGCAGACAGATCTGTTTCACTGTACCACAGCCCATCTATACGGTTAGACATCCGATTACTTTTAACCCAGAATTGAAACCCGACCGAATTGGCGTCAGTCGGCGATTCTAGCTATGTGCGCACGGTATATATATATATATATATATATATATATATATATATATATATATAGTTTAATTACTTAGCTTCTGGCCATAAGATCAGATTAGTACATATTTGTATTAAGTGTTGAATAGAAATATATTGTCGAATTTTTGAATATTTTCCATTTGTAAACGCGACCTAGGTTTCTACCATGAGTGGTGTCTTCAGGCGATTTGCAATAGATGATTTTGAACCACGTTTGTCTTTTTGGTTGACAAACAAAAAACGCTAATATGTGTGTATATGCCCGACGGTATAATTGTAGTTCATAATCTCAGCCGTGATACCATTTACTCGGAGGATTTATTTAGCCTTCAAAGTTCAGTTTACGACAAAAAAATCTTATTTGATATCGATACCAGAAAATGAAAATTTGACTTACATCCATTCATTTTTATTTCAGTCTACGGTTTCGCTTTAACTGGAAACAACTATTGATTTTTAGTCTTTCGTGCCAACGTTCAAAGTGTCTGAGCTCCAGGACTATGGATTAGTTTTAAAGTTTTCGTTACACCCGAACAACGCTGGGCTATACTCCTAGTATGTATGTAATATTAAGTTGTAATGAGTGCCAATATTTTTTGTAGCTTACTGTTAAAAAGGTATTTTACACAAACAGGTTTTTTCTCGTAATGATATCAAGCCAGTGATAAAGCGTTAATAAATTTAACAGAAAGTAGAAAGTATAAATCAGAGTTATTTTTTATACTTTCTACTTTCTGTTAAATTTATTAACGCATATGTCTTTGTCTATGAGTGTATGAAATTTGATTAAAATCGGACCACTCCTTCTATAACCCGAGTCTTTCGATTTTCGATATTTATTGGGGGTACCTCAATACAAAACCAATATAAGAACACTCGCAGACGCTTATAGTACAACTGTAAATTTTCAAGAAAATTGGTTCAGCCGTTTTGGAGTCTATAGGTAACGGATACACATACACACACACACACACAAAATTCCATTTATAAATAAGTTTAGATTAGATATCAGGAAAATAATTTCAGGGACATGAATGAGGAAAGAAGGTTTTGAGAATTTTAGTTTCACAGGAAATACTGATAGAAACTGAGTTTGTATAAATGGATGACAGAACAGAAATAGGTAGTATATTTAAGAGAAAAAATTACTTAGAGCAAGAAAGTTGTGATCACTCTATTTCTGATATCGGGCAGCAAGGAATCTGATCGGGAGGTTTTCAAGACCGTGAAACTACATCATAATTACTGTTGTTCCAAGGTCCTCCCTGACCTAGGGTGGCAGCACTTGCTATTGTCTCATCTATGGTCAGTTAAGTGCCATACGTAATACACGCTTTATGCGATCATGTCTCGAAAAAGACATGACTGACTGGGCAGAAGGTTATCCGGCAGTAGGTTGACATTGCTTTCTACGGTAGACTGGTTACCAGCCAAGGCTATAGAACCCAAGCTGTTCTATTATTTAAGCCATAATTGGAGGGAAGAGACGGATTAATACCTTTCCTCAGGGTATTTGTACGTAAATGAATACAAGGAATTCCACTGGAATTCGAACTCGGCTCCCCGATTTGTCGTTCCGAGTCGATATCTTCTGCACCACAACGCACAGCCTATGGGCAAATAGTTAACTTCAAAACTGGGGTTAAAACAGTATGAACGTATAAAGAGAGATTTTTTATTGTAAAACTACCAGCAGAATTAATTCCGGAATTAAATTACATATGTCGCGAAACAAACAAGTCTATTCTAAAAACCTTGTCAGAATTAAATAATTCATTAAAGTTGATATGATGTAAAAGAAAATAAGCCAAATCAGAGTTCTTAATGGAAATGCAAGATAAAAGAATAAAATTGGATGTGAGTTGTGGTGCAGTGGATATCGGCTCGGAACGGGAAATCTCTGAAGCCGATTTCGAATTCCAGTTGGGCGGACCTGAAGGAGACTATCACCACCTTTAAATTTGTTGTTTTTCTTTTTTTCCTTTGTTTTTTAACTTTTTTCAGCGCAGTCTTCTTGGTTATTTCCCAAAGGTTCCGGTTATCAAAAAAAATTTGAAAACATTTCAATATTTAAGCAATTTTAATTCGGGGCTAAGTTTCTCATACAACGTTATAGTAAATCGATCCTCCATTTTGGAACCACTCGCGTTGGCTCGCTTTGCTTTGATTTTTTGGGACGAGTCGTTGCTCTGGTTTTAGTTTTTTTCAAGTTTTCTTTAGTTCTTACGATCGCATCTTCCTCGGAAACTCCAAGAATGTTTTTTTTTCAAAGATTTTACAAAAGAATCAGTTGTTGAATATGCGCAAGCAAAAAAGTTAATTGCACAGGATCGATTTACTATAAGGTTGGATGAAAAATTGAGCTACCCCACCCGCCACCAATTGTTTAAATGTTGAAATTTGTAAAAAAAAATTGTAAATCGGAAAGTTTAGGGTTTAATCGATAAGATTGCACTGAAAAAAAGCAAAAAAATTGATAATCGACCAATTTACAAGTGGTAGTAATGTCGTAAGTGGAGGATCGATTTACTATAACGTTGTATGAAAAACTGAACCTCCCACTAAAATTGTTGAAATATTGAAATTTTTCTATTTTTTTTTTTGTCTTGTTTTGTTTTTTGTTTTTTGTTTTTTTGTTAATCAGAAAGTTTAGGGTGTAATCGATAAGATTCCACTGAAAAAAAGTGAAAAAACAAAAAAAAAAAACAAATTTAAAGGTGGTGGTTGGAGTCTCCTTCAGGTCCGCCTTCAGTTGAATTCTTTCTATTCACTTACACGCAAATATCCTTGGGAAATGTATTAATCCGTCTCTTCTTTCTCCAGCTATAGGCTAAATAGCAGGACAGATTGGGTTCTATAGCCTTCGTTAGCAACCAGTCTACCGAAGAAAGTAATGGTTACCTATCGCGGGAAATTCTTCTGCCCAGTCAGTCATGTCTATTTCGAGACCTAATCGCTAAGCGTGTATCACATATGACATTTAACTGACTGACATAAAATAATTTTTTTAACCGATTGATTTCTATTTTTTAGAATTATTTTAATCTCGTAACAACTATTTTAGACTTTAAGCTCAAACGACAAGGAAAATAATCTCCAGCTGTCTCACCTAAATAAAAAAAAAGCTTGTGTTACTGAGACGAAGCTACTATGACTTCAAGCCGCAATCCGAACTGCTTGCTTCTCGAAATTTTGCTTCGTTATTGTTGTGAAGTATCCTGTTGAGAAAAAGTACCTCCAAGCAGTCATGCATCTATTTTTGTGAGCGATTTTTATGATGAATACTACTTCACCTGCAATTTCTACTCTAATGGACCGACATTGCTTAATGATATCACCTTCGCTGCAGACGGTCACACGTCTCACTTCTTCCACCCCCCCCCCAGCTTTTCTTTGTCTTTCTACGTAAAAATGATTACAACTGCTAGTGTGAATGTTTCTTTAAAAATGTGTGCTTCTATATATATATATATATATATATATATATATGTGTGTGTGTGTGTGTATTAATACACACGTATGCATGCTTGTGCATACCTTTAATTAATATGTAATATAATGTATACCTGTGTATGTCTTGTATATTGTGCATATTTGGGGAGGTGCCGCTAAGAATGAACTAAGTTCAAATTCCCGCAGAGCCTTCTCATTACTAACCTTAGGATAGGCATGAATTCAAATCTCTCCTGCACATAGATATCGTTTGTTAGTTTTAGAAAACATCTAGTCACAGATAGGTTTTAATATCTGGCGGAGAAAAATGTATATTGCCGGGTTAATAACACTCTGAACTATCTTTAATGATCAATAAAAAAAAATCTGTTAACTCCTGTTAACCTTGCCAGAATTCAATTAATCATCATCCTGGTGCTTATTACGCATTTCCAGATATATTTTTCAATGAGTTGATATCTGAACGATTCACTATTGTCAGTATCCCTTTAATTATATATATAATTATTATCACATATTATCAGAAGCATACAAGCACACACACACACACTATATATATATATATATAGGAAAAACTACTAAAAAGTTTTAAGTTTAAAAATGTAAAACTTTTTAGTAGTTTTTCCTATACATATCAGTATACGCGGATCATCATTATGCTACATATATATATATATATATATATATATATATATATATTGTTTTTCTTTAATCCGAAGTGGAAGAGTAGGAAGGTAAATTCCAAGAACCTGATCCTAATTAATATTGAAAAAGATTTAATATTAAAAAGTAATGCAGGTGGAGAGCTCAATGTACTTAAGAATAGAGAGCCAATATAAATTAGAGAAAATTTTCAAAATTCAAAGGTGTCGGATGCACATTTCGACATCTTTGAATTCTGAAAATTTTCTCTAATTTATATATATATATATATATATATATATATATATATATACACACACACACACACACTACCGGGCATAATTATTAGGCAACCCCAGTTTTTTAAAAGAAATGATGTATTTCATTCTATTTTTAGTATTTTTTGCAAAGATTTTACAAGGCAAAGAAGCAAAGATGAACTCATCCGAATCACCCTAAATTTTCTTCATTCTTTTATTGATGAAACTGCAATATAGGTAATTATTAAATATTTATAAATTCATTTGATGCGCATGTTATTGCGCAGTATTAACAAAAGATTCATTCTACTTTCATTTACAATTATTCACTTGGCATTGAATACTAAAAATTAGTATGAAATACATCATTTTTTTTTAAACACTGGGGTGGCCTAATAATTATGACCGGTAGTGTGCGTATATATATATATATATATATATATATATATGTATGTGTGTGTGTGTATCTATATTTAGCTGATGAGGCATTGTAATTATTTATATAATTTACATTGATTGAGTTTTGTTTTATCTTCGTCGGTACATTCGCGGCATTTTGACCGTTGTACGTTCTGACTTTCTTCAGCTGATTGGAATTCTTGGATGTACTAAAATATTTGTCTTCCTTCAAGTCAGCTTTCTAAGTTATTTGTTCACCACTGCTGTAGCCCGATACTGAGCTCATAACTCTTTAGGTCAAGTCACTAGAACTAACCAACGTCTATATCCACTTGAGGCCATCACTATAAAATTGTTGACAATCATATAGAACTCAGATTCGGAATCGGAATTGTAGGTTTCTACCATGAGTTTTTCTAGCCCCTATTAAATAAACAAAAATGCAACAAATTCTATCTATTCTATTTTCAACACCTTTTTTTATAATTTGTTGAGCATCCAGAGGATAGATTTTAATATACAAGATTCAGTAATTACAGTTCTGGAATCGCGTAATAGTACTGACAACACTTGACAAAAATCTCCACTAAGTGAAATTAACTTTTCCCTGATATACAATGTCAACACTAGTGACATCCCTCAGGCATCTACCAGTGGTACTGAGAGCCTATGCTCGAACATCGACATTCGGTAGTAATGAAAAGTATTTGATTCCTGATTAATAATTTTGTAATTAAATTAGTTCTTTATTGGCATTGGTTAGTTTATCAATACCAGGCAATCCCGAAACTTGTCTAAATTTATTTATAAATGGAAATTTGTCTGTGTGTGTGTGCCCCCGTTATCTATAGACTCCGAAACGGCTGAAACGATTTTCTTGAAAATTTACACAGTTGTACCATAAGCGTCTGCGAGTGTTCTTAGCTAGGTTTTGTGTCGAGGTACCCCCCCGATACATATCGAAAACTGATAATCGAAAAAATCGGGTTATAGAAGGAGTAGTCTGATTTTAATCAAATTTGATACACTCATAGACAAAGACATAAAAATCGATATTCAGAAGTTTCAAGGTTGCAGTTCTTACAATAATGCAGAAAATCGATAATATATATATATATATATATATATATATATATATAAAAGGCAAGATGTTTGTGTTGTGTCGGTTTATCTGCCTGTACGTCTGTATTTTTTCAGCCCTTTTACTTCAGTTTTTGCTTCGGGTTTGGCTCTAAGTAGGTATAATTGTAGTTCTTAGTCTCAGCCATGATACCATTTACTCAGAGGACATATTTAGGACAAAATTCAGTTTACGACGAAAAAACATATTTTATATCGATATCAGGAAATCAGAATTTGACTTATATCCATTGAATTTTCTTTCAGTCTACGGTTTCGCTTTAACTGGAAACAACTATTGATTTTTAGTCTTTCGTGCCAACGTCCAAGGAGTCTGAGCTCCAGGACCATGGGTGAGTTTTAAAGCTTTCATTAAACCCGAGCAACGCCGGGCTATACTGCTAGTCCCTCATATATGGTTGCATTACCAAGTGGAATTATGGATTTTTTTTCTTTTTTCAAAGATAATATTGTGAATCATTTGCAAAGTCTCTTTTTCCAATCGTTCATTGTCCTCTTCTTGGTAATTTACAGTCAATTCCAGTGGATAGGCTTCCCTTAGATAGAGTGCATTAACCGAAAATAAATATTTGAAATTCTCTCTTTTTCAAATCCTTCTTCTCAGTTTTGTTCTCTCTGGCGCCAATCTAAGACACCCACATTATGCGAAAATTTCACTTCACTTCTCTTATGTGCTTTTCACCAAAACCTTTCATTAGGTTCAAGTGTTACGTTCCCAAAAATCAACAGCAAAAAATATGCAATTTATTGTTTAAAAATATATTTTATTTTAAAATAATTAAACGTATTATTGGTTTATTAAAATAAAAATATTTTTTTTTTTATATTCCATTTAAAATTTTAGCATGAATGCAAGGATGGGAGCTGGTCAATAAATTGAAAGCCACTGCTCAGATAACACTCTTCCCTTTCACTCTTTGTTGCTTGCTAACTTTCTTGCTTCCTTCTTCTATGTGCCCTGTCCTTTCAGGACGTAGGCGATCATGGCTTTCCACGTCTCCCTACCCCTGGTGGCTCTTAGCACGCCTTCTCTTGTTACACCATGCAACCTCGTTCCACCATCCACCTGATTAGGTCCTTCAAGTATGTTATCCGCAGCTTTCCCCTGTTTCTTTTCCCCTCTATCTGGCCTGTTAGTATCAGGTTCTCTAAGCCCTCTTTCCTCGTTGCGTGTTCCAGGAACTTCAGCTGTCTCTCCTTGATGTTCAGTATTAATTTCCTTTTCATTTCCATCCTTTCCTAAACCTCATCATTGCTCACATGCTCGATCCATAATTTCCGCAGTATCCTTCTGTAGAACCACATTTCAGTTGCTTCAAGTTTTTCGTTCATCTTCAAAGATATTGTTCAACATTCACTGCCATATTGAAGGTCAACACATAACAATCCAGTATTTCTCTTCCTTGTTTCGAGTGAAATTGTCCTGTTTCTTCAGCCTGAAAAAGCTAATAAAGGAAAATGGACCAGTTTATAAGCTCTGTGAAATTGTCAACATCAAGGAGTGATGCAGGGACCTTCTGGTTTTCAATTCAATATTCTATCTACTAAGTTACCGTCTCAGACATCATTATTGCCATAGTAGTTGCAATATTAGTGATTCATTTTCATTGTTACAGCATCACCCAATCATTACTAATTCATTTTCACTATTTTTGTTATATTTAGTACTTTTTCCTTACAATATGACTCCACCCGACTTTTCAGAGCTAAAAAAAGAACGAAACAGGCAAAACAAAAAGATGACTTCTTTTATTTGATATGCATTCATTTAAACTGGGATATTTTTAGCAAAGAAATTAACAGAATTTTGTATGTTCACCTGAATCAAAATTCTCAAAGGTCCAGTGTTCTGCCTCAAGTTTTGCTTTTTTATTCTACTTGATTCTCTTGTTTTTGTTTCTAGCGAAATTGTCCTGTATATTCTTTAATTCTGTTCTCCTTGCGTTCTTCCATTTATGTTCTTTCTTACTCGCTTTCATTTCCTTGTTCTGCTTTTTTTGCTTTTCTTCTTTCTTTCCATTTGCTTGCTTGTGTTATTACTGTTTGTTAATATTATTCAAGTTGCTCCATTGTATTATTAACATAGACTGCCATATAGAAAGACTGATGTTACGTAAGAGTCTAGTATTCTTTTTGTAATGAACGTTTCCTCTTAATACTTTGCTTAACTTTAAAATGACATCGTTCGCTTTCCCAGTGGGCCTTCTGATTTCAATGTTGCCCTCTCTATCCTCTATTAACACACTTCTTAGTTATTTAAAATGTTGTACCTGTTTAATTTTACTATAGGGGAGGGTGGGGAGAGTTGGCCACAAAATCTTCCTTTTTTATATTTCTTTCACTAGTGTTGAGGTGATTGGTTTTTTCAAACTGGAAATTTGCACACATAAACAACACACATTTTACCTGATATGGAACAAGTTTTATTCATGTAAGTATGTAAAAAAAAAAGTTGAGAACAAAATTCCAGACTTGTCATGTATGGGGAGACTTGGCCACAAATGGGGAAAGTTGGTCACATTAAAAGAAGTCAGCTTTTTCAGCTCTCAATAACAAAATACAACAAAATGAGCATATTTATTAGTCTTTACATCATTTCTGCATCATAATAACACCTGATAATATTCTGAAATGTGCTGGGCTCAGCGATGTAATGGTCTTCATATGATCAATACTACACATGAATGATGAAATATAAACACACACTATTTACAAATCTGTACAACAGATGTGTTCTAATTAGTAAATTAGACACCCTAATGCATGAAAAACAAATTCATTCAGAACTCAGTCATGTGAAGATATAAAACCAGTATGAACAATGTGGAGAGTTGGCCAGCCCGTGGCCAACTCTCCCCACAAAGAAAATCTGAACACAAAAACTCAGTAAGAATTAACAATGACTGTCACTTTTTAAGAAATATGCTGAAAGCTAGGCTAAATGGACACTCTTTACAGATGCAAAAAAACGGAACACTGACAATAGCATCAAAGCTACTCTGGGTTCTAAGGTAAAACTGAAAACCTTACCGCCAAAATGAGTCAATGCTCTCTCTCAGCCACGTGTCAAAGGAAGTAATCAACAGTGGGCCAGTTATTCCTCACTACAGAAGAGCTCTCCAGAAACAAAGCTAAGAATTAGTTCCATACTTGGGTTTTGCTTAGACACAGGGGTGGTCAAGTCTCTCCACTGGCCAAGTCTCCCCACCCTCCCCTATCCAATTTGAAATTTTCCTGTTTGGCTGATTCTTTTGCTAAGAACCAATTATTCTGTCTTCTTGTAATTACTGTTAGATCCTTTTGGAAAAACATCTTTCGCTATTTTTAATGCACCTTTGTATTTCAGTGTCACATTTCCTGTTAATACAATTCTTTGAATATTTAAATTCTGGCACTTTTTTAAATTTTGTGTTATGGTGCACAAGGAATGGACTCTTCCTCCGTCAATATGATACTACCTGCGTGACTTCCGGGGACGCAGTTGCGACGCAGTCTAGTGACAGTCGAGACGCAGCGTAACTGTACCATTCGGACTCATACTTCTATTTTGCTGATTACTAACACACCCACTTTGTATATATGTTATTCTAATACACTGTTTAAACTTACCTTCTTGTCTCCGTGTCTTACTTCCGGGCCCAAACAGGCAACAACAACAACAACAACTTGACGACGAAGATTTCATCACAACATTTTTGTATCTCGAATTTGTAATTTGAATATTGGGCTGTTCTTTCTACTGACAACCATGCATTAACTTTTCTTGCAATGGAGGCTTAATTTTCCTTCTCCTTTTGGGTACCTCGACGTGATGTAATGGTTAACAAGGTTATCTCGCTAAAATCATTGCAATTAAGTATTGAGCTCGAGGCATAGGTTGAATAATTACGGTGTGAAGACACATCCTTGTTTTACACCTCTTTCTATTTCTTCTCACTTTCCTTCACTACCTTCTGTAGGCATTTTTGTAGTTTCCTATCTGTGTCTGCTATCAACACTGTGTCATCTGCATATCTTACGTTGTTAAGATTGTGGCTGCCAATAATGAATCCTGGTAGGACTTCTAATTCTCTTGGAATTGCATCGTTGCATAGGTTGAATAATTACGGTGTGAAGACACATCCTTGTTTTACACCTCTTTCTATTTCTTCTCACTTTCCTTCACTACCTTCTGGAGGCATTTTTGTAGTTTCCTTTTTGTGTCTGCTATCAACACTGTGTCATCTGCATATCTTATGTTGCTAAGATTGTGGCTGCCAATAATGAATCCTGGTAGGACTTCTAATTCTCTTGGAATTGCATCGTTGCATAGGTTGAATAATTACGGTGTGAAGACACATCCTTGTTTTACACCTCTTTCTATTTCTTCTCACTTTCCTTCACTACCTTCTGTAGGCATTTTTGTAGTTTCCTTTCTGTGTCTGCTATCAACACTGTGTCATCTGCATATCTTTTGTTGTTAAGATTGTGGCTGCCAATAATGAATCCTGGTAGGACTTCTAATTCTCTGGTAATTGCATCGTTGCATAGATTGAATAATTACGGTGTGAAGACACATCCTTGTTTTACACCTCTTTCTATTTCTTCTCACTTTCCTTCACTACCTTCTGTAGGCATTTTTGTAGTTTCCTTTCTGTGTCTGCTATCAACACTGTGTCATCTGCATATCTTATGTTTTTAAGATTGTGGCTGCCAATCATGAATCCTGGTAGGACTTCTAATTCTCTTGGAATTGCATGGTTGCATAGGTTGAATAATTACGGTGTGAAGACACATCCTTGTTTTACACCTCTTTCTATTTCTTCTCACTTTCCTTCACTACCTTCTGTAGGCATTTTTGTAGTTTCCTTTCTGTGTCTGCTATCAACACTGTGTCATCTGCATATCTTACGTTGTTAAGATTGTGGCTGCCAATAATGAATCCTGGTAGGACTTCTAATTCTCTTGGAATTGCATCGTTGCATAGGTTGAATAATTACGGTGTGAAGACACATCCTTGTTTTACACCTCTTTCTATTTCTTCTCACTTTCCTTCACTACCTTCTGTAGGCATTTTTGTAGTTTCCTTTCTGTGTCTGCTATCAACACTGTGTCATCTGCATATCTTTTATTGTTAAGATTGTGGCTGCCAATAATGAATCCTGGTAGGACTTCTAATTCTCTCGGAATTGCATGGTTGCATAGGTTGAATAATTACGGTGTGAAGACACATCCTTGTTTTACACCTCTTTCTATTTCTTCTCACTTTCCTTCACTACCTTCTGTAGGCATTTTTGTAGTAACTTTCTGTGTCTGCTATCAACACTGTGTCATCTGCATATCTTTTGTTGTTAAGATTGTGGCTGCCAATAATGAATCCTGGTAGGACTTCTAATTCTCTGGTAATTGCATCGTTGCATAGATTGAATAATTACGGTGTGAAGACACATCCTTGTTTTACACCTCTTTCTATTTCTTCTCACTTTCCTTCACTACCTTCTGTAGGCATTTTTGTAGTATCCTTTCTGTGTCTGCTATCAACACTGTGTCATCTGCATATCTTATGTTTTTAAGATTGTGGCTGCCAATCATGAATCCTGGTAGGACTTCTAATTCTCTTGGAATTGCATGGTTGCATAGGTTGAATAATTACGGTGTGAAGACACATCCTTGTTTTACACCTCTTTCTATTTCTTCTCACTTTCCTTCACTACCATCTGTAGGCATTTTTGTAGTTTCCTTTCTGTGTCTGCTATCAACACTGTGTCATCTGCATATCTTATGTTTTTAAGATTGTGGCTGCCAATAATGAATCCTGGTAGGACTTCTAATTCTCTTGGAATTGCATCGTTGCATAGGTTGAATAATTACGGTGTGAAGACACATCCTTGTTTTACACCTCTTTCTATTTCTTCTCACTTTCCTTCACTACCTTCTGTAGGCATTTTTGTAGTTTCCTTTCTGTGTCTGCTATCAACACTGTGTCATCTGCATATCTTATGTTTTTAAGATTGTGACTGCCAATAATGAATCATGGTAGGACTTGTAATTCTCTTGTAATTGCAATGTTGCATAGGTTGAATAATTACGGTGTGAAGACACATCCTTGTTTTACACCTCTTTCTATTTCTTCTCACTTTCCTTCACTACCATCTGTAGGCATTTTTGTAGTTTCCTTTCTGTGTCTGCTATCAACACTGTGTCATCTGCATATCTTATGTTTTTAAGATTGTGGCTGCCAATAATGAATCCTGGTAGGACTTCTAATTCTCTTGGAATTGCATCGTTGCATAGGTTGAATAATTACGGTGTGAAGACACATCCTTGTTTTACACCTCTTTCTATTTCTTCTCACTTTCCTTCACTACCTTCTGTAGGCATTTTTGTAGTTTCCTTTCTGTATCTGCTATCAACACTGTGTCATCTGCATATCTTATGTTTTTAAGATTGTGACTGCCAATAATGAATCATGGTAGGACTTGTAATTCTCTTGTAATTGCAATGTTGCATAGGTTGAATAATTACGGTGTGAAGACACATCCTTGTTTTACACCTCTTTCTATTTCTTCTCACTTTCCTTCACTACCATCTGTAGGCATTTTTGTAGTTTCCTTTCTGTGTCTGCTATCAACACTGTGTCATCTGCATATCTTATGTTTTTAAGATTGTGGCTGCCAATAATGAATCCTGGTAGGACTTCTAATTCTCTTGGAATTGCATCGTTGCATAGGTTGAATAATTACGGTGTGAAGACACATCCTTGTTTTACACCTCTTTCTATTTCTTCTCACTTTCCTTCACTACCTTCTGTAGGCATTTTTGTAGTATCCTTTCTGTGTCTGCTATCAACACTGTGTCATCTGCATATCTTATGTTTTTAAGATTGTGGCTGCCAATAATGAATCCTGGTAGGACTTCTAATTCTCTTGGAATTGCATCGTTGCATAGGTTGAATAATTACGGTGTGAAGACACATCATTGTTTTACACCTCTTTCTATTTCTTCTCACTTTCCTTCACTACCTTCTGTAGGCATTTTTGTAGTTTCCTTTCTGTGTCTGCTATCAACACTGTGTCATCTGCATATCTTATGTTTTTAAGATTGTGGCTGCCAATAATGAATCCTGGTAGGACTTCTAATTCTCTTGGAATTGCATCGTTGCATAGGTTGAATAATTACGGTGTGAAGACACATCCTTGTTTTACACCTCTTTCTATTTCTTCTCACTTTCCTTCACTACCTTCTGTAGGCATTTTTGTAGTTTCCTTTCTGTGTCTGCTATCAACACTGTGTCATCTGCATATCTTATGTTTTTAAGATTGTGGCTGCCAATAATGAATCCTGGTAGGACTTCTAATTCTCTTGGAATTGCATCGTTGCATAGGTTGAATAATTACGGTGTGAAGACACATCCTTGTTTCACACCTCTTTCTATTTCTTCTCACTTTCCTTCACTACCTTCTGTAGGCATTTTTGTAGTAACTTTCTGTGTCTGCTATCAACACTGTGTCATCTGCATATCTTTTGTTGTTAAGATTGTGGCTGCCAATAATGAATCATGGTAGGACTTGTAATTCTCTTGTAATTGCAATGTTGCATAGGTTGAATAATTACGGTGTGAAGACACATCCTTGTTTTACACCTCTTTCTATTTCTTCTCACTTTCCTTCACTACCTTCTGTAGGCATTTTTGTAGTTTCCTTTCTGTGTCTGCTATCAACACTGTGCCATCTGCATATCTTATGTTTTTAAGATTGTGGCTGCCAATAATGAATCCTGGTAGGACTTCTAATTCTCTTGGAATTGCATTGTTGCATAGGTTGAATAATTACGGTGTGAAGACACATCCTTGTTTTACACCTCTTTCTATTTCTTCTCACTTTCCCTTCACTACCTTCTGTAGGCATTTTTGTAGTTTCCTTTCTGTGTCTGCTATCAACACTGTGCCATCTGCATATCTTATGTTTTTAAGATTGTGGCTGCCAATAATGAATCCTGGTAGGACTTCTAATTCTCTTGGAATTGCATTGTTGCATAGGTTGAATAATTACGGTGTGAAGACACATCCTTGTTTTACACCTCTTTCTATTTCTTCTCACTTTCCTTCACTACCTTCTGTAGGCATTTTTGTAGTTTCCTTTCTGTGTCTGCTATCAACACTGTGCCATCTGCATATCTTATGTTTTTAAGATTGTGGCTGCCAATAATGAATCCTGGTAGGACTTCTAATTCTCTTGGAATTGCATCGTTGCATAGGTTGAATAATTACGGTGTGAAGACACATCCTTGTTTTACACCTCTTTCTATTTCTTCTCACTTTCCTTCACTACCTTCTGTAGGCATTTTTGTAGTTTCCTTTCTGTGTCTGCTATCAACACTGTGTCATCTGCATATCTTATGTTGTTAAGATTGTGGCTAGCAAGGAAGATAAATATGTAGTAGAAATAAATACGTTTGCCTTATTTACTACTTTTGACTCAAACTGTGAAGTTAGCGATAAACGACTGAAAGATATATACACTACTCCCCGCTCTTTTGAACAGAAATAGACGTGCATTCAATCCTTGTTTTCTGTTTCTTTCAAAGTCTTTCCATACTCTTTCACTTCTAGTAGCTCATTGCGTATAATTCGTATTACCACCTTGCTTGTTGGGAATTGAATAAAAACAAAAGATTAGTGTATCGATAAACAAACCGAACAAAAGATTTTAACGATAGATATTTTGTACCCATCGTGAAGTAGAAATAGGCTTGAATCCCTTACAAATTACTTACGAGACTAGCTTAGAAATCATAAAGAGACCTTCTAAGTTTCAGGTAACGAAGTTAGTAGAACGAGACATCGCACCAACATACCAGTAATTTATTTCAATAAGACTTGTATGGATGTGGTATCTCTATCCACGATCAAAACTTCTTTACTAGTTTTGACTCAGCTGATGGAATTAGTTGAGAAACCACTGAAAGATTTATACTAGAATCACAAGCAGCCTTTGTCTTTTGACGTAAACAAAATTTCATACGCTGTATGAGTTCCTAAAAACAAAGCGAAAGAATCCCAAAAGACATTCTTTGATCGTATGAAAAAAAATGACCATCGTTCTATGTTAATGTTCTTCTATGCATCAAAATGCATGGCTTTCAACAGTCTATGGCTAACATTGTTGTATTATCGATATTCGACTAGCTTTTCCATGTGAAAATATTTTTTTTTGTTTCAGGAATAAGTTTGTGCTGCCTATATTGCACTACGTAGAAACTGTAGCGGATGAAATAACTTAATAATTCTCTTTGAGAACATCTTTCAATGTCTCTTGAGAATATATTTACTCGGCCGTAAATGAGAATATGTTCTGTTTAAATTAATGAGATGAGTAACTTTTATATGCAAATTTATTCAAACGTCTGTCATCATCTTGGTTGTTATAGTTCTTTTTATATACCTCTTAAACCCAGGACATGGAATCATGGCCCTCCACAACTTCCTGTTCTTTGTAGCTCTTTGAAAGCTTTGTTTTTGTACTATAACTCTTATTCTCCGCTGTTATCCATTTACACAAGCAAGGTATGTTATTCACTGTCTCCCTCTCTTCTGTGTTCAACATGCGTTGTGAGTGTAAAGAAATTTAAACTTATTTATAAATGGAACTTTGTCTGTGTGTGTCCGTTATTTATAGACTCCGAAACGGCTGAACTAATTTTCTTGAAAGTTTACACAGTTGTACTATAAGTTTCTGCGAGTGTTCTTAGCTAGGTTTTGTGTCGAGGTAACCCCGAAAAAATCGGGTTATAGAAGGAGTGGTCCAATTTGAATCAAATTTGATGCACTCAGAGACAAAGACATAAGAAACGATATTCAGAAGTTTCAAAGTTGCAGTTCTTACAATAGTGCAGAAAGTCGATAATATATATATATATAAGGCAAGATGTTTGTGTGTATGTGTCTGTTTTTCTGCCTATATGTCTGTATTTTTTCAGCCCTTTTACTTTGGCTTTTGCTTCAGGTTTGACTCTAAGTAGGTATAATTGTAGTTTGTAGTCATGATACCCTTTACTCAGAGGACTTATTTAGCCTTCAAAATTCAGTTTACGACGAAAAAAAACTTATTTGATATCGATACCAGGAAATCAAAATTTGACTTACATCCACTTTTTTTTCTTTCAGTCTACGGTTTCGTTTTAACTGAAAACAACTATTGCTTTTTAGTCTTTCGTGCCAACATTCAAAGTGTCTGAGCTCCAGGACCATGGATTAGTTTTAAAACTTTAATTACACCCGAGCAACGCCGGGTTATACTGCTAGTTACAAATACTTTTCTCATTACGTGCTAGAAATTTCAAATGTCTCTTCCCAATTCTAAGAATGATTTTTTACATTTGCATATAAAATCCCGCACTGTTTCCATGCTTCTTCTGTTGTATTCTTACCATTATTCTGCAGAACCCCATATCATTTACCTCACGTATCTTCTTCAACTATGAGTAAATTATCAATCATTGACTACTATTACAACTTTTAAAAGCGTTATCTTCCAGGATTTCAGATACCCGTTGTATTCGGTGAAGTTCTTTGAATTTTGAACCAAAACATTTTTTCAATTTACATACTCGGACTTGTTATAGAAGCCGTTCAAATAGCAGTAACTTATATTTGTTAATTATTCTTTATCCCTGTGATGTTGCTTCTGTTCGTTCTAATAGCGATATTATATGATTTTCATTGACTGACTCTGAGATTTATCTTACGATTACTAATTAAACTAGAGACGCTTAAGTCCCTTTTTTATGCAATACTTTTCAGCAAATGGTTATAGCCAGTAGGAATAACGAAATCAGTTCGTCAAAAGAACCACCAAAATGTGAAGAATTATGACACTGAAGAACATTTTGAAAACCTCATTTCTAACCTGCTCGTCTCCACTCAATAGTAGTATTTGCAAAAAACATTCTCTGGCTAATTTTTTTTAATCGATTCACCCCAAGCAAGGTTGTACCGCCACTGATGCGCAGTGGGATACATAAGAGAGTAAAAGTTTAAGCACGAGAGCAGTAAAAAGAAAAGTGAACCAGCTACAGGGAGTGTCAGAGAAAGGGCAAGAGAAGGATAGGAATACAGGTGTAATGACAGTTGCGAAGGTAGTGAGAAAGGAAAAGAACAAGTTACAAAATCTCATATCAGTTCCTAAAAACAAAAAGCAAGAATCCCAAATGACATTCTTTGATCGCATGAAAAGAAAAATGGCAGTCGTTCTATGTTTAATGTCCTCGTGCCTTCTATACCCCACAGTACATGGCCTTCAACAGTCTTTGGCTAACATAGTCGAATATCCATAATGCAACAATGTAGAAAGGACAAGGGAAGGACTGGAGTAAAAGTGGATAAGAGGTGGGAATCGACACTGTATTTAATTTCCTAGAGATTGTAGGAAAGCAAGTATACGGAAAGAAATTCCACAGGCAAGAAGTGCGAGAAAAGAATCTGATGGAGTAGAATTGAGGTCTGCATTTGTTAGATTTAATTGTAAAAGGGTGGGGCCTTTTTGCCAGTCTTGTTGCTCAAGTAAATTCTTGTGGAGGCGGGGCACCAATCACCTAAGTTCGTCAGAGCAGAAAGATCACTTGTAAACATGAATAGATCTTGTAGCTTAATTTCAAGTTACAGAAGAAAAACCTTTTTTCTTTGGAGAGACACGGCCCATACAAATTTCTAATTTTCCTCTTTTTCTAACTCGAAGTTATAACAGCTGTAAGTCTTGAAAAACAACCAATCTAAGCCTTTAAGCAAGCTTTTCATTTTCTTGAGCCACACAATACCTTTTTTTTAGTAGTAGTATTATTAGTAGTAACAATAAAACCGTGAATTTTTACTTAGTAAAACATTGCTAATTGTTATTAATTTCTGGTTTCATTTTAATTTTTTGCTTTTGTCGCAGCAGTTTACGATCATTAGCAGAGAGCTAAAGGAAAGGAATCGATCTTGCCAAGTGTATTTTAATAAAAATCAGATTAAGATAAATCGATCACAATCTGTCTCAAAGCATACTATAATCTAAAGTTCACATGGTTATGGTAACGACAGTGTTTTCGTGATTCTCGCAAAACTGTCCACTTCTTTGTAGATAAAAGCCGTCGCTATCGATTAAATATGAACTACCTTAAGGAAAGTGACATTCCCTCTTGGCCAAATAAATAAAGTAAACCCCGCTATAAGTTTTCTATCTTGTCTGATAAACTCATACTAGTGGCAATATTTCAAGTAATTCCTGGGCATGTTGCCATTGCTCGCTTAAATAATACATTGTAGCCTTTTGAACAGTACAAACTCTGTAGAAATATGCCGGCTGAGCACTGTCAAATCTAGAGACAACAATATTTTGGCACGAGTACGCAAAGGTACAAATATTTGTAACCAAAGTATATTTTGTCTAGATGCACATTTTGGAGTTCGTCAAGATTTTTTCAGTAAACAGAAAGATATATTTGCCTATCATTTTCATAACATCTACGATTCGTAATAATATATCTAATCTTAATATTAAATTAATTAAAACTATATCCCAAACTATTATTGAAATGATCAGACTTCAAAATGATCATAATAATTATGAAGAAAGTATATATAGGATGTTCCATTAAGACGGATTGAAGTTAGCAGTAAATAAAACAGTGTTATTGGTAAAATTTTAATGATTTCATTCTTGAATCATGTTATTTGAGTCAGAGTAACTATGGGTAAAATAATTTAATTTAAATACCACTTCAATACCAATTTAATACGACTTGATCTCATGGCAATTATGGGTGAAATAATTTAATATAACTACCACTTAAATACCAATGTAATACCATTTGGTATCATGGCAATTATGGGTGAAATAATTTAATTTAAATACCACTTAAATACCAATTTAATACCCCTTGATATCATGGCAACTATGGGTAAAATAATTTAATTTAATTACCACTTCAATACCAATTTAATACGACTTGGTCTCATGGCAATTATGGGTGAAATAATTTAATATAACTACCACGTAAATACCAATTTAATACCATTTGGTATCATGGCAATTATGGGTTAAATAATTTAATTTAATACCACTTGATATCATGGCAACTATGGATGAAATAATGTAATTTAAATACCACTTCAATACCAATTTAATACCACTTGTTATCATGACAACAATGGGTGAAATAATACCAATTCAATACCATTTGGTATCATGACAACAATGGGTGAAATAATACCAATTCAATACCATTTGGTATCATGGCAATTATAGGTGAAATAATTCAATTTAAAAAGCACTTAAACACCAATTTAATTTAAATACCACTTAAATTTTCGCCAAGGTTTCGGCGGCATACTTCCACCCGATGGTCAACATCAACATTTTTTAATGACGTCTCTGCAAAATTGCTACTTGATCTCAACAATATCTCATCTTTCAGCTGCTGTGATTTTGTTAGCTTTTGGCATCCACCTTACTTTTGAGAGGAGCCCAAAGGAATAAATCTAAAGGTGTCAACTCACACGATTGTCGTGACCAATTGACATCTCTGTTTCAAGATATGATGCGGCCTGAGAACTTCTCATTCAATACAACCATTGTTGCATTGGCTGTTTGGCATGTGGCGCCATCATTTTGGAACCACAAATCTTCGGCATCCATAACATTCAATCCAGATCATGATTGCCATGGCTCAACTAACATGATTCAATAGTGAAATAAGTATTTTTTTTATAAATAACATTGTTTTATTTACTGCTAACTTCAATCCGTCGAAATGGAACACCGTATATAAAATTAACTCTCACGGTTGTTACTTAGAATATATTGGTGAAACTTACAGAAATTAAAAAGAAGCATATCAACTTAAGATTGCCTAAATAATCACAGTTATAGGTTGAATATTTTTACCAGGCTTCTTGGGCAGTGTTATGAAAAATGTATCTGGTTAGATCTTCCAGGATTTTTGTCACTATTGTAGATTTTATTTATAATTTCTCTGATTATGTCTATGCTGAAATCGTCTAAGGCTGCCAACATCTCTATTACAATGCCGTCTGCTTTGTTTCTGTTCAGTTTGACTAGAGCAACTTCAAACTTATTCTTATTTTTAGACGACATTTTCTATGATTACATTTTAAAATCTGTTAGATATGCTCTCTCTGGGGAATTTTGATCTCGTCATTCTCAAACAGGAATCAAACGCGTAAATTTAGTTTCTGAAAATTCGTCTCCTCAAAAACCATCTCTTCGTTATATCAAAAGGTCAAAGCTATTATCTTATGCCAGTGGCAGTTTGCTGTTAGAGCAAGGTAACCCTTGTCATTAACCACTAAGGCATGGTTTCACATTTTTTAAACGACCATTTCACTTTAAGAAAATAATTTTACAAAAGAAAATAAGATTTTATATTTTTTCAAATACTAACAAAAAATAAAGCTCGTTTACTTTGTTTTTTCTTTCATCAATTTCATCTCTATGTCTCCGCTCCCATGCGTCATTTTTCCTCTTAAAACGAAGGCACAACATCATTGGTTGAGCTGACCTAAGAGATTTCGCCTTTCTGCTTAATTTCAGCTCCTATCCCGCATGATTAACCAATCATATCAGTTTAATAGCGTTGCTGCGGCCGCTTATAGAATTCCCATTGACAACAACCACAACAACCAAGCATCAGCTTTATGATGATCGAATTTCCTCTCCTACGCAATACTGCTCTAAATTTCCTGCCTTTTCTTGGCCATTTTCGGTATATTCACAGAAAGCGACCACTTCAATGGATAATCAGTTTTAAGTACCAAGCCACTATATAAGGCCATAGTCAAATATATAGAATTTGGCTCAATAAAAAAAATGACTTGCTTAAATCTTCACTGTAAATTGCCTAAGCTTGTCACGAGCGCGTTTTTTTATTAACCTGATAGCAAGTTGAATAATTGTATTTGAATAAGTGTTTATGATAAAAGACATTCAGATTAAACATATAAATCTAAGCCTGCCCATCTTTTCATCCCATACGATTTGTGCTTTCTGAAAATAAAATTAGTCGTATATAATATAAACAGCTTTAGGGGAGCGGCTATCTGACTGATTTCATATAAAAGAATATAAATGGCAGAAGGTAGACATGGAAATATGATATGTCTGAATTTCTGGGATGAGGAGTTATTATTTACACTATATTATGAATAGCGTCCTTATCTTTGTTATTACAACAACAAAGATGAGGAGAATAGTCCGAATATAAATAGTGTAAATAATTGAAATAATTATTCAAGCACGTCCATGAAGGCATGTACGCCCATGAAGGCTGAATGAATAGACTGAATAAATGATAGATATGCAGGTATAATTCTTAATATACTTGTATATAAAACAGCAATTTCAAAATTATTTTACTATGTATAAATACAGATTTAAATGAATTAGTTCTGCAAGGGCGAAAACTAACGTTGAAATTATAAAACAAGTGTAGACATTGGAAAGAATACAGGTTGCACAACGGCCAGTGTACTGTTGTTGCCATGCTAATAGGACTATTAGAAATAAGCAGAGCTATATTTATAAAACTGAAAATAGAGAGAGAAGGCGGGCGTTAACAAGAGAAAGTGTAATATAATAATCTGGCCCCACCCGAGGAAGCTGAGCAAGCGGGGGCGTTTCCGGTCGTTGAAAGGAACGGATGTTTGTTTGACCTTATTTCCGGCAGTAGCGGAAATGGCTACAAGAGGCAAACAGAACAGGTGTCTCTGAGAATTACGTGGGCGTGCGTGGGCGAGGCAAAATCCGGAAGTACCGGTTTGGAGATTATAAAAAAGACCTCGGCGCACGGATTTCACGCAGAGAGACAGAGGCAGACGAGAGAGCCAGACCAGAGGAGCAACAGATACGACCCCCCCCGTCAACCCTTGGAGGCGCGCTCCCTCAACTCTCTGTTCCCTAGGCTACACGGTTCATCGTCATTAATAAAAATATAATATATATTTTTATATATATGCGTGTTTGTTGTATATTGCTATATAACAAAAGACCTTCATTATTTCACCTTTCCTGGCCACATTCGACATTGCAAGAAGCTCGAAAATGCTTATTCAATTAATATATATATATATATATATATATATATTTACTAGGAGTACAGCCCGGCGTTGCTCGGGTGTAATGAAAGCTTTAAAACTAATCCATGGTCCTGGAGCTCGGACTCAGCCTAAAGAATATTTGTGTGAAATTTGGTGAGAATCGAATAAAAATTGTGGATTGGTATAAAGGACATATAAACAGACACACACACAAACAAAGCCTTTTATATATATATATATATATATATATATATATATATTATAAATTTTCTGCATTATTGTAAGAACTGCAACCTTGAAACTTCTGAATATCGTTTCTTATGTCTTTGTCTATGAGTGTATCAAATTTGATTAAAATCGGACCACTAATTCTATAACCCGAATTTTTCGATTATCGATTTTCGATATTTATCGACACAAAAAACTAGCTAAGAACACTCACAGACGCCTATAGTACAACTGTGTAAATTTTCAAGAAAATCGGTTCAGCCGTTTCGGAGTCTATAGATAACGGGGGCACACACACAGACAAATTTCCATTTATAAATAAGTTTATATATATATATATATATATATATATATATATATATATATATAAAGCGAACAAAATGATAGAAACATATATCATAATAGCATAATTCAGAAAATTTTATTAAAATGTCAAAATCTTGTCTATTTTTATGTTTGTTGAATTAATATCAATAAAACTTTATTCTTTTTGCTAAATTGTTGTTATTTTACAGATATTATTTAAACAGGTTTATTAAAATCAACAGTCAAAATTGTTAAAGAATTTTAACTGATCAACTTCATCATATGGTTCAGGAACTGTTTCCGGGGAGAAATACCATCTTTCAGGATGATAATGCACCCATGTATACTTCTAAATTTGTAGCTGAATGGCGCGAGGAACATACTAGTGAAGTAGAGCATCCTTTCTGACCACCACAGCATCACTAAACATTTTTGCTTCATTTTAGAAAACACGTGAGGTATCGATATGCTCCACAATCATTATGGAAAAATTTGGGGACTGCTTTAGCTGAAGAATGAATACAAACTCCACCGGAAACAGTTCAAACTTTGTACGAGTCGACACCATGTAGAATTCAAGCTGCAATTACTTACAAAGGTGGTTTTACCCCATTTTGAAAAAAAAATGGCCTGAAATTTCAATGTGTTTCCATTATTTTATCCACCCCGTGTATATGCATTTCTAGTCAAATCTGTATCTGGACTTTGTGTCATGTTCTTTGGTCCTGGTAACCATGTCCTTCTTTAGTTATACTATCTTTGCACATATTAACAAGCTGAAAACAATTTTATAGATATTTATCAAATGTTTTTTTTCTATTCTTATTATTTACGCTGTATTTCTTTGTCCTGTTGGTTCTTTTCTTTGGTAGATTTAAACATTGTGGGATTATTTTCTTCAGAGGTGTTTTCGTTTTCAGCACAGAACATATTCAGTTGTTCACTTCTGTTTGAAAACAACTTCATTCATTAATTGCATTAGCCTTGACATCGCATGTAAAGGTTATCTTTATGCTTTTGCTCCATATCGTTGTATTTTTTCTGATTAAATCGTTTTTGTTTTTTGTTTTTTTCTTATATTTCTGCCATTATTTATCTTTGGCTTTTTTCTGTTTTTCATTATCATTCTCGTTTCCGTTACCTGTCCAATATATTTTTTATATTTCTTAACACCCGGTTTTAGTTACTTCCTTTTTAAAACTATTTCACCCCAAGCAAGGCGATGATGCCAGTAAGAGGCAAGTGGTTTCTTAGCGTTACGTAAAATGGGGAAACCTTAGCAAAGAGAAAAGACAGTAAAAGAATAAGATTCTGGAAGTCGGATGGAATTTCATTTTTTTTTTTTTTTCTTCACTTTTGGATTTAATATTTAACAATCTACTTTTTTTTATTATTTCACCCCAAGTAAGACGAGAAGGCCACTAAGAGGCAAAAATTAATAGGAGTTGAAGAGAATAAAAAGACTTTAGTAAGAAGAGGGGGCAATAAGATAACAGATTTCAAAAAGACAAAAGATGGCATTGTATTTCAATTTTACACTTTTGGATACAAGTTTCAACATTTTTGTCTACTTTTTTCTTTTCTGATAATTTCACCTCAAACAAGGCAATAACGCCACTAAGACAATGGGTTGCTGAAAGTTAGAGAATGAAAAATCTTTAGTGGGGAAAAGTGAAGAAAACGACAATAAAGGAATAGGACTCAGGAAAAAAGAAAATGGTGATTGACGTTGCATTTAAAGATTGTAGATGGCAAGGAAACAAGAAATTGAAAGGGCGTTCTAAGGGTGAGAAGTACGAGAAAAAGCTATTACAATAGAAGTCATGGTTGCGTCTAACCTCTTCTTCTTTTATGTGCCATGTCCTTTCAGGACGTAGGCGATCATGGCTTTCCACGTCTCCCTACCCCTGGTGACTCTTATGCTAAGAGCCACTTTCACCTGTTGCTCATGCAACCCTCGTTCCGTCATCCACCTGATTAGATCCTTCAAATATATTATCCACTGCTTTCCCCTGTCTCTTTTTTCCCTCTATCTGGCCTTTTAGTATCAGGTTCTCCAAGCCCTCTTTCCTCATTGCGTGTCCCAGGAACTTTAGTTGTCTCTTCCTGATGTTCAGTATTAATTTCCTTTTCGTTTCCATTATTTCCAAAGCATCATCATTGCTAACATGCTCGATCCATGATATTCGCAGCATCCTTCTGTAAAACCACATTTCAGTTGCTTCAAGTTTTCCTTTATCTTTGATGATATTGTTGAGCATTCATTGTCGTATTGAAGAATTGACATCAGATAGCAATCCAGTACTCTCTTCTTTGTTTTTTGTGAAATTGTCCTGTTTCTTAATACTTTATTCAATTTCTGGAATGCTTCCTTCGCCATGCCAATTTGCCTTCGAATCTCTGTGTCGCACTTTCCGTCTACTGTTATAACACTTCCCAGCTATTTAAATTTTTGTACCTGCTTGATTTTAGTGTCCCTCACCTGTATTTGGCGTTTTGAGCTGCCCTTCTTGCTGATGACCATGCACTCGGTTTTCTTGCAGTTTATTTGTAGTCCTTTCTTGTCACTCTCTTCAGCTCCCTTCTGTAGGAGGTCTTGTAGTCTCCTTTCCGTGTCTGCTATCAGCAGTGTATCATCTGCCTACCTTATATTGTTTAAAATGTGGCCTCCGATGACGAATCCTGGCATAACTTCTAGGCTTCTCAGAATAGTCTCGCTATACAAGTTGAATAGATCCGGTAAAAAGACACATCTTTGTCTTACGCTCCTTTCTATCTTTGTATAACTTCTGAATTCGTTACCTGTACGTATGCAGGCAGTTTTCTGACAGTCTAACTAGTTCTACAGAAAAAACGGGGAGACCTATTTGCCCGTCATGTATAAATACTTAAATACAGGTAATTGATGCACTAAGGAGAAATCCTGATCAAAACAATTGCCATGAAAATATTTGTAGAAAAGATAGACAGAGGCCACTTCACGCCAGTGATAAAGTGACGGAAATCGAGATGCCAAGTCATTATAGACATGTAGTCCCCAAACTTTTTTTCTGTCATTTTCCCCTATACTCATTTCAATCATCCAGATTTCCCCCTTCATATGTATTAGAGAAAGAGCAGTTAAAACACACTAAGATTATTTACTGATTTATTTTTCAAATGTAAAAATATACTGATATACTTATAGTTACAGAGTAAAGTGAATAGAGAGCAGTCAGTAGCAACTAAGCATAGGCATAGAGAGTGCTTAGTAACAAATAAAAGAACTTTTGTTTGCTCTTCTACTTCAGAATTAAATTAGTGAGAAGGGTGATGCTTCTTTTTGTGCACCAGTGTATCAATGTCAGGGTTAGTTTTGGCAAGCGTGCAACGTAAGTCACATTCCACCTCTAGTCGGTTTCTCTATCTCTCTCCCTCAGACATGAGAAAACCCATCTGAGATTTTTTTTATTTAGTAGGTAGTGTAATTATTTTCCCCCTGGTAGCTTCAAATTTCCTCCCAGGGAGAAATTTACCCCAGTTTCGGAGTCGCTGTTATAGACCCTTCTTTCAATTTCAGCAATTTTTATTAATCTCAATGCGGAATCATAGTGGTTTTTAATATTTTTGTGAATAAATTATTGTGCTCAAAATAACGCTGCCTATCTCGTGATATCTCGAATAACCACGTTCTCTCAGCTATCTTTTTTACTCTTCGTGTTTTTTTTTCTAAAATGGCAGCGCGTCATATAAGTGATTAGAAAGCTTGAAACTAATTTAAATGTTTTACGTGTGAAGTACACCGCCATAAACACATTGATGAAAGGATAACTAATTACAAACCATTCTCAATGTTTATGCAATCAGCGTCGCAGTAATTATTTATTTTATATCGTTTCTTGTTTTTTTTGCTGTTTTTTTCAGGCTATTTTATTACTTGTCTCTAAATCAGTGTTTCTCAAACTTTTTTTTCTCTGAGCCACATTTTCTGAATAAAAAAACTTCTCGCCTCACCAAATTTTATGCAATAAACGTATATTCAAAAATAAAAGAAGTGAAGTTTAAAGGGAGATAACCGCGAATTCAAAGTCAAATATTACCATTGATAACTGTCTCCTCCAATTTGCGGACCCTAGTCACTATATTCTTCATAATTGATATAATGAATAAATATCACATTGATAAACTTGGTCAATAATTATTTATAACTATTTATACTGGAACTCCAGCATGCAATTACAGGTAATTCATAATATTTTACATTTTGCATATTAATTTTTGCAAACTGTCTCTCAATTTTTTATTGTCTTTCAGTCATTTCCTCTCACCTGCTATTCTTTCGAAGCGCACTGTATCGTTTGAAAACCAGTAGTTTAAATCTTAGTCGTCTTTTTTTCTTCTTAGTCATTGGTTTAAACGAGAAGGGGTGCATTCTTCTGTGTGTCGTGCCCATTCTGAACGCTAGCCACCATAGTTTTCCCCAATTTGCTGTCATTTTTATCTCTTATTAAGTTTTGTCATCTCTCCTAAAATCTGCTCCGCCGACAATTTACTCGAGCTCACTGAGTAGGTTTTGTATTTTTACTCTGTCCGTGTATTTGCAGGGAAATTTACTGTACTACTTTATTTAAAAGAAATCTGCAGCTGAAGCATACAGAATTCTTGTGGAAAACTTACGGCAACTACGTTTTGTCGGAAACAACATACAGGGATTGGTTTAGAAACGTAAAAATGATGATTATGATATTGAATATAAAGAACGCTCTGGCGCACTGACAATTTTGAAAACGAAGAATTGAAGGCATTACTTCAGGAAGGCTCATTTTAGGCGTAAGCTGAACTTGCGGAATCATTAGGAGTTTTTTTTTTTTGTTTATAATATCTCCCCAAGCAAGGCATTTTACTGCCACTGTCTTGCAGGGGGTTACGTAGGAGGAAAGTTATGAGAAAGAGTGACAGGTTATAGGGGGTGTCAGGAAGTGTGTAAGAGAAGGGTGATAATATTGATGAGAGTGGAGTGGACGGAGAAAGGAGCATGAGAGAGAGGATGCAGGTTTGTGAGATAGGAGATGACTATTGACTTTGCATTTAAATTCTTGGAGATTGTAGCTGTCGGGAAAGCAAGTCAACGGAAGGGAATTCCACAGGCGGGAAGTGCGAGAAAAGAAGCTGATGAAGTAGAATTTGCATTTACATTTACATTTACATTTTATTGGTTTCACAGTAAAAGGGTGGAACCTAGCTGCTGATCTTGTGGCTTGAGTAAATTCATATATAGGGGCAACCAGTAAGCTAAGTTCATTGGAGCACAATGAATTACATTGATGACACAACAGTTTCAAAACCTTTCAAAGCATAAAGAATGATTCAAAGCTATATCATTAATGTATAAAACTGAAAATAGAGAGAAGGCGGGCGTTAACAAGAGAAAGACCTTCATTATTTCAGCTTTCCTGGCCACATTCGAAATTGCAAAAAGCTCGAAAATGCTTATTCATCTCTATATATAGTCAGTCAGTCAAGTGCCATACGTGATACACACTTGGGCGACCATGTCTCGAAAGGGACATGACTGACTGGGCAGAAGATTATCCCGCAGTAGGTTGCCATTGCTTTCTGCGGTAGACTGGTTGCCGACCAAGGCTATAGAACCCAATCTGTCCTGTTATTTAATCCATAACTGGAAGGAATAGACGGATTAATACCTTTCCTAAGGGTATTTGCGCGTAAGTGAATACAAAGAATTCGGCTGGAATTCGAACTCGGCCCCCCGATTTCTCGTTCCGAACCGATATTCAATGCATCATAACGCACTAGATGTAGTAGGTGGACAAAATAATAGAAACATCTAGTACAATAATAGCATAATTCAGAGAATGAAGTCCCCGTTCAACAACGGGCTCAACGAGGAAAAACACGACAAAGTGATTTTGCAACATGACAACTCTAGGCCACATATTGCAAAACGGTTGAAAATCCACTTGGAAACGCCTGAATATGAAGTCCGCCGTATTTACCAGACATTGTCCCATCCGATTATCACTTGTTCCGATATATGGCACACGGCTTGGCTGAGGATCACTTTCATTCTTATGAAGATGCTAAAAAAATGAGTTCACTCGTCGTTAGCCTCTAAAGATGTGTGGTTTTTCAGAATTCAAATACTACTAGAAAGATAAGAAAAACTATTGGCTAAGGATGGATGACCTTTTCAGTGACATTTTTCTTACTAATTTTTGTAAATAAAACATTACTTTTTAATGAAAAATCAGCGAGAACTTATTCAAGGTCCTAATATATAAAATGACAAATTTTCCAACAGTAATTCTATCATCGCACTACCCTCATCAATATACCGAGCACTTTAAGACAAAAATAATCTACTTGCTATTTCACCAGTATACCACTGACTAAATCAGCAACTGGCACTAAACATCGTTGCAATTTAATTATATATATATATATATATATATATATATAGAACATATACAAATTAGTTTATTACAAAAGTGTACATTTTGTTTCGACATTGAAAGAACAATGTCTCATTAGGTAGTTAATCATTATTAACTACCTGATGAGCCATTGTTTTTTCGATGTTGAAAAAAACTATAGACTTTGGTAGTACATTGTAATTTGTACATGTTCTAAACTATAATTTATAATAAATATTCATAGCTCTATTTCTATATTGAGCACTGTTTTAGATTAATGTTTTGAACGTTGTTAATATTTTCTTCGTTCTTTATTCACTTGGATATATATATATATATATATATATATATATATATATATATATATATTATCTGCTGAATCTAGAAATTTCCATAATAGTTAAAGATTTAAATAATTATAATGGAAGGAAAAAAAAAACAAGACAAAACATAACGAAGTTTTGTGACGGAGACATGACGTCATTAGAAACCAAAGTTTTAATCTTTTTAAAATCAAACAGCATAATATCAGTCATTTATTTTTACCAAAAGTAAATGTTTTTGACAAGTTAATCAATAATCTAGAACCCAGTTTAATTTTTTATCCCTTTACGGTGTAGTTTTCCTAAGGTGAACTTTCCTCTCCGTGATTTTATGGTGATAAACGTACCAGTCACACTGTTTGTTATAGGATGCGTTGTGGTGCAGTGGATATCGGCTCGGAACGAGAAATCGGGGAGCCGAGTTCGAATTCTAGTTGAATGCATTGCATTCACTTACGCGCAAATGCCCTTGGGAAAGGTATTAATCCGTCTCTTCCTTCCAGTTATGGGTTAAATAACAGGACATATTGAGTTCTATAGCCTTGACTGGCAACCAGTCTACCGCAGAAAGCAATGGCAACCTACTGCGGGATAATCTTCTGCCCAGTCAGTGATGTCTCTTTCGAGACATGATCGCCCAAGCGTGTATCATGTATGGCACTTAACTGACTGATTGAATATAATAGTTAGAAACATGAGTGAGGCTTCTACTAGACATAAAGTGGGGGATCTGTTTTCTATTGTTATGAAGTAATAAACTGATCCTCCACTAATTACTACTTAATAATATAATACATACCTCCTCCATCTCTAACTAGGAGTTAAATAACAGGGCAGATTGGGTTCTATACCCTTGGTAGGCAACCAGTCTACCGCAGAAAGCAATGGCAACCTACTGCGGGATAATCTTCTGCCCAGTCAGTGATGTCTCTTTCGAGACATGATCGCCCAAGCGTGTATCATGTATGGCACTTAACTGACTGATTACCGGGAATATAATTTATTATTAAATTCCAATTATTCTTTCAGTGCTTTCGGAGACATATAGTTTCGTTAAAGCACTGAATATATCTATGTACTGTTTCTGTCTACGAGTCTCGATGAAGAGAATGGTATATAATCTTTACTTCTTATCTTACACCATTCTCTTACATTCGAAAGGACGGAATTGAATTATAAACCGTGGAGACGGTAACTGGAAAAACTCCACTATATCTCCCAAGAATTCATAGCAATCCACAAATAATAACATCAGTATAATCTATGGAAATTCATGTTCGTTTATGTGGGAGAGGTTACTAGAAAAATAATATGGATAGCTGAATCTAGTACAAAGCCATATTACCCAATGACGACTAAATTTATAGTGGGGTACGTTCTTTAGGAGAGTAGTTGTATATTGTTGCAGATTAACGGAATTTGGCCTCGTTGTAGATAGCCCACTATAAGTCATAAAATGATTATAAATCAAGAAAAGTAAATTGAACTGAAAAATAACATTGTATATATATACACATATCAATTAAGGTTTTTACAATTAAAGTAATCCTTTTAGGATGGGTTCAACGGACGTTAAAATGTTAATGGCAATAAAATGCTGAAAGAGAATTAATGCTTAAGAATTTGGGAGCGTGTAAGTAAGTAATGTCTTTGATGTATTCGCTCCTTAAGTCAGTAAGTAGTTTTGAGACAGGGAAGAAGGAAAAGAAGTAAGGGAGGCGAGCATAGTAAGCCGCTTGACTTAGGTCAAGGGGAGTTACTAATTACACTCGTCTCTCTCGAGTCTGTCTGTGTGGGTCGGTCTGTCTTTCTGTCTGTTTGTCTGTCGATGCTTTCTGTATCGGCTTCTTATTTCGACTTTTTGGATCGCAGCAGATCATTTGGGAATTCATATCCGTATTTGATTCTGAGCGTCCAATTGGCCGATGAATAAAATTCGCGTAGGCTCGCGAACTGGAAATTTAATATTTAAGTAATTTTTAGTTTTCAACCGGAACATCTGTGCGAACCCGGATGCGCACCGACGAGTTTTGGTCATTTGCTTTCTGGTGCAAACAGAGTGCAAACATCCGGTCCATCGCTTTTGCTCGGTCGGTATCACCACACTGTCTATTGAACAAATCGGAAAGAACTTCACAGAAGGTTAAACATATACGTATCAACGGAGACAAGAATAAAGATACAATACTCACAGAGCATATACTGCCATATAGTATAAATAGTTAGCAAGCTTGTTAATCATTACACCTTGATCATTACACTGACAGATTGACTTGTTGTCTCATTATGTTTGATAGATTGCAAATAGCCAATGTAACGCATACTGCAGTAACTGTGTGTGTATATCAATTTTGAGCGATGTGAAATTTACTGGTGTACAAGATGTTGATATATTTTTGATGAATAGAATTGTTCATAATATTTACTTAAAAAGAGAAATTTGCAGTAATAAAAATCTATAAATGACGTACCGGCAAAGAATTCGACAAATCGGATGCTCAACGCTCTGTGCTAATTAATGTGAGGCTATCAGAGTGTGAAGTATTGAATAGCTTTGCTTAGACGTTGGTTGTAAGTGCAGATGTGAGTGTCACAACTTTCTTTAGCCGATTAACAAGACGTCGTTTTCATCGGTCTGAAATTCAAATTTCACTTCATTGGGGTGGATTCGTAGAAAGAAGTTCTAATTTTTCTAACGATCAAAATTAAATCTCGAACCTTGTGAACTATAATTCTATATGAGCCATATTCAATGCCTTGTGTGCGCATGCGTGTGTCAGATGAAAGTGAGGTCATTTGTTTCATCTCTATTTCTCTTTCTTGTGTTTGGAGGGGCATATTTCTCTGAATAAAGCTCAAACACTCCGTCATTAAAAGCATTCAGCATCCGAAAGTCCACAAAAATAAGAATAGCTTCTTTTCGCTATTTCTCAGATCTTTTTTCTTTCTTTTGCTCTTTCTTTTGAAGCAACCATGGTGATAAAATGTAGAAGTTCTTTCTCTTTATCTTCTCCCTGATTGGTTCAATGAAAATGTTGACGGCTTTTGTATTGAGCACAATCTCATTAATGAATGACTGTCATTCAACCAATGGGAGGAAAAAAAGAAAAGAAAAGAGAAGATGGAACTTTTAATGCGAAGGTCATCAAATCTAGCAAATAATTCTAAACATTCCCAGGAGTTATTTTTAAAAAAATGATTAACCCTAACCCTTTTTCTGTCCTTTTTTTGAAATTTGTTATTGACATTATTTGATGTTTTATAATTCTTATTAATTAGTTCTCGGTGAATTTTTAACAGTTCTTTTCCTCATATCCAATTATTTGATTGTCGTCCTTAGACCGTTTCATGTGAGAAGGAATCTTTGAAGAGATTGGAAGAGAACCATCGAAGATGTTAAAAACATTTCGAAGGAGAAAGCGGGGTCAAGATATCTTACCCCAGCGATCCCTTTAGCAACTTGCTCGTGATTCACGATTACTTAATGTGACGGTGTTTTAAAATGAACCTACACAAATCGAAGTCTTTTAATCAACACTTGCGAAAATACTAAAGTTTCAGGTTAGAAATTGATTTTCAAAAGCACAAATTAGACTGACATCTTACGATCAACTAGGCAAACTTCTCTACAGAAAAAAGGGGTAAGTCAGAATTGTAGGATTCATAGGCAGACGAGACATAAGCATACTTTTACTGAACTTTAGCAGCTATATTGACTGAAATTTCAATATTGTTTTCTTTTATAATCAAATTCTCTTTTAATTGATCTTCTGTCATACACTGAAATAACGAAAGAAAAATAATCGCTTTTATTTTTTCATCTAAATGAATTTTTTTTTTCTTTTTCACATTTTCGATTTTTAATAATAAATGTAATTAAACGTCCACGACAAAAATTCAGACTTTTTTTTGTTTTGTATACGTTTATTTTACATGTTATTTGGAGTAGATAGACTAAGCTATCGCCCGGTTCACACTCCACCCACATCTATTGAACAGGTGAAGAGGCTCATCCCTTGTTTCCTGTTTAGGATGCGGTTTCCGGTTTTCCCTTTTCAAGTCTTTTTCACTCTTTTATTTTTTTTTCCAATTGGAGTAGATAGACTAAACTATCGCCCGGTTCACACTCCACCCACATCTATTGAACAGGTGAAGAGGCTCATCCCTTGTTTCCTGTTTAGGATGCGGTTTCCGGTTTTCTCTTTTCCAATCTTTTCACTCTTTTCTTTTTTCTTTTTTTTTTCTTTTTTTTTTTTCAATTGTAGTAGATATACAAAACTAAACTATCGCCCGGTTCATACTCCACCCACATCTATTGAACAGGTGAAGAGGCTCATCCCTTGTTTCCTGTTTAGGATGTGGTTTCCGGCTTTCTGTTTTCCATTCTTTTTACCCTTACGTAGCCCCCTGCGCATCAGTGGCGTTACCGCCTTGCTTGGGGTGATATGATTAAAAAAAAAATATATATATATATATATGCAAAACGTTTTAATTATAATCGATAAACCTGTAATGAATAATTAGCTCAATAACCAGTTTAATGAATATCAACAAATTCACGAACAAACGCTTTTATCTAGTTGTCTATTGTCCTGTAGGAAATTAAGAAAAAAGAAAAACTAAAGAGAAAGAATGAAATCTCATGGGTAATTTATAGACATGGAACTCATAAGGAGTTTATTCAATCATCAAATTAAGAATTATGATAGATCGAAAAACTCAAATAAGATAACCGTGAAATTCTTTTGGATAATCCCAGCCTAAATAAACGTGAATTTTTCACTTGCCAAAATTCGATTGATATTGAGGGAAAGTTTTTCCATCTTTCCATTGTCCAGCTTCATTTTACTCGTGGCTATACTAACCCTGAACCAATTTATTTCTCTTCAGCTTCGTGCTTTCTTTTGCTGCATTTGTTCAACCTAGTCCCAAACCGTGCTTTTAACCACCTAAAGAACTGTTAGTTATTTGCGCTGCCTTGATTATTTCAGAAAGTTTTCATTTAATTCTTAAACTCTTCGGCTTGTATTCAATTTTCTTACAGCTCTGTGTCCAATAGATATTCAGAGTCCCTCAATGCAATTTAAACGTCGAAGCCTTAATTTTACCGGGCATTGGACTGATTTGCACCACCAGGTCGCCAGTGCAATTCCAATGAGATTCATTGTTAGCCGTGACCGAAATCATTTCCCTGTGTAAATACCAGTGCTCTGTTGTAGACCCTAAACAGCCGCCAGCAACATCTTGTACACCGGTAAATTTCACATCGCTCAAAATTTATATACACACACAGTTACTGCAGTATGCGTTACATTGGCTATTTGCAATCAATCAAACATAACGGAACAAGAAGTCAATCTGTCAGTATATTAATGTGTAATGATTAACAAGCTTGCTAACTATTTATGCTATATGGCAGTATATGCTCAGTGAGTATTGTATCTTTTATTCTTGTCTCCGTTGATACGTATATGTTTAACCTTCTGTGAAATTCTTTCCGATTCGTTCAATAGACAGTATCTACAAAGTTTAGTCGTCATTGAGTAATCTGGCTTTGTACTAGATTCAGCTAACCATATTATTTTTCTTGTAACCTCTTCCACATAAACGATCATGGATTTCCATAGATTACACTGATTTTATTATTTGTGAATTGCTCTGAATTCTTGGAAGATATAGTGAAGTTTTTCCAGTTACCGTCTCCCCGGTTTATAATTTAATTCCTTCGTTTCGACTGCTTGTCACCCTAGTCTAGAGGGTCCAGTAAATTTTGGAACAGTAGAGAAGAAATAGCTCCATGCAAGTAAGAAAACTTAAGTAGTGTAAACAGAGAATGGAAAACGTAAGAACGTAAGACTGAAATCCAAAAACACATTGAAACAGTAAAAATTGCCTTGCAAAAGCTAAGCAAAGTAATAAGAAACAGGGATGATTCAAACATTTATGAAACTGCTTAGTCTTTGGTTTTGACAAGATTTGATCTTCAGCATTTTCCTTGTTCAAAACGTATTGACGTTAGTATTAACCCTTTGGTTTTGTTTTGAAATTAACTTTTCTTGTGTTCCAACAGCTTGCGAGTGGAAAAAAGGGCAAGAATATGAATAAAAATTTATTCCGTTTAATTCGGTGAAGTAGCATACTTATACTCAAACTCATTCCTAAGTTATGTATACCATAGGGGTGTAGTGTGAAAATGAAGACGTTGCTTATGTTTGTCCCTTCCTTCTCCTCAGAAAATCTTAGATCCTAAGGGGACATCTCACTTTCAGAGTTCCGCCATTGCTTGGGACTCAGAAGACTGGTCATTAACAACTACAAAGAACTACTCATTAGGAAAAACTTGAGAAAACTCTTTCGGTGATTCTATAGCAAGAGAACTTATACAGTAAATCTTTATGCCACACCCTGTCAAAAGCCTTCAAAATGTCTAATGTGATCATCACTGAGTATTTGTTGCCAAACTCATTCCTGAGTTGTGTATACGATAGTGGTGTAGAGAGCATGAAAATAAAGACGTTACTTGAGTTTGTCTCTCTCTCCTCCTCAGAAAAATCTCGGCCACTTTTTTTATCCAGAATATTTGACACTCACAGTACATATTGAAGACAAAGGGGGCAGAGGAAAGCAGTGAATAAGCTGCCTAATGAACTTTTATAAATGGTTGGCAAATCATGCTGGGAAAAAAGAAACTTTTCTAAGAGCTACAAAAGGCAAAACTTGTGTAAAGCCGAATCCTGAAACATGAAAGAATTGAAACGAACCCATTCATACTAGGCTGAAATTTGGACTCGTCTCGTCGATTCCTAATTCTGATCCTTAACCGTTACGCTGCGCGCTCGTCATTAGCTTAAGAAACGTCGATAAGTAAAAAGCAACTATTCAGAATTTTCACCAACACTTCAATACCAGTTAGGATATCCTCACATTCATCCTGAAATAGATAACTTTTTTTATATTTTGCTGGGTTTAAATTTCATCTTTGCGCAAGATACTTTGCTTTTCTCCACAGACGAAAATCGATTAACGTCAGGCACCTTGGCACTAAGGATGTTGATATTAACCATAAAAGCTCTCATAGGCAAACCGTTATTGCCACCGATCTGACGGCCGAAGCCTATTCCCGGTGCAACCGGGGCAATGAATTCTATCATTTGCGCAAACAGCAGTAACGATAAAATATAGAATTTCTACATTCTCTTCGATTTTTCTCTTCTCTTGCCCAAACCATTTGTAATACCACAGCGAATAAAAAAGTGATGAAATGTGGATATTTACACACAAACACCCGATATATATATATATATATATATATATATATATATATATATATATATATATTTGTGTGTGTGAGAAAACTAATCCATTACTTTTTCTGTTCTCTTTCTTGATGTCGATTCGACTAAATGATTGCATCTTCTAGAATATGAAATTTTTGCTTTTTGTTCTCGAGAGGAAATACAAAATTATTTCAAGTGATGCAAAAAAATCTCAAAGAATAATAAATGCGGTAGTAGAGAGAGAGAAAACATATACATATATACCGACATAAACATACACACACACACACACACATATATATATATATGCACATATATATATATATATATACACACACACACACAATGCATATGTGTATATATACATATATATATACACAGGTATGTATATACATATGCATGCAGATTCATATATATGTACATACTCGCATATATATATATATATATATATATATATATGCACATACATATACACCTTCGTATATATATATGTGTGTGTGTGTATATATATATATGTGTGTGTGTGTGTTTACATATATAAATTTAAACAAGTAGAAAAAGGCGTAAACGTTTTGTTTAATGTGTAGGTATAATATTATTATTACTATCATTATTAATATTTATCTTTTGTATAATGCATGAAGTGCCCATAATTATATTTTTGTCGCTACACATGTTTCGAGTATAAAGTTGACTCTCTTCAGGAGAATAAATTTCCGACAATACATATGGGGATGTCTTCGTCTTTCTATGTATATGTAAGTGAACAGGTCTGAATGTTGATATGCGTGAGTGTTGGGTTGCAGGATATTTTCACAATTTTACTTTACGCATACACCTATATATATATATATATATATATACACGCATATATCTAAACATATAAACACATTATATACACACATACACATGCAGGCGCATATATTTATGTACACATATATCTAGATATATGCACACACACATATATATATATATATTTATTTACACAAAAAGACACATATATATTCTCATATACATATATGTAGGTGTGAGTTTGTGACCCTGGGTTTCACGCTCTTGTGATTGTCAGACGCAAGAACGTGAAACCCAGGGTCACAAACTCAATCCTATCTATCTGAATATGTCAGCACCATCACTGATATTGAGCTCTTTCAAATAAGTACCGCACACACACACACACACACACACACACACACACACATATATATATAAGAAATGAATTGAGTTCTTTCAGTGACTGGTGGGTGTATACACTGCTCATATACAACACGCTAAAATTTCCCTTCATGCGCCTATGGTTTAGGGAGTAGCAACTCCGACTGACACCAAATCGGTCGAGTTTCAATCGCGGCCAGAATCAAGTGAATGTGTCTAGTCTCACTGATGAGCTGTGATACAGTGAAACAGACTTGTATGTGGGTAACTAACATATATATATATATATATATATATATATATATATTTCACATATATTCTCATATATATATATTCACACATGTACATGCATATACATGGATACACAAATATATGTATGTATATACACACTGAAACATATATACACATATACACACACACCTATAAATATGCACACACATGTATATAAATATATACCTATATATATTATACTCACACATACATACTTATTTTCAAAATTGTCCGAAATCCGTTACGAAAGTAAGTGAAACTGATATATTTTTAATTTTTAACAAGATTTTTCGATTATTCATCGATATTGTGTTTAATTATAAAAAACAGAGCATCTATTCAAATATGAGTATCCATTAAAAAGAATGTTTAAAGAAATAAAAATTAAACACGAACACACACAATATACGCACATATATTCTCACATATATATATACGCACATATATTCTCACATATATATATATACGCACATATATATGCACCACCAGCCATAATTATAAGGCTAACCCAATTGTTTTTTTTTTAAGGAATGATGTTTTTCATACAATTTTTAGTAATAATAGCCAAATGAAAATAGAATGGTTCTTTTGTTATTATTACTTTGCAAAATTTTACAAGGCAAGGAAGCAAAGATGAACTCGTCCAAATCACCCTAAATTTTCTTCATTATTTCATTAATAAAACTGCAATATCGGTAATTATTAAGTATTTATAATTTTTTTTTTTTTTTGCAAAATGTTATTGTGCAATATTAACAAAAGAACCTTTCTATTTTCATTTACAATTATTCACTTGGCAATAAATACTAAAAAATATTATTAAATACATAATTTTTTTAAATCACTGGAGTGGCTTAATAATTATGGCCGGTAGTGTATATACAAAGATACATGAACACACACACACACACACATATATATATATATATATATATATATATATATATATATGCAAACAAACTCAACATATCATTTTAAGTGGTTATAAACTATAATTTATTTCGACGGGCGAATATGCCTATCTATTCAGGTCACGATTTTATTTTATTTACCACCCATATATACATACAATTATCTTATGTATATATACACTCTCTTATACACACCTCCACCTATGAAGACCAGATATACACGTGTATACCCAAAATTAATACACACACACACACACACACACATATATATATATATATATATATATATATATATAAAACAAACTTTACATATGCACACCAAAAAACTATATTCAATTATATACATAAGACAAAGTAGTTATACACATATACCGGCATATATGGAAAGTCATATACATAGGAGAATTCGAATTAACACAAAATGAAAGTGAATCGACAAGTGTGATATGGGGGGGGGGGGCAATTGAATTTCAGTTCTAACACAATTACACAAACCAACTTTACATGTACACGCAAAAAGAGCCTACATTCAATTACCCGCGTAAAAAGTAGTTGTACACATATACAAGCATCTATATCAAATCTATATCAAATTTTAAATACAATACGCAAAATTTACTAAACAATGATCAACACAAAATCAGAGTGAACGACAGAGTGGGGTAAACCTAAAATTCTATTTAACAGGTAATTTAAATTTATTTTTATGACAGCATTTAAAGATGTTTTTATTTCGCTGGTTTAATAGTTTGATTGAATTTGATTATTCTAATTATATATATATATATATATATATATATGTTTTCCCAAGGAAACATATCACGTAAAATTTCTCTAACCCTGGACTATTGTTGCTGATTTTGTCTTAAGAGCGTCATTTAAGGAAAACTGATTTTTGATTTGACACAATCCTGCATAATACTCCAGATGCATTATCACACTACTAGCAATTGTATATAGGTTTGCTGTAGGTGTTTTTGCGCAAACATATTACGTCGAGTGAAGAAACGATAAGTGTGTGTCACCTACGAAGTCGCGCAAAGATGATAAAGGGTTCAGAAAATTTGCCTGGTCTCAATCTTACCGAAAATCTTTGAGCTTTCATGAAAGAAAATGTTGAAAATATACAATGTTTCCCGGCTACATTTATCACGACTTATTCGTAAATCCCTGTAAAAATTAAAAAAATAAATTAACTGTAAATTGTTTATAAACATCCTTCTGTCGTTCAAAACTAGGACAAATTTATTCTGGTCTTCTGGTGATAAATCAGTTAAAAATAATTTAATTGCGTTTTTTGGTGTTTTTGCCTAAAAATATTGGTTTTATTATGAAACATAATTTAGTGCTCTAGCGTGTTTTATCCTAAATTATGCTAATAGAATCTGCAACTAGTGTTCTTCAGCTACGCCAAATACAGGTTGACGTCCTTGCTACTAAGTGCAGATCTCTCTGATCGACCCAGCTGCGTCTGATAAATACACGCGTGCGGAAAACCGTATGATAGGTAAATGTATAAGCGCCGACACGAGTGGTAACACGGAACATTCTCTTACACATCTCCGCGAGATTGCATAATCCACGTTTGGGTAGTGGTTCCATGAACACACGGCCGACAGGAAAACAAAGTGTAGTATTACTTGAATTTATATTAAAAATGTACTGCATCTTATTAAAGCACTTTATAAACGTACTTTGTCAAGGACAAATATATATATATATATATATATATATATATATATAGCACTGTACCTTATACTTACTTGGCTTAGTTCAGTATGATTACTTTATTCCAATATTTATTGTAAGTAAATCCTATCAGAAAAATCACTATTTGAAATCCTAGCATTTACTCAGGATTCGAACCGTCCAGTAATATATATCACTTTGTAACCTTTAAAATGAATCCTAAGTTCTAATGCTTAAAAAAGACAGAAATAATTTTTTAAATGATACATAGAATTAAAAAATTGTCAAAAAGTTTAGTATCAATATTTTCGTTTCCTACATATGTTACTCTTTGTTTGAGAATTTCGGATTTAACAAGTTCACAAATTGATCAACTGCTCTTAGATAAGATTTTCTCACGCAGTTGCAAGAGACAGCTTACTTTGCGCATGATTACTTGCTTTTCCGATGTTTGTTCACACCAGAACAGCTTGGCGCCAGAAGTAAACTCATTAACATCGCAGCCACGAATTAGATCCTATCAATCAATCAATCAAATTAAACGCCAAACGGAACCACACAGACAGGTCGACAGATAAGAACAAATAAGACAACCTTTCTTTGTAATCTGCTTCGTCTAGTTCGTACCTCGTGAGAGAAACGTTTTTATAACACCACATGAAATTTTAAAAAATGCCACCAACTCTCGTAGTGATAATCAGTCAGTTAAGTGTCATACGTGATACACGCTTGGCCTATCATTTCTTGAAAGAGACCTGCCTGGGCAGAAGATTATCCCGCAGTAGGTTGCCATTGCTTTCTGAGGTAGACAGGTTGCCGACCAAGGCTATAGAACCCAATCTGTCCTGTTATTTGACTAATAGCTAGAGGGAGAAGAGATGTATTATATGATTAAGTAGTAATTAGTAGGGGATCAGTTTATTACTTCATAACATAGATAACCGATCCCCCACTTTATGCCCCGTAGAATCATTAATTTTTTCCAACTATTATGTTCATTCAGTCAGTTAAGTGCCATACGTGATACACGCTTTGGGCGATCATGTCTCAAAAGAGACACGACTGACTGGGAAGAAGATTATCCCGCAGTAGGTTGCCATTGCTTTCTGCGGTAGACTGGTTGTCAGCCAAGGCTATAGAACCCAATCTGTCCTGTTATTTAACCCATAACTGGAGGAAAGAGAAGGATTAATACCTTTCCCAAGGGTATTTGCGCGTAAGTGAATGCAACGGCTTCAACTGGGATTCGAACTCGGCTCTCCGATTTCTCGTTCCGAGCCGATATCCACTGCACCACAAACGTACATCCATATATGATAAGTGATAATCAAGAAGGATAAAAAGCCATATTTAAATGTATAATAGGTGATATCTAGAAAAAGAGTTTTAACTCATCTGTGAAAAGTTCCAAATAGACAGAGAATAACACTGGAAAGCGAGAAATTTAAAAGTCAACCAGAACGTGATACACGCTTTGAGCGATCATGTCTCTGAAAAGACATGACTGACTGGGCAGAAGATTATCCCGCAGTAGGTCGCCATTGCTTTATGCGTTAGACTGGTTGCCAGCTAAAGAACTAAATCTGTTCTATTATTTAACCCATAACTGGAGGGAAGAGACGGATTAATACCTTTCCCAAGGGTATTTGTGCGTAAGGGAATGCAAGGAATTAAACTGTAATTCGAACTCGGCTCTCCGATTTGTCCTTCCGAGCCGATATCCACAGCACTACAACGCACATCTAAAAGAGGTGGCCAAAATTTGCTTAATGAGTAAATATAATAGTCAAGCCATTGTGGATTGCAGTGCAATGTTTATTTGATTATTGCAGTACAATGTTTATTTGATTATTGCAGTACAATGTGTATTTGTTTACTGAACAGCGAATTCATTCCTTTGTATAATATGTGTGTGTGATACATTTACACAACTACTTTCTTTTTGGAAAACGAGAGTTGTACAAATTGTACACCTAGAAATGACTTACCGAAAAGTTACTTTAATAAAATAAAATACAATAAAAATAATGTACATTTTTGGAAAACATTTTGTAATGATAATTTGTCTTATGTGAAAATCATCTAAAAACAGATGAAAATAAAATATTCGCATGAAGTTCTTTCATAAGTATGATGATGAAAAGCATTTATTTCTGCAACAAATATTTAATTTTAAATATAATCCCCTCTTTGTCAATAGAGCTGTTCGTCAGAAATCATTTAGAATCAATATTATACAGTCAAAAGTTTAGATGAAAATTTAATTGACAGCCGCATTGGGTTATGTATTTATTGATCTACACTCGTAGAGCATTTTACAAAACATTCGGTATTAAAAAAAAGTACTTGACGGTGAGACATGACAGAATTCTTTACTTGTATCGCTAACTGCATGGAAATATGGTGTTCTTCATTAACTTGAAAGCTTTTCAGTTTCATTCTCCTTTTTGTGTACATGTTGCTACGGAGAGATGGTTAGTGTTCTTTTGATTCGGCCTTGTGTCATACATAACCGAACTCCCTACAAGTTAGAACTTTTATCTAGGATTATTATCATCAGAAGCTGGTTGTCGATTGAAATGTGTTGGTTGGAAATTGTGTAGAATAGTGTAAAAATAAAATATACATTTTTTTCCTTTTAAAATAGAAATTTATTAAAAGAATATAATAACAAGAATTCGTAGAATGTTCAATGAGAAAGTTAAGGGTATCAAGATTTGTAGAAAATGTTCGTAATAGTAATTTGTGGAAAGAGTATATACGTACGTACGTAGGTATGTATGCATTCAGTAGGAATGTCTTTGGATAGATAAGAAGAAGTAAAAGGAATCAGCATGCGAGAAGGAAAGAGAAAGAGGACAAGATGCAACGTCACCTTACTTTCCGGGTCGGTCGTGGTTGAAGTTTCTCCCGTTACATTTTAGCTTGTTGTCTCGCAGCTCCCTTCTGGCTCTCTAATTGACGCTGACCGGGGCCTTTTATAGTATTCAGATTTTCGCACTTGATCGCTAAGTCCCTTTAGTTTTGCAACTCGCTTCCATTGGTCAGAAAATCAATTCAACACATACTTGCAAAATCTGGTTTCGACTTTTTCTTTAAGCACATGATCAATCTTTTTTTTCTATTTGGAAAAAACCAGAATTTCATATGTCATTGTGAGTTTTTGTAAAAGTGAAGAAGGTTGATTTCAATTATTAATTTCCTGCTCCTACATACATACACTTGCATTCGTGTACACCTGCAGTACAGAAAAAGTTATCGTGTGCACACACATACATATTATATGGCGATAGAGGAAGGGAGGGATATATAGAAAGAGATAGATAGATGGAGAAAGAGAGTGAAAAATATAAACTGAGAGTCATAAAGAGAAAGAGAGAGACAGAGAGAGTGAGAGAGCGTTAAAGAGAGAGCAAAATGCGATATAATTTTTTTATATATCAGGAACAATTTCATAGATGACTATAACAAGGCAGTTTTTATTGTTTTTCTAGAGAAATTGCTTTTGGGGTCAAAGGTGAGCGGAGAAATTGTCGAAATGGTTTTACTTTGCGAGCGATTTCGATTAATTTATTAGCCATTTTCAATAATCTGCGTTTGCAATAATAAAACTTAATGTTTTCATCCCCGAACACGACCAGTAAATCATCGTCTTCGAAATTGAGGTTATATTAAGTGTTGCATTATTAGTAGTGTGGCGCAGTGGATATTCGGAAAGAGAATTCGGAGAGTCGAGTCTGAATTCCAGTCGAATTTGTTGCATTCATCTACGCGTAAATACTCCTGGGAAAAGTATTAGTCCATCACTTCTCACCCTAGCTCTGGGTCAAATGGCAAGACAGATTGGAACCTTTAGCCTTGGTTGGCAACTAGTCTACCGCAGAAATTAATTTCAACCTACTGCGGGAAAATCTTCAGTTAAGTTAGTCATGTCTCTAAAGAGACATGATCGCACAAGCATGTATCACGTATGACTAACTGATTTTATCATTGTATTTACTACAATTTGGAGGTTATCTTACGATTATTTTATATGACGCATTTTGTGTGTGTGTGTGTGTGTGTGTGAGTTAGTCAATTCATAAATATAAAAAATTAGTGCATCAGTGAAGGTGGGGGGGGCGACAACAAGAAAAAAATCCTAACTTATATAATTTCACAAGTCTTTTAATTCGATTTCTCTGTGTCATCAATTTTTGTTGCTTTTTTTTTTTTCATTCATTTAATCTGAATAAACCATGCATCCCATAATGTGCATTATTTTTGTTCTGAATGCAAAATAATCGATATTAGAAAAGAATTGAGTGTTTATTACTTTTCCTCTAATTTTACATGTCTTTTTGAGAAGTGATTTCATTAAAACAAATTCGAACTTTGATTCAAACTAAAGCAAAAGCATCTAACTTTTTTTTTCTATTTATCATTCTCTATCATTATCCTGTTATTCTGCAATGAACTGTTTAGTCAATCCGCAACCTCAATAGGAGAATATATTTACCGAATACGCCAAATATTCATTCGCCTGGATGATTACATTTACTCTGATGCACTAGATTCTAGCGATATAATTGTCGGATTTTATAACCATTGTATTTGAATTTTCGAAATGAAAGCAAGTCTTTACTTTCTTTATACATTGTTTACATCTACTCCAGTCAACTTTAGTAATATTTTCTTCTTCTTTTATGTACACTGTCCCTTTATGACGAAGGTGATCAACGCGGATGTGCGTTGTGGTGCAGTTGATATCGGCTCGGAACGAGAAATCGGGGAACCGAGTTCGAATTCCAGCCGAATTCATTGTATTCACTTACGCGCAAATACCCTTGGGAAAGGTATTAATCCGTCTCTTCCTTCCAGTTATGGGTTAAATAACAGGACAGATTGGGTTCTATATCCTTGGTCGGCAACCAGTCTACCGCAGAAAGCAATGGCAACCTACTGCGGGATAATCTTCTGCCCAGTCAGTCATGTCTCTTTCGAGACATGATCGCCTAAGCGTGTATCACGTATGGCAATGAACTGACTGATCATGGCCTTCCACGTTTCCCTTTCCCTATCCTGGTGGCTCTTAGCACGCTTTCTCCTGTTATCCCACCCAAACCCTACTCTGCCATCCACCTGCTCAGGAACTTCAAATATGTTATCCGCTGCTTTTTCCTGTCTCTCTTTCCCTCTATCTGACCTGTGAGTATCAGATTCTCTAAGCCTTCCTTCTTCATTACATGTCCCAATAATTTCAGCTGTCTCTTCCTTATGCTCAGTATTAATTTCCCTTTCGTTTCCATCCCATCTAAAACCTCATCATTGCTCACATGCTTGATCCATGATATCCGAAGCACATTTAAGTTACTTCAAGTTTTTCCTTCATCTTTGATGATATTGTCCAGCATTCACTATCATATTGAAGAACAGACATCTCATATCAATCGAGTACTCTCTTCTTTGTTTCTGGTGACATTAATTATCTTAATACTCTGCTCAGCTTCTGGGATGCGTCTGTGGCCATTCCAATCTCAGTGTCACACTTTCCGTTATCCGCTAGAACACTTTCCAAGTACTTAAATTATTGTACTTGCTTGATTTTAGTATCCCCAACTTGTGGTTGGCATTTTGGGCTCCTCTGTTTGCTGATGACCATACATTCGGTTTTATTGTAATTTATATGTTGTTCTTACTTTCGAATTTCTTCATCTACCTTTTTTAGGAAGTCTTGTAGTTTTCTTTCCATATCGGCTATCAGCACTGTATCATATGCGTATCTTATTTTCTTCAGATTATGACCGCCAATGACAAATCCTGGCATAACTTCAAGGGTCCTCAAAATAGTCTCGCTGTCAAAGTCATATTTTACTTGGAGCTATTTTCCCTCATGTAAGACAATTGCAATAAAAAAAAATATTCATAATTTAATGTATTTTGCAAACTTCCTGGAAATTGTTCAAGCAATATTCGACACTCAGTCATGTATAAAACGCTTACCCAGAGCTAGAACGCACTGAAAAGGAATGTATTAAGTATTTACACATGTCATTTTATACGATTATTAAATATTTTATGTACATTCACTAAAATAATGGGAACACGGAATTAATGGTCGCTACCCAACTGAATTTGTCCAGCAGATCTGAATTTAAATTTTTCTTTCGCATGGACTGATTGTTTTTCGAATTCTAAAGAACGTGATCTACCCTGCATTTTTACCTATAGCTATGAACTGAGTGCTTCTCCATTCATCATCGAGAACGATTATACGGTGAAAATTTCGGCTTTAATTTCACCTTATAATTTTTTTATGTTAAAGGCCTTGTATATTAATATTTTTTATATTACGGATATAATGGATAATATTCCGGAATTATTAGTTCTAATTCCAGTTGGGTTCATTATATTCCCTTACTCTCAAATATCCTTAGGAATAGTATTCTTATATATCGATATTTTTTACATTCTTAATGTTTAATTGACCAATATTTTTTCCAGCTTTAAAGCCAGAAAATATTTTTTGGATAATAAGATTTTTTTAAAAAATAATGATTTTACAGATACAGGCTCTACTATTTAACCCACAGCTAAGTGGAGAAGAGGTAAATTCAACACTTTCCGTAAATGAATATAACCTGACTGAAATTTAAACTAGGCTCTACGATGTCCAATTCGACAAGGTTAGCCATTACACCGCCCGTACATCTAAGTGGACCATTCTTGGATACCAGGTGCTAATTGATTATGGCTCGGAATTATTAATCGGAGAAGTGAGTTCAACCTCCACTAGGCTTCGTTATATTCACTTACGTACACATACCCTTGGGTAAAGGATTCCACTTCTCTCTCTGGCTATGACTTAATTAGTAAAATTTGTATCACTCAAACTTATTATCTCAAAAATAAATGAAATAAATAGCGTACAAAATATTTAGATATCGGCATTAAATAATTGCAAACAACCAACCAACCACATTTGAATACCACGATTTCATTAATTCTCATGTCTATAATATTCCCGAAAATTCAAACTGCATTTAAAGATCTAAACTTATTTATAAATGGAACTTTGTGTGTGTGTCCCCGTTACCTATAGACACCGAAACGGCTGAACCGATTTTCTTGAAAATTTTCAGTTGTACTATAAGCGTCTGTGAGTGTTCTTAGCTGGGTTTTGTGTCGAGGTATCCCCGATTAATATCGATAATCGAAAAAATCGGGTTATAGAAGGAGTGGTCCGATTTTAATCAAATTTGATACACTCATAGACAAAGACAAAAGAAACGATATTCAGATGTTTCAAGGTTGCAGTTCTTAAAATAGTGCAGGAAATCGATAATATATATATATATATAAAGCAAGATGTTTGTGTGTGTATATGTTTATCTGTCTGTATGTCCTTTATACAAATCCACAATTTTTATCCGATTCTCACCAAACTTCACACAAATATTCTTTAGGCTGAGTCTGAGCTCCATGACCATGGATTAGTTTTAAAGCTTTTATTACAGCCGAGCAACAGCGGGCTATACTGCTAGTCTATTATGTTTGTTCATGATAAAAATTTCATGGTCATTAAAAGCTGTTATAATGAAGTATTTAAAAAATATATCTTCAAAAATATAACTGGTATTTCAGCTTATTTATAAATCCTTCACAAAGATAATTTTTTTTTTTTATATTTTAATCAACGTAACCTTTTTTGTTTCAATTGCCATATTAACCTAATTTTCTATTCCTTGTACAAATCAATAAAAGTTAATTTTATTCTCCGATACATCAATACATATGTTTTTCCCCACAATTCAACAGAAAAAAATGTACAAATAAACCTTTTGTTTCGCAAAAGACAATTTATCAAAATAATATGTAATACATAGTTTAACAAATGATTGATCACCTTTCGCAGTCGTATAGATTAAAAATGATGTCTGCATATTGTTCCCGTTGTTTGACCTTTGTCCTCATAATCTTTATTAAATGAAAATGATTGGGTGTGCCAACAGAAGGTGATCAATTGTAAAGCAGTTAAGACTTCTAAACATTTTATTGATAAAACTGAATGTGTTTCTTGATGTCGTACATCTTTTGTTTAACGCAGCATTCGCCGTGAGTTAGATGAAGAAGAAAAAACAAAAACATTTTCCTTTGTTCCTCCATTATTTATCTTTTGTTAACCAGTCATATTGTCTATCTTGTGTTTTCGTTTATATGTGTCTAATGAACAATATACAGTGGATTATATTTCATCCCTATTGTAGCCTTTATCATGAAAGTTTTCTTTTTCCAGATAGAGCAAGGCACGGGTCTCTAAAGTGATAATCGTTCTTCAGTTTTTTTTGTCAAGATTATATTTCCAGTAATCCGAACAATTCGGAGTGATTTAACGAGAATGCGTTTTCATGTTTCTCCTTTATAATGCTTTACAATTGTCTCAATTCCGGAGGTTGAAATTTCATCGATATTTTTTTTCATTGCTTGTATTCTTCCAGGCTTTGGAAGGAATCGATATCAAGAAATATTGGAGTCCAAAGCTCTATATCGAGAATACCCTAGGCGATCCGAAGGAAAATATTCGGCATCGGGTCAATTTCAACGACAAAGGAGAAGCCTTCATCGTTGAAAAACGAGTTATTAAAGGAACATTTATGGAAAATTTGGAATTGAATGATTTCCCTTTTGACGTTCAGGTAAGTTTCCTTTTTTTTATTTCTACTGTTGTTTTGTTGATATTTGTATTGCCTGGATTTGTCCCTTTCAAAGCTTTTAAACTTGAAGTTTCGAGAACAAAATTCTTTAGAGATTTGTGTTTGCATGCACGCGTGCAGCCTGGTGAAAATTGGCTCCGTCAGGCTATCTTGCCCAGCATACACCACTTCTACGTGCAGCCTGGTGAAAATTGGCTCCGTCAGGCTATCTTGCCC
>JBBBDQ010001531.1:2087500-2235000 GCA_037127315.1 Ascarosepion bandense
ACAGTTTTTCATTGGACTTATCTGTAGCAATGTATCGAAAGAAATTATCTGGAAAGAAAGAGTCAATACGTCAAGATTTTTTCATATTCTAAGGAGATTAATTCGTTAGACGACCGAATCAACAACCAACCAAAAAATGCGTAATTTTATGTGTGGCCACATAATAATTATTTTTCCGGTACACTCGCACTAAAAAGAAAACAAAAATATTAACACCAGAAGTATGTTGGGCAAATTAAATAGATTCATTAGCCTGAGTCGTTGACGTAGTTGACCAATTGAATCAAAATTAGAAACACTTAAAAGCCAGTGGGCATTAGAAATCAGACGCACCATATTTATGTCGATTTGTCTGATTTAATGAAGCCTCTTTTACGAACAAGATTCAACCAATGATTCAAATAATGAAGACATAATTTCTCGGAAGATTAAATAATCGACTACATTTTAGAATTAGGCTTCCAAACGGAATCTCAAACACTGAATCAGTAAAATGCGAAAAACACCCTGACGTAGCTCAAATGGTTAAATCAACTGTAACGATAAGATGGACTTTACGAAGCAACCAGTTATTTTGAGTCTTGCAAAATCTAATGATAATGGTGGGAATGGCCGTTTCCATACAAGAAACATCCGTCATTTATTGACCGAACAGATAGTTTTACTGACTTTTGGAAGGTTTAAAGTCGTTCTCTTCAAACCTTTATCAGAAAAATAAGTTTCTCTAGTCCAGTGGTCCCCAAACATTTTTCTGTCATTTCCCCCTACCCCCAGTTCAACCATCCAGATTTCCCCCTTCATGTGTATAAGAGAAAGAGCATTTAAAACACACTGAGACTATTTACTAATATACTGATAAACTTTTAGTTACAGAGTAAAGTGGATAGAGAGCAGTTAGTAATAAATAAAAGGACTTTTGTTTGCAACAGGCTCTCTCCCCCCTCTCAGATATGAGAAAATCCATCTGAGATTTTTTTTTATTTAGTCGGTAGTGTAATTATTTCCTCTCTGGTAGCTTCAAATTTTCCCCCAGTTTTGGGAATCCCTGCTCTAGTCCAATGACAGCACTTTTTCTAATTCTAGATAAGTTTTCTTTCCTAGCCATTTTTAAGTAGGCTGTGAAAGTCGACATCTTCATTTTCCTTCTAGCCACATCTGATATCCGTTTTATTTGAGGTTGTTGTTGAAATCTTGAAGTAATGTTGTATTGTTTGCTTTTTTGTTGTTGGGTTTTTTTTTTTTTGTTTTTGTTTTTGTTTTTTGGGGGTTTTTTTTTGGGGGGGGGGGTTGTTTTTTGTTATTTGGTAAAATCCTTTGTTCTTAGCCTCAGTGTATTTGATTTGAAATAGGCACGTAGCCGAGTGGTTAGAACGTTCGCTTTCTAACCATGAGGTCTGATTTATCAGGAAGGTGACTTCTTGATGTTATCGGACTGGAGGAGGGGGTGATCCCTGTGTGCGGCACCTTTGGAAAGTGCCTTGAAACACGGGTTGACCCAAGCCTTGTGAGTAAATTTGGGTGGAGCTAGTTCGAAGTCACAAGTCATCGTGACCGAGGCTTTAAGCATCTTGGCCTTGTTCAGACTGATGTTCAGATTATTTTGTTCAAGCCGGATAACGCGCTCTCTCCCAGAAACTGTAACTAAGTTCCGCCTTGCATAGTTGCCTGAGCAAGCGTTTGCCATGGGGATTAGTTAGCTGCTTTGGTAGACAGACATCCTCGGATACGAGTGGCCATTGTTGTTGTTATTTGATTTGAAGAAGTGGCGGCTTATGAAGATTTATACCGCAGAAAGCAATGGCAACTTAACGCGGGATAATCTTCTGCCCAGTCAGTCATGTCTCTTTCGAGACATGATCGCCGAAAGCGTGTATCATGTATGGCACTTAACTAGACTGATGTCGAGATCTCATCAACTTACAGGTGAGCTGGATAAATGTAGCTGTAGATTCTATTCTAACAGTTTCTTTTCTCTCTTGTTGAATTCCCTTCTCATTCCATGCTTTCCATTAAGTTTAATCTGCAAATATGTAAATGCAATGTCATTTGCTGTCTACTATCCTCCTGATCACTCTTTTCTCTTCCCCATTCATTATTAATGTTTCTGTTCTTAATTCTTCCATACCTAGTGACCACTTGTGTTTCAGTGGCTTTACTGCCTTACATGGGGTGAAACCGATTTTAAAAAATTATCCATACATAAAGTTCTTAGAAGCGTTCCACATTCTGATTTTTTTATGATGGATTCAGATTGTGTTATTTATATTTATTTATCTCAAGTCGCCATAAGATGATGATCTTAATAAGAGCAACAAATACCAAATAAAATTAAAATGACATAAATATTAGTCTAAAATTAATAACAGTTAATGATACCACATCTAATAAAAATTCCATATTAATACTAGTATTACGTTTGTAGGTAAGCACAACAGTGACATCAAATATAGCGATGCTCTGTGATTCCTGTATGGACCGTTTCTCTTCAGGGTGCTGGCAATCATGGTTCTTCACAATTTTACGTCCTTTGAAGTTTGTTAGAAAAGTTTGCATTTTTGCTATCTCTCCTAATCGCTGTTGTGCTATCTATTTGCACGTATTCGTTAGGTAGGGTATGGACTGCTTTCTTCTTGACTCCAAGACGCCTCGTGATTATCAAATATTCTATATAAAGGAACTGAAGTTAAGAAGAAATAGATATTAGTCACAATATAATGAAAAGTAATTTTGCACTCACATCTAATTGAGCAAGGGTTACACTAACTAGTATTTTTAACCGTATTTTAAACAATTGCAAGGTGTATTTTTACATTGTTTTTTTTTTTTCCTGCGCATCTTCTTTTATGGCCGTGCTTCTTCATAATTTTCTGACATTTCTAGCTCCTAACAAATTGTCTTTTTGTCATTTTAAAAAAACCTTTTAAAATAATCTTTTCACCATAAGCAAGGCATTAAAGCCACTAGTGCATAGTGGGGTACATAAGAGGAAAGTGAAGAAAAAGAGTAACTGGTTACAGGGGGTGTCGTAAAATGGGTAAGATAGGGTGGAAACACTGGTGTGAAGAGAGTTGCATGAGAGTAGACTGGTAAGGGAGAAGAACAAGATACAGAGGCTGTCGAAGAAAAAGATGGGGTGTGAAGGAGATAAGAAATGGCAATCGACGTCTCATTTAAAATCTTGCAGATTGTAGCGATCGAGGAAGCAAGTATACGGAAGGGAGTTTCACATGCGGAAAGTGCGAGAAAATAAACTGTTGGAAGGTTACATTTGGTTGCTTTCACTGTAAAAGGGTGGGACTTATTTGCCAGTTTACTTTCTGGTGTTAATTTTAATAATCCTTTTGGTTTCCATTGTTCCCTAAAAAAAAAACTTTGTCGCTGCTCATATGTTTGGTTAATATTATTCTCGATATAATTCTGAAGAACCCTATTTCCACGACTTAAATTCTCTTCATTTTTGGAGAGATTATCCAGCATTCATTGCCATATATGAGGATTGATATAACAGTTCAGTATTTTTTCTTTGTCTCTAACGAAACTTTTCCGTTTCCTAATTTTTTTACTTAGCTTTTAAAAAGAATCTTTCGTTATTCCCTGACCCATTTTCCGTCATCTGCCATAAACCTTCTCAGTTACTTAAATCTCAATGCGCCTTCGAATTACTATTCTATCCTTTTCATACTCTCTTAAAATATTTCCGAGATATTTAAATTGTATTTGTTTGATTTTGATATCTCTAATTTGTAAGTTTCATGTTAGACTGTTTCTTTCACAAACAGCCACACCTTCTGACTAAAGAGACAAAGACGAGCAACTAAGGATGGTCCAATTCAAGGAAAAATAAAAGAAAAATGATTTACTATTTAATATTAACTAGCAGTATAGCCCGGCGTTCCTCAGGTGTAATGAAAGCTTTAAAACTAATCCATGGTCCTGGAGCTCAGACTCAGCCTGAAGAATATTTGTGTGGAGTTTGGTGAGAATCGGATAAAATTTGTGGATTTGTATAAAGGACATATAGACGGATAATAGTCAGTGGATTTGTATAAAGGACATATAGACGGATAATAGTGTCATATGTGATACACGATTTGGGCAATCATGTCTCGAAAGAGACATGACTGACTGAGCAGAGGATTATCCCGCAGTAGGTTGCCATTGCTTTCTGTGGTAGACTGGTTTTCAACCAAGGCTATAGAACGCAATCTGTCCCGCCATGGCTGGAGGGAGAAGAGATTATATTACATTATTATATTAAGTATAATTAGTGGGGGATCTGTTTATTACTTTATAACAAGAGAAAACCGGTTCCCCGCTTTATGCCCAGTAGAATTTTTAATCATGTTTTTAACTATTCTATTCAGTCAGTCAGTTAAGTGCCATACGTGATACACGCTTTAGGCGATCATATCTCGAAAGAGACATGACTGACTGGGCAGAAGATTATGCCGCAGTAGGTTGCCATTGCTTTATGCGGTAGATTGGTTGCCAGCCAAGGCTATAGAATACAATCTGTTCTGTTATTTGACTCATAGCTAGAGGTAGAAGAAATGCGTTATATTATTAACTAGTAATTAGTGGGGGATCAGTTTATTACTTCATAACAATATAAAACTGATCCCCCACTTTATGGTCAGTAGAAGTTTTAATCATGTTTTCAACTGTTATATTCAGTGAGTCAGTTAAGTGCCATACAGAATACAGTATCATCGATCATGTCTCGAAAGAGACATGACTGACTGGGCAGAAGATTATCCCGTAGTACGTTGACATTGTTTTCTGTGGTAAACTGGTTGCCAGCCAAGGCTATAGAACCCAATCAGTTTTATTTAACCCATAACTGGAGACGGATTAATACCTTTCCCAGGGTTATTTGTGCGTAAGTGTATGCCAGGCACAAATAGTAATAACAGAAATGGCAAAAATGGTTGTATGCTGTCTGGATTTCTTTGATTGTTTTCCGTATTGATTTCTGTGATGTTTCTCGTTGATCTTACTGTTACTTTTTATCATAACTTTCACTTTGTCACATACTTTTTTAAAACAAATCGTCAAAACGGCGTCAAATCTACAATCATATCGACTACATCTTTATTCGTTTATTCACACCATATTTTTTGTTTGCTGTCTAACAGAAGTAGAAATAGTCTGTATGCCTGGAGATTTCACTCCGTTTAGGCGTAGACAAATCGATAAACTCAACGCCTATGTTAGACTCGATCCTACTATGTAAGATGCGAGTTCAAATCTCTTGGGAAGCCATGTTTTTATTTTCGATCGATTTCACTTACTTTCAAAAAATCTCGGAGAATGTAACGACCTGGGCGTCGTGAGACAAAGCGATAAGATGAAGAGAAAGCGAATGAAAAGAAAATTAAAACTCATCATGAAATTGCACACTTATTTCGCTCTAATTATGTGAACTTTGTGCGTCTTCTCACGAAACCATTATTCATTAGAAAGTAGCGACAATTTGAAGAATAGAATCACACCCCCGGGCACCACGTGACCGTCTACTGCAACGCACGCAACTCGGGAAGCCATAAAATTCAACGAGAAGTGTTCTTTTCAACGCCACTTCCAACAAAGAACGATCCAATCAGATTTGTCGTTAAGCAGAAAGTTTGTCAATTCGAACACTGGACTAAATAGCATTCTGAATTTTATAGTTTAATCTACAATCTGAGAAAAAAAATCTTTAGTCCGTAAATCATGATGAAATAATAAATCAAAACTTTTCCTCTTTCTAAAACAGTTATCATTTTTTTTTCTTTAATCAAATGATTCCAACTCAGTCAGTTAAGTGCCATGCGCGATACACGCTTTGGGCAATCATGTCTCGAAAGAGACATGACTGACTGAGCAGAGGATTATCCCGCAGTAGGTTGCCATTGCTTTCTGTGGTAGACTGGTTTTCAACCAAGGCTATAGAACGCAATCTGTCCCGCCATGGCTGGAGGGAGAAGAGATTATATTACATTATTATATTAAGTATAATTAGTGGGGGATCAGTTTATTACTTTATAACAATAGAAAACCGGTTCCCCGCTATATGCCCAGTAGAATTTTTTTCAGTCAGTCAGATAAGTGCCATATGTGATACACTCTTTAGGCGATCATATCTCGAAAGAGACATGACTGACTGGGCAGAAGATTATGCCGCAGTAGGTTGCCATTGCTTTATGCTGTAGACTGGTTGCCAGCAAAGGCTATAGAATCCAATCTCTTCTGTTATTTGACTCATAGCTAGAGGTGGAAGAAATGCATTATATTATTAAGTAGTAATTAGTGGGGGATCAGTTTATTATTTCATAATAATATAAAACTGATCCCCCACTTTATGGTCTGTAGAAGTTTTAATCATGTTTTCAACTGTTATATTCAGTGAGTCAGTTAAGTGCCATACAGAATACAGTATCATCGATCATGTCTCGAAAGAGACATGACTGACTGGGCAGAAGATTATCCCGCAGTAGGTTGTCATTGCTTTCTGCGGTAGACTGGTTGCCGACCAAGGCTATAGAACCCAATCTGTCCTATTATTTAACCCATAATTGGAGGGAAGAGACGGATTAATATCTTTCCCAAGGGTATTTGCGCGTAAGTGAATGCAAGGAATTCAACTAGAATTCGAACTCGGTTCCCCGATTTCTTGTTCCGAGCCGATATCCACTGCGCCACAACGCACATCCGCCGATTCCAACTACACAGTAATAAATACCCAGTAGTTTATATTTCCCCAAGTAATATTCCACTGAATTTGAAACTTCAGACAAGAAAGCATTGGGCAGCTATTTAGACTCTTGCCAAAGATGTCATACCAATTTTATGTCATCATTAGTTAAAAACGCAAAACTCATCGATCATCAGCTAAGTAAACTAAATTATGGAAAGGTAGGCAAATATCACACCGGGATAAAACACACTTAGAATAGAGTTAAAAAAATTACAAGTTGTTTAAGTCAGGTGCCGCCATGACTCTGATCGTTTTAAGAACTAAAAATAACGTGGCTTCCCTGTGTCTCTTCTATAAATACTTTCACGGCTTCTGCTCCGATGAACTTAGATCACTAGTGCCCCCTAAATACGTATTTGAACGAGATACTAGATTAGCAACTAGATCCCACCCTTTTACAGTGAAACCGATAAAATGCAGCCGTAACTTCTACTCCAACAGTTTCTTTCCTCGCACTTCCCGACTGTGGAATTCTCTTCCAAACGATTGCTTCCCCGACGGCTACAATCTCCAGGAGTTTAAATGTAAGGTCAATAGACACCTCCTAACACACTAACCTGCTCACATTCTATCAAACACTCTTCCCATCTGCCCAACCCTCATCCTCGGTATCCTTACTCATCTGTCACCTTCCTCCTGACATTCCCTATGTCTAACCACTCCTTCTCTTTACCTTCCCCTATGTAGCCCCATGCGCAATAGTGGCAGTGGAATGCCTTGCTTGGGGTGAGATGATTAAAAAAAAAAATATGTTGCTAATATATTGGCAGTGTTGAATTGGTATTGTATCCTAGACCTTTTCATAAATTGTTTTTAATGACAATTAGACATTTCTTATGTCAGTTTTTCAATATGGCAATGAAGGTTGGGCAATATCAACAAAGATGTAGAGAAAACTTGAAGCAGCTGAAATGTGGTTCTACAGAAGGGTGCTGCGGGTATCGTGGACCGAGCATGGGAGCAATGACGAGGTGTTGAGAAGAATGGAAACGAAAAGGAAATTAATATTGAGCATCAGGAAGAGACAATTGAAGTTTCTAGGACATGCAATGAGGAAGAAGAACTTGGAGAATCTGATACTAACAGGCCAGATAGAGGGGAAAAAGAGACAGAGGAAAGCAGCGGATAACATATTTGAAGGGCCTGAGCAGGTGGATGACAGAACGGGGGCTGCGAGACGTTACAGAAGAAAGCGTGCTAAGAGCCACCAGGGATAGGGAGACGTGGAAAGCCATGATCGTCTACGTCCTGAAAGAACAGGGCACACAGAAGAAGAATATATATGCCAATTGTTGATAAGAAACTATAATGTGGATATAAAGTGGAGGATCAAATCTATATTATAATCAATATATAAACGGATCCCTCATTTTGTGGCATGCTAGTTTCTATACAGTTATATTCTAGATTTATGGGCTTGAGCTAGTGGATGGCAGAGCGGGGTTTGGGTGGTGTAATAGGAGAAGGAGTGCTAAGAGCCACCAGGTATAGGGAGACGTGGAAAGCCATGATCGTCTACGTCCTGAAAGGACAGGGCACACAGAAGAAGAATTAGACATATTGAATAAATATATATTATTTGGTTCAGAAACAAACTATCCATTTAGTTTTTTTGATAATCTTTACGAAAAGTTTTATTAATTTGATATTAATTTAACTTCCTCCATTTCTTCATTATAATTAGCCGTCTCCTTTCAGGGTGTTTGCGATAATTGCTAATATTTGTCTTTTTGTGAACCTTCTGACCCTTGTTTTACCACTCATTTGCACAAGTATATAAGATAGATTACTTCAGCCCCTCATGCCTTTAATGTTCTATGAGTTAAATTCTGCAAACCGTCTTTCCTCACTGTGCGTCCCAGAATTTTCACTTGTCTTTCTAAGTATGTCTCATTAAGCATTCTGTAGAACCTCATCTCTGTTGGCTCAAGTTACATTTTCATTTGTGAAGTGATTGCAAAGAATTCCCTGCTTCATAGATGGATTAATATGAACAGTTAAGCACACTTTTTTGTTTATATACATATATATATATGCCCGATTCGTAATTTATTCAACTTCCGGAAGACTTCTTTCACTATTCAAATGCCTCTTTGGATTTCAGTGTGACATTTTCCTTCTTCTGTTAAACAAAGACAATTTATTTACAAAATTTTACGAAATCCGTTACAAAATGGATTAACTCTAACATATTTTTTCATTTATTTTTTAAAATATTATTTTTAATAGATGCACGTTTGCGTAGATACTATTTTTCTTTTCCGAATTCAATTGTATATTTATATGTATCTACTAGGGTGAATATTTTCCTAACAAGATTTTTCGGTTATTCTTAATAAATTTCCTAAAATTAAAAAATAAATAAGAATAAAAATATTTGTTTAAAAGCGTTATTTCGGACTGTATTTCACTGTAAGTTGTCGAGTGGTTTAAAACACGTCAGATCGATTGAGGGTTCGAATCCTGACAGGGGGACGCATATCTTAACAAGATTTCTCGATTATTCAGGCTAGTAGATACACTGTGTAATTATAAAAAAAATAGACTATCTACTCAAATACGAGCATCCATTAAAAATAAACAGAGAATAAATATAACATTATATATATATATATATATATATATATATATATATATATATATATATATTATGTTTTAGAACATGTACATAATTTCTTCTATATATATCCTCTTCCCTACAATCATATGGTTGTTTCAGTGTTTGGATTTAAACACTTCTTCGGGGGAAATAAAGGTTTGGAACCATTCTCTGTTTATATTTGGTTCGTTGGGGTTATTGGTAATTAAGTGAATGTCTCGTTTTGATCGTTAGACTTTTGAGGAATTTGGTGTGTAAGTGTGAAATAGTTGATTAATGGTATTATCTGTTGGAATGTATGTTTTATCTTTTTATCGGTTGGGTATATCTTTTGGTTAGGATTTCTAAGAGGGCACTGTTGAGTGGTCATTTTTATGGTTGGCTATCGCTTAATTGGTTGATCTCTGCTGTTAGTGGACCTAATTCATGTATTTACTTTGATCCTGTGTCTAGGTTTTCATAGACGTGATAGGGGTGGGGTGATTTTTCTTTCCAATTTAGATTTTTTCGGTATGGAATATTTTTTTTATTTTATAGGGTTTTTTAAAAACACACACACACATATATACCCTCTTCTCCTCTTTCTTCCTTTATATATATATATATATATATATATATATATTCATATATATATATATATATTCAAGTTTGAAGTATAATTGTATTTAGGCGAAGTTATTTCAAGAAATCTAAATTTGTATTTTTTGGGAAGTAAATGCAAATTAGCGTTTTATCAGTTTTTTGTATAAAGTTGTATGTTTAATCTTAATTTTAAGTTTAGAGGGTCGGTTTTTTCTTTTAATTTTTTTATATCTTTTTTTCTATAAATTATCGTTTGGAACCTTATTTATTTCTTTTAATTTTTTATATATTTTATTTATTTAGATATTTTTGCGGGCATTAGATCTTATTTTAAGGATTTATTACATAGATTTTTCTGTAGCATTTTTTATCTTTTATAATAATAAAAATATTTATTCAAATTCCCAGTATTTTTTTGTGGTGAACGTAGGGTTAGATCTTACGTGTGCTTACAGTTTATTTTTGTGTATGATATAATTATTCTGAAGTAGTATATTTAATCTTGATTTTGAATATATGAATTTTGATTCTTTTTCAAGTTTGAAAAGTTTCAAGATATATATATATATATATAACGTTTTATTTAATTACATTTCTTTCTTTCTAAGCTTAAAGTAACATCTTATTTTTAATCATCTAAGTACACCTAGATGTTTATTAAATCTGGCACTAGAGTGAAAAATTATTGTACTACCCTAGCCTTTCAGGTGGCAAGCGCCTACCTAACGTGAAAAATCAATATTCGAAATGTTGTCTCTTAACTATCCTCGAACATTCATTTTCTTAGTCGCAGTGAAATATGCAACTCACCCAAACATTAAAATATTCCCAAAGTTTATTTTTCTTTTTACTCTCAATAATAGACTTAACTGTAAGTGTAATTTTTAATTACTTTTGTGAATAGGGAAAGTCTTCATTGAACGCATGTTTCAGTCATGAGTTAGTTCCCTGATTAAACAATTATCTAACAAATACCCATTTCTTTTGCTTCGACAAATCCTTTATGACATTCTATTACTCGGAGGTTTTAAAGATATTGTATATGTCTATTTCTAGAAGCGATATCTGGTCACTGTGAGTATTTAACCCATTGAACAAAACGGACACAGAATTCAGCTCACCTAAATAAATATTAAACGCAGATCTATAAAAGCAGTTAGCAAATCGTAATTGTTCTTGCACAAATGGATTCTATTACTTCAGAATAAAACCTGTTTCTCAATAAGAGATAATATTCAATAAATGAGTGGTTTAAATAGTGTGTTCGGTGATTAAAAAAAAAAATTGCAATATTGAAACCTTTCGGGAGTAGAACATTCTTCTAATTATCAAATTATTCTGGTAACCTCGTGGTTAGACATCAGTTCATCAAGAATTACATCGCAGTCTTCATTACACTAGTTCTTTAAAATAGTTTTTTCTTTCTGTTTGTTTGGTAAACTTCACCTGTCTTCCTTAATGTATGAGAAAAAAAAGTTGCTTTTACCTGCTGTCAATCCATAACAACTTTTGTTGATTTATGTCATTTTCTCTTTGTTCAAAAAAAAAAAAAGTGATTATGTATGCGTAATGTCGGGATTATCTCACCGACAAGTAGGGAGTGGGGAAAAGGAAAGACGATTTCAAGGCTTGCAATGAAAATTCTGACGTTGCTTACAAGTAAAGTCTTCCTTGTAACGGTAGCAAAAGTCAAATTGACTGGAATTACTCTCCTGTCCGTAATTAGTGAGCTTTACAAAAGGTTTGCACAAACAAAAGCCCTGCTGTATGACAGAATGTAGCAAATTTTAACCTCTATAAGTCTCGTTCAACGTGATTCGACGAGGCCAGAGTGTCTATAAGAGTCGTCAATCCCATTGCCCTGGTTCGGTTGGGAGAAAAATTAATATTTTAAACGCCGCCAGAGCACTACTTCCCTTCCCCGACCTGCCTTCGGTGAGTACAATATTTTGTCATGGGTTTTTCTCGTATTTTAGGTGTCTTTTATAAATATGCGGTATTGTGGTGTATAAAGGTGTGGGAGATAATGGATGGGTTCTTGTGGCGAATGCGCAAATTGTAATGAGTGATTGGATCGCGATAGTGTTTAGCTAGATATAGGATAGATTACTGATGACCATCCTGAGTTTTGTCCCCCCCCCCCATTTCGGCCTTGTGCCACAATTCATGTATTTTATACTGAATAAATATTGAATACAATACTTTGTTCTTTCTTCCTCCTCTTGTAGTTATGAACATTTCATTAATTTCAGACATCACCATATCCTGCCTGTTTTTGTTTTCTTCAGATTGAGTATTTACCTTTTCTACAAATTAAATTACAGTCATAGAAGTCACGGATATTCAATCTTTGTTCTTAAAGATATGAACTCGAATATGACAGAATAAGTCAATGCTGAATAGGAAAGTTTATGTTTACGAAATTATACATAATTTTTATGAAAAAATACATCCTTAATTTTCACGTACTTGCTCTCTTTACGTCCATCCAACAATTAAATTGAGTAAACCTCTACTTTGAGTAGGTATTGAGCCTGATTTCTGGTGAATATTTATTTAAAAACTCTGAGAATGGTTCATTAAAATTTTCTCTACATAAGTACTGGCATCTAAACGAACGTAAAGTGAGCACCTCGAGGTGGTGCAATGGTTAGCAAGCTTGTCTCGCTAGAACTATTGCAAATCGATCTTCACTGTGCGCTCCATACTTTCGGCCTTGTGCCATATCTAAGCTGCGCTTAGTAAATTACTAAACGAACGTAAAGACAAGTTGTTTTGGAAAAGTCACAATGTTATGCATTGTTAAATACCGACAGTTACACACTGACTGGCAATAATAGTTTTCTATTTATTGCTACCAACTGGCATCGATATATATTTTCCCTTTTAATAAGTATTATTAATGGGTATGCGGGTCGTTAGGTGATATCTATCAATAGGGTTAGTTTCGTTTTAGAAACTTTTTTATTGTTTACAGATGTACGATTTCAAACAGTTTATGTAGAGATTACCAAAAATCAGACTGCACTAGATCAAGTAATTTGTAGATTTTTTTTTTCAGAAAAGGAAGTATCATTATGACTTTCATTTCAGACTAGCATGGTTAACTTCAGTTATACACACAGCTTTTAGACCGGTATACACTCCGATTTTCTTTAGATGTCTTTTAGTAACCTTTTGGTTAACTGGCTGTTGCGTGTTCAATTCCTGAGTCGGGTAATATATGATTAATATATATATATACTAGCAGTATAGCTCGGCGTTACTCGGGTGTAATGAAAGCTTTATAACTAATCCATGGTCCTGGAGCTCAAACTCTTTCGCTGTTGGCACGAAAGACTAAAAAGCAATAGTAGTTTCCAGTTAAAGCGAAACCGTAAACTGAAAGAAAAATAAATGGACGTAAGTCAAATTTTAATTTCCTGGTATCGATATCAAAAATTTATTTTTCGTCGTAAACTGAATTTTGAAGGCTAAATAAGTCCTCTGAGTAAATGGTATCATGGCTGAGACTAAGAACTACAATTATACCTACTTAGAACCAAACCTGAAGCAAAAACCAAAATAAAAGGGCTGAAAAAATACAGACATGCAGACAGATAAACAGACACACACACACACACGCAAACATCTTGCCTTTTATATATATATATACATATATATATATATATATATATATATATTATCGATTTTCTGCACTACTGTAAGAACTGCAACCTTGAAACTTCTGAATATCGTTTCTTATGTCTTTATCTATGAGTGTATCAAATTTGATTAAAATCGGACCTTTTATAACCCGATTTTTTGTTTATCGATTTTCAATATTTATCGGGGGTACCTCGACACAAAACCTAGCTAAGAACACTCTCAGACGGTTATAGTACAACTGTGTAAATTTTCAAGAAAATCGGTTCAGCCATTTCGGAGTCTATAGGTAACGGACACACACACAGACAAAGTTTTATTTATAAATAAGTTTAGATTAGATTTAAATTAGATATATCAAATACTCTGGTTCAGAAGAAATGAACAACTGAATCTTGATCGGATGTTTCCTAAGCATGGAAATGAGAATGCGAACAATCTATTTGCAGGTTGAATAAAGGGCTTGGTTCCAAATTCTAAGGTTTCTGACGAAGACAAATGTCTGAAGATATTCGTTTTGTTTGCCTGAAATAATCGTCGAGACCAAGCTTTGCATTTGGCACGTTGAAGCTACTTTTCCTCGTACGCCTTCTTGCATTTCGTATGAATTTGTTGTCTGCGTCTTCAGTTGATATGGTTTCGTCTTCGTATTCTAGGTCGTGTTCTTCAGCTATTTCATCTAGTTTGGAAGTTCCTGGTAAATGTCTTTGTCTAAATCTGTTTCTGGTCCTAAGAAGTTATGTCCTGGTAGTGTTAAAACCCAGGGTTTTCCTTTTTGGTTTTGTCTTTTTTTTTAGGTGGTGGCATAATGCATTGATTTTAAGTTTTAGTTTATATAGTAAAGGCCGGTCCAATAAAAAGGCACCACTTTAACCGGCGAATCCGCCTGCAGTATATTGCCACGCCCACTTTATTGCATTATCTTTTTTTTTTTACGTCAAGTGGGCGTGGCATTATACTGCGGGCGGATTCGCCGGTGATTATACCATTCAAGATGAGCGTAGAATACATAAAGGGTGTAAACACTTATTTTTCATTGTAGATCAATCATCTGAAAATTACATAGATTTTTTTACTGCTTATCAACCCTTTGCAAGTTTAAAATCATGAAATATTTTAGAGTAATATTTTTTAAAATAATGGTTTAATGATACAAGTCTTACTAATTAACGTATAACTGGGAGTGAAGAGGTGGATTAGTCAGTCAGTCAGTTAAGTGCCATCCGTGATACACGCTTGGGCGATCATGTCTCGAAAGAGACATGACTGACTGGGCAGAAGATTATCCCGCAGTAGGTTGCCACTGGTGCATTAGATATCGACGCGGAATGAGACATCGGGGAGCCGAGTTCGAATTCCAGTTGAATTCATTGCATTCACTTACGCGCAAATACACTTGGGAAAGGTATTAATCTGTCTATTCCTTCCAGTAATGGGTTAAATAACAGGACAGATTGGGCTCTATAGCCTTGGATGGCAACCAGTCTACCGCAGAAAGCAATGGCAACCTACTGCGGAATAATCTTCTGCACAGTCAGTCATGTCTCTTTCGAGACATGATCGCCCAAGCGTGTATCACGTATGGCACTTAACTGACTGAATGCCATTTCCTCAAAGTATTTCATATCTATGTTAACCATTTATGGGGATAATGGCGAACCCATTACAAAACATTTATTTTGCCGATATTTGACTGATCCTATTTCAAAGTTTGTTCCGGATTTCCGTTTCACATTTTCCGATCTGTTGAAATGATTTCCATATATTTGAGCTTCTGCACCTGCTTGATATTTATATCTCCAATTTCTAACTTGCATTTTTCGCACTTTCTCTTGATGATGACTATAGTTTAAATCGTTTTACCACTGATAAAAAAAAAAAGCTAAATGAAATTGCTTTACCTATACAAGATTTTCTGAAATTGCCTTTCCCAGAAACGCAAATAGCACTGTAGCAATGACTCTCTTGGGCGACGGATACATTTTCATGAAAAAGACCTTAGGGAAAACATCAGTGAAAACACTGAAACTAGTTTGATGAAAATGAAGATGTTATCAATGAGATCAGAGCAAAGAAAAATCATATTGGAAACTTGGTGCTTTAAGATGACCTGTCCTCAGAACAACAAGATCAAATGAGTAAAGGGTTTATAGACGCTAAGGTGAAATCTCAGCGTACTCCGCGTGGAAAGCAAGAAGGATGTTCTAGCAGCTGGCATGCAAAATACCAAGCAGATGCACTGCTTGATGCAACAATCATTCTGACCCAGATCTGCTAAAATCAATCGTTTGAGATCAGAGGATAGCACAAATCTCCTTGCAGACATGGAATATATTTCCAAATGATGGAGGTAATACTTTGATGAGCTTTTCAGTATACACTCCAAAGTAGAGACAACAGTTCTTGATAAAATCTAGCAAAGATGTTAGAACTCGATAACTAACCATCGTTAGAAGAAATCCAACATGGCCTTGTCTTAACATGGGCAAGCCTGCAAGAAGGGATGGCCTCTTTGCGGAGATTTTTTGCTTTGATAACGAACATGTACTTTGATTGATGCACACTTTTGTTCCAAATGTCTGGAGGGCATGAGAGGTGCCCAAATATTGGAGAGATGCAATCATAATTCCTCTTTACAAGGATAGGCGTTTGCATACCAGAGATCTCTGCAGGATTCTAGCGGTAACGCTCTACTTTCAGCTGCAGGTAAAATCCTGGCTGCTATTCTCCTGTCAAGATGAAAATCAGAATATAGTTAATAGCATACTGTCTGAGACTCGATGTGGTTTTCGTCCACACACAGGTACTGCTGATATGATTTTAACAGTACGTCAAATCAAGGAGAAATGCTATAAGCTATAAATGAACCTCTATCAGGTCTTTGTAGATCTGAGGACCTTTGATACAATCAACCGCACTGGTCTCTGGTGTATTCTCACAAAACTTGGGGGTCCTCCTCACTTCAAGTTTGAGGTCTTTCCATGATGATATGGAGGACTGTGTCAATGTTGGTGGTGTCCTTAATGAACTATTCAGTGTCGAAAACCAAGTAAAGTATGGAGAACTTTTAGTTCTAACATTTTTTGCATCTGTTTTGCAATTGTCTTGCTCGGTGTTTTCGAATAATGTAATATCGGAACCGTGATCAGGTACAAAACATCTGGCAAACTATATAACCTGCGCAGATTCAAGGCAATGACAAAGGTTCTTCTCGGTTTTGTGCGCAATCTTCTCTATACGGACGACCATGACCTCTTTGCACACACCATTCAACACATACAACAGTTGATGAACCGATTCTTGTTGGTTTTTAGTTTATCTGTTAGCCTGAAAAAAAAAACAGTCGTGATGTTTTAACGCGCTGCTGCCAAGGACTATATAGAACCCTCGATTTATGTCAACGGCTACAGTTTTGACAGTTTTGTATATCTTAGTAGTTTGACAGTTTTGCATATCTTAGTAGTTTGACAGTTTTGCATATGTTAGTAGTTTGACAGTTTTGCATATCTTAGTAGTTTGACAGTTTTGCATATCTTAGTAGTTTGACAGTTTTGCATATCTTAGTAGTTTGACAGTTTTGCATATCTTAGTAGTTTGACAGTTTTGCATATCTTAGTAGTTTGACAGTTTTGCATATCTTAGTAGTTTGACAGTTTTGCATATCTTAGTAGTTTGAGAGTTTTGCATATCTTAGTAGTTTGAGAGTTTTGCATATCTTAGTAGTTTGACAGTTTTGCATATCTTAGTAGTTTGACAGTTTTGCATATCTTAGTAGTTTGACAGTTTTGCATATCTTAGTAGTTTGACAGTTTTGCATATCTTAGTAGTTTGACAGTTTTGCATATCTTAGTAGTTTGACAGTTTTGCATATCTTAGTAGTTTGACAGTTTTGCATATCTTAGAACTGCTACATTTGATGCGTTTACCAGCCTCAAAGATCGAGATTGAAGTCAAAAAAGCAAACGGATATCTAAATTTACAATGCTTGCGTACTGACATCCTTGCATCTTGCGAGACTTGGGCAGTGTACTGCAGACAAACTGTCAAAGCGCTTTCACCAGCGTTGTTGTGCACTATTCATATTATGAATAGCTTATGCTAAAATATAGGGTGAAGCGAAAAGCTTGTATTTAAAAATAAAATAATGTATAATTTTTCTATTTTTCGAAATTGACTTCATTAAATGAAACAGGTAGATTTTGATATAAATAGTTTGAACATGTTGGTTATTTCACGCGTTGTATAATATCGATTATTGTCAAGTAATTAAATTCGGAACGGGAAATAGGAAAGCCGAGTTCGAATTCCAGTTGAATTTGTTGCATTCAATACTCTTGGGAAACTATTAATCTGTTGCTTCTCCCGCCAGCTATGAGTTTAATATAAGGACAGACTGGGTTCTATAGTTTTGTATGGCAACCAGTCTACCGCGGATAGTAATGATATACTGCGGGAAAATCTTCAGACCAGTCAGTCATATCTCTTTCGAAACATGATTGCCCAAGCGTGTATCACATATGGCACTTAACTGACTGACTGCTGAACTGCTATCTAGTATTAATCATTCTATAAGACAGTGAATACTGGACAGTGTCATGACAGGTGAAGAGATGTGTTTCTACAGAAAGATGCTGTGGATACCATAAAATGCACGTGTGAGTCAGGAGTCAAGTTTTTAACAAAAAACATAATGGGATTTTGTGGAACACATAATGAGAAAATAGTGCTTGGAGAATTTGGTACTCAGAGGACATATTGCAGGTCAGAGTGGAATCGATAAACAGCAAGTACCGCAAAAAGTAAACACGGTATTAAGACGTTCATATCTATCGTTAAAAATAAAGAAATAAGTGCTGGACTGCTATGTAATATTAATCCTTCTTGATGGCAATGAATGCTGGGCAATGATCTTTAAGATGAAGAGGAGACTTAAGGCAAGAGAAGTGGTTCTACAGTAGAATGTTGAGACTACCGTGAGATGAACATGTGAGCAACGAATGTGTTGTGGGGTTCTCCTCTTTTTATAAAGATGGACTCGTACAGAGTATATTTATACTACTGCTATAGAAGCGAGACTGGAGAACACTGAGTTGTCACGGAGAGTTAACCGGAGAATACGAGAGTTCAGAGAGAGAGAGAGAGAGATTATCAGTCAGTACACAGTAGTTCATAGTAGCTCTGTGCTCTACTCATCGAGAAGATTATTACGCATTACCCATCAGCTTCCGACGCGGACATACTCAATATACTACGGCTTCACTTCCAGTGACTTGTACATATACTTTTACTAACCAACATTCCTAGACTAGTAACCTTCATTTAAGCTTGTATTCTTACCATAATACACTTATTTTCTACCTCAATTCCTGGTTGTTGTTCATTTATTTGTGCGGACCCCATTCCCGGGATCCACAACAAAATGTTTTAATGAAAACAGAAAAAATGACACTTTAACTTAAAATAAGTTATTTTAAATTTTTGAAAAATATGAGGTAAGAGGTTCGAAAATTTGAGACTCACATGGTCTGTTGAAAGCAATAAAGATAGAAGGAAAACGCGATGACCTTACCTAACAAACAAGCTTCTGTAAATGGTCAAGAGAACGGGGAGAAGGGATGAGGTTAAAAACAAATAGGTCCGAGATAAAAAATGACTGGAATTTGTGGGGTCCTTGTACGCCGTGAAGGGACACTGCACATCAGTGTTCATCGCTGTCGATTTCAAAAGATCTACGAGAACGTTGAAGAAATCACTCGCACAAATATTTTCAAACCACTTTTAACACGTTTCATTACTCACAGAACCTTCTACAAATCATTGTTCTGCGTTGGCATCACATCTGTATTTTGCTAAAGTGAAGTTTTATATACCGATACTGTCTGAAAAGATGCAAAGGCATTCTTTTTGGATGAAGTTATTTTTTCTTTGTAGGTGTGTGTAGCAAAGAAGATAAAATTAAGTTTGCGAGCTAAGTTCAAAATCCAACCGAAAGTTATAAGTCCGCCTTCTCTAATATCAAATATAAATTAATGGCGAGGCAGATTTGGGCTCTCTAACCTTGGTTGGTAATCACTTTATGGAAAGGTAAACAGACTTCAAAATCAATCTGAAGAAGAATGGGTTCTGTCAGGTTAACTCACTCTAGACACGCCTACATTTGTTACCCTAAATGTCTTAATGGATGAACGTGTGAGTAAATAAACGCTATTAATGCCATCTGAAAGCAAAATGTAGACAATCTTTTTTGCTAATTTTATCGATATCTGTTAAGCATAGCTACGTCATTACTGTGGCCTTGATCCATACTTGTAAAGATCTAACTCACTAAACTTTGAATATTAAACTGAAACAAGCTTGCTAATAATGTTTTTTACGGGTAGACGTCATACTAGTATTATAGTAGACACGTCAACATTGTAGGAAGTTATTAATCAATTATTAATATGGCCTCATAATTTATTTCCTTTTTTTCATTCCCTAAAATGACATTTTCCGTAGTTAAAAATTCATAGATTGTAACGAAACGATCACTTCTATCACTTATACAATGTTTACAAAGAGACAGACCACTATGTCATATTTCCTTCTAATAAAAACGTACCGTGCCAGCCTTCTCTTTAATTCCCTTATTGAAATTACCAAGTCTGATTTGATCTGATCTGCGTCTAGCAATCATTGAATACAAATGGGATATTTAGTCATAACGATTCACAGTCTCTTTATTTTCGGAGATTTCTAACAATCTATCGATCGATCTGCGTTCAGGTTAATCGCGTTCCAATCTATTGGTCGTCTCTGTCCGTCAATTTCAGATTACTGTTTCTCTCCTGGAATCTATTTGTTTTTCCATCGATTTACAGAGTTCATAGATTACTTTCAATTTATGCCTTTCAATATTTATAAAATATTAACCTAATAGTGCTGAAAAAGGAAGAATATAAAAACAACAGCCAGCAAAACATTAAAAATATTGAAAGCCCTAAGTTGTAGAATGAAATAAGTGATGAAACAATATATCGATGAAGCCACTAGTCTAAGAATCTATCTATCCATCTATCTCAGACTGTTCTCATCTATCTGTCGATCTATCTATCTCAGACTGTTCTCATCTATCTGTCCGATCTATCTCTATCTCAGACTGTTCTCATCTATCTATCGATCTATCTATCTCAGGCTGTTCTCATCTATCTGTCGATCTATCTATCTCAGACTGTTCTCATCTATCTGTCGATCTATCTGTCTCACTGTTCTCATCTATGTATTAGTCTGTGTCTCACTGTTCTCATCTATCTGTCGATCTCACTATCTCGGAGACTGTTCTCATCTATCTATCGATCTATCTATCAAGGTTTGTTCTCATCTATCTATCGATCTCTCTGTCTCAGAATGTTCTGTCTCATCCGTCTGTCCGTCTTCTATCTCAGACTGTTCTCGCTCTGTCTTAGTCTGTCTGTCTCAGACTGTTCTCATCTATCTGTCGATCTATCTATCTCATTCATTCTCTCATCTATGTGATCTATCTATCTCATTCATTCTCTCTCTCGATCTCATCTCGGTTTGTTCTCATCTATCTGTCCGTCTGTCTCGGAGACCTGTTCTCATCTCTCCTTGATCTCATATATCTATCTCAGACTGTTCTCATCTATCTGTCGATCTATCTATCTCAGACTGTTCTCATCTATCTGTCCGTCCTTCTATCTCAGGCTGTTCCTGTCTGTCTGTCGATCTATCTCTCTCGAATGTCCTCCATCTCTCTGTCAGTCTGTCTCTCGGACATTCTCTCTCTCTCTCGATCTATGTCTGTCTCAGACTGTTCTCTCTGTCTGTCCACGTCTATCTATCTCAGACTGTTCTCTGTCTCTCTTTGCTCGATCTATCTATCTCAGACTGTTCTCATCTATCTGTCGATCTATCTATCTCAGACTGTTCTCATCTATCTGTCGATCTATCTATCTCGAACTGTTCTCTGTCTGTCTGTCGATCTATCTGTCTCCGGGCCTGTTCTCTCGTCTATCTGTCGATCTATCTATCTCAGACTGTTCTCATCTATCTGTCGATCTATCTATCTCAGACTGTTCTCATCTATCTGTCGATCTATCTATCTCGGGCCTGTTCTCATCTATCTGTCGATCTCTCTATCTCAGACTGTTCTCATCTATCTGTCGATCTATCTATACTCAGACTGTTCTCATCTATCTGTCGATCTATCTATCTCAGACTGTTCTCATCCTATCTATGGATGTCTATCTATCTCAGACTGTTATCATCTGTCTGTCGATCTCTGTCAGACCTGTTCTGTCTATCTGTCGATCTATCTATCTCAAGGACTGTTCTCATCTATCTGTCGATCTATCTATCTCAGACTGTTCTCATCTATCTCTCGATCTATCTATCTCAGACTACATTCTATCTATCTATCTGATCTCATTCTACTCTCGAATACATTCTATCTATCTGTCAGTCTATCTATCTCCGTTTGTTCTCATCTCTGTCAGTCTATCTATCTCAGACTGTTCTCATCTATCTGTCGATCTATCTATCAGACTGTTCTCATCTATCTGTCGATCTATCTATCTCAGACTGTCTCCATTCTGTCTGTCAGTCTGTCTGTCTCAGAGCTGTTCTCTCTATCTGTCAGTCTATCTATCTCAGACTGTTCTCATCTATCTGTCGATCTATCTATCCATTCATTCATCTATCTGTCGATCTATCTATCTCAGGCTGTTCTCATCTATCTGTCGATCTATCTATCTCAGACTGTTCTCATCTATCCACTGAATCTATCTATCTCAGACTGTTCTCATCTATCTGTCCGTCTATCTATCTCAGAGCTGACTCTCCATCTATCTGTCAGTCTATCTATATCAGACTGTTCTCGCTCTATCTGTCGATCTATCTATCTCAGACTGCTCTCTGTCTATCTGTCGATCTATCTATCTCAGGCCTGTTCTCATCTATCTGTCGATCTATCTATCTGAACTGTTCTCATCTATCTGTTGATCTATCTATCTCAGACTGTTCTCATCTATCTGTCAGTCTGTCTATCTCAGACTGTTCTCATCTATCTGTCGATCTATCTATCTCAGACTGTTCTCATCTATCTGTCCGATCTATCTATCTCAGACTGTTTCTCATCTATCTGTCGATCTATCTATCTCAGACTGTTCTCATCTATCTGTCCGATCTATCTATCTCAGACTGTTCTCATCTATCTGTCGATCTATCTATCTCCAGACTGTTCTCATCTATCTGTCGATCTCTATCTATCTCAGCCAGACGTCATCTATCTGTCCATCTATCTCAGCTGTCCTCATCTATCTATCAATCTATCTCAGCCAGACGTCATCTATCTCAGCCTGACGTCATCTGTCTATCCATCTATCTCAGCCTGAGGTCATCTGTCTGTCCATCTATCCTCCAAGCCTGTCCTAATCCTGTCTGTCCATCTATCTCAGCCTGTCCTAATCTGTCTGTCCATCTATCTCAGCCTGTCCTAATCTGTCTGTCCATCTATCTCAGCCTGTCCTCATCTGTCTGTCCATGTATCTCAGCCTGTCCTCATCTGTCTGTCCATGTATCTCAGCCTGTCCTCATCTGTCTGTCCATGTATCTCAGCCTGTCCTCATCTGTCTGTCCATGTATCTCAGCCTGTCCTCATCTGTCTATCCATGTATCTCAGCCTGTCCTCATCTGTCTATCCATGTATCTCAGCCTGTCCTCATCTGTCCTATCCATGTATCTCAGCCTGTCCTCATCTGCCTATCCATGTATCCTCAGCCTGTCCTCATCTGTCTATCCATGTATCTCAGCCTGTCCTCATCCTGTCTATCCATGTATCTCAGCCTGTCCTCATCTGTCTATCCATGTATCTCAGCCTGTCCTCATCTGTCTAACCATGTATCTCAGCCTGTCCTCACCTATCCATCTCTCTCTCTCATACTGTCCTCACCTATCCATCTCTCTCTCTCATACTGTCCTCACCTATCCATCTCTCTCTCTCATACTGTCCTCACCTATCCATCTCTCTCTCTCTCTCTCTTACTGTTCTCATCTCTTTCTTACTGTTCTTATCTATCTATATTGACTGTGACTTACATACATACATACATACATACATACATACATACATACATACATTCTGACTGACATATACACTCCTGATCAATAATTTATGACCACTTAAAAATTTTTAAAAAGAATTTTTTTTTACAGATAGATTTTAAACTTCTACCAATTAAGGTTACCAATACTACAATCTAAAAGTTATTGAAACAAAAAGCTACATTTCAAACATTTTATTTAAAAATTTACATTTTTATAAAATGAGTCGATTTACTCATTATAAGACCAGGGGTATAAATTGTTAGATCTATGGTAATTCCAATGTTTTTAGTTCAGTTAGAGATTAGCAATTACTGCATAAAAGTGTTACCATGCCTAAAGCAAGCAAACTTACCAAAGTTGAGTGTTCTCGAATTCTAGAATTCCATAAGCAAGGTTTGTCACAGCGGGCGATCACAGCAAAACTGTGATTTGCAACTTTCTAAAGAACAGTGAGAATTATGGAAAAGCAAAATCCTCTGGTAGGTCCCAAAAAATTCCTCCTGCATTGAGTAAGAGAATAAGACTTTTTGTTATGAAAGAGGGGGGACTTTCTTCTAGTCAAATTAAGGCAGTCACAGATGCTGATTGCAATCCTGTAACCATCAGACAACACTTACGGCAAAAAGGCATGGTAAATAAAAAACGTGAACAAATTCCTCAGCTGCTTCCACGTCACAAGGTAGACCGCTTAAAGTTTGGTTGTGAATACCAAACATGGGACGTTGAGAAGTGGAAGAAAGTCCTGTTTTCCGATGAGAAAAAATTCAGTCTAGATGGTCCTGATGACTTCCAACAATATTGGCATAACAAAAACATGCCTCCTGAAATTTTCTCAACACGTGGTGGAGGGTCCCTAATGTTATGGGGTGCTTTTTTCTTACAGAGTCACGATGGAGCTCCAGGTGGTGCAGGGTTGTCAAACAGCGGCTGGTTATGTTAGCATGCTACAAAAAGCATCATTGATGATTGAGGGCCATCGTTTGTGTGTGGATGGATGGTTATTCCAACAGAATAATGCTGCAATCTATGCTGCAAGACGGACCTTGACCTTTCTACAAGAAAATGGAGTCCATCTCTTTGGACATCCTGCATGCTCACCAGACTTGAACCCAATTGAAAATGTTTGAGGATGGATGACAAGAGATGTTTATCGAAATGGCAAACAATATTCAACAAAAAATAACTTTGTGAAGCCAACTTCAGAAGCTGGAGCAACATCCCCCGCACCTTAATGGAAACGCTTATTTCTAGCATGCTCGACAGAATTTTTGAAGTCATCAAAAGCAGTGGAGGTAGAACTCATTATTAAATTTGGTTGTTGAATGTTTTCATACACTTTACATACATGTTTTGTACAATTTCGTAGAATTTTTGTTTCTGGTTTTATAATTTTGATCATGTGTAAATCGCCTCATTTTATAAAAATGTAAATTTCTAAATAAAATGTTTGGAATATGTCTTCTTTTTTTTTTCCATAAACTTTTAGATTGTAGTATTGGTAACCTTAAGTGGGAGGAGTTTAAAATCTAGCCGTAAAAAAATATTTCTTTTTAAAGATTTTTAAGTGATCTTAAAATTTTGATCAGGAGTGCTATGATTGTACTGGTCTTATGAATATGACGATAGCTAACACCCACATTTCTTTCTTATTTCTGTAGTAGGCTTTCTACAGGAATTCATCGGTTATGTAACCGGCAGTGGCTCATGAAGGCCTGTCTGGACTTGTTGCAGATATAACAAATAAACTCGTCCGTAATAGTTGATTTTGGCGTTGGCATCTACATTCTGTGTTTTCATTGTCTTATTAGGACTAACCTAGAGATGCATACAGGCTGAGAGTTCAGGCAATTGCGAGTCAACTGGTTGTTGTCATTATTGAGACCTTTGATGACTGAGCAGACCAGCCTTAGAGAGACAGATACGATCACATCGATCACTAATCCAGGTTGGAACGTCAGGGTTTGTTAAAGTCCTAACCGCTAGTTTTATTTCTGTCTGCTTTTGGGATGCTTGTGGAAGCTCTTAATGCCGTTAATAATGCTGGATCTCTCTGCACCTCATTTTCTGAAGAGTTCTTCACAGTTGTTATCTAAACTTATTTATAAATGGAACTTTGTCTCAGTGTGTGTCCGTTACCTATAGACTCCAAAACGGCTGAACCGATTTTCTTGAAATGTTACATTTGTACTATGAGCGTCTGCGAGTGTTCTTAGCTAGGGTTTCATGTCGAGGTACCCTTGATAAATATCGATAATCGAAAAAATCGGTCTGTATGTCCTTTATACAAATCCACAATTTTTATCCGATTCTCACCAAACTTCACACAAATCTTCTTAAGGCCGAGTTTGAGCTCCAGGACCATGGATTAGTTTTAAAGATTTCATTACACCCGAGCAACGCCGGGCTATACTGCTAGTCATCAATATAACACTTAGTTTTTGTTACGGTGTTTGGGTTTATGCTGTGATCGTTTGCAGATCTCTAGTTCTCTGTACAGCCTCTGTTTGGGAATTCGGTGGTCTTGTAATCCTAGAATAGTGTGCAGACAATGCCAGTGAAAGGAATTGCGAACAATATCCCTGGTTCCCATCTATCATGATCACGAGTCCCATATCTTCTTCGAGTCGCAGGAGCATCACACGTAAAACAATAACCGCAATAAAAGGGGTGTTTCTCGGTAAGCCTAACGGAGCCCAGTTTTCTTCAGGCTGGTTAGAATTCAGTGTTCTCATAGACCGATTGCCAACCAAGGCTATCAGAACCCAATTTGTCATGCTATTTGTCCATAGCTGGGAGAGAAGAGATAGATTCATACTTTTATCAAGGGTATCAGCATGTAAGTGAATCTAATGAACTCGACTGGAACTCGAACTTTTCTCCGATTCTTCAATCCAAGCTGAAACCCATTGTACCTCCCTTCTCTACTGACTGGAATCTGACTCTGTTTAATTTCGTTGATCGAACGAAATGCTTTTAGTGTGATTGAACCTGAAATATTTAGCATAGTTTACTTTTCACGCAAGGTCACATGCATCAAGCACTCAGTGAGAATTGAACTCACTATTCATTATTAATGATCTACGAGTCTGGTTCGTTAACTCTTTTTCACAGAATTTAGTTACAATTTACAGACTCGCCTCTGATCTGTTCATAAAATACAAATCTTTGGAAACTTAACCAAACACGCAATTTTCATGATGCAATTATCGTCTTGAAAGTTGGTTAAAAATAATGTTCTTGTGATCATTTTTTTTTTTGTTAGGAAACTTGCATTGCAAGTAATCAGACCTATTTGTTCGTTTTCTTCATTGATGGTCGTTTCTTTTCTGTTTTCACATCAAATGATGATGGAATATAGTTTACAGAGATGGGAAATCAACTATTTTGCTTCGACATTTTGGAATCTCAGGAACTAAATTAGATCCGGTCTGCAGCCTCTAAATAAATAAAAAAATTGATAGTGCTCACAGTTTCATAAAAATTTGTCTTACATCATGGATGTCGCAAATTGTTAAATTCCCCCCGCTTCACTAAAATACTTAAATGAGAAAGCTCATGCTGTTTCAATAACGGTTAATGTTGTTTGAGTTTAGCTTAGCATCCACGTTACGTTTGATACGTTGGTATTTATACTTCGTGGATGGCTTTTGAAGAAGCTCGCTCTTGAAGAAGTCGAGCTGACATAAAAATGTTTGGTACGAATTCAAGAAAACAGAATATGGAGCAGTGCTAAAAGAAAATACAGTTATATTCCTATACCTATATCAATGAGGTTTTTTTGCAAATGTTCAGATCTAATAATAGTTTTTTCGAAACAAGGAAGATGTAATAACGAAGATGTGTGATAAAATCTTTTATACGATAGTTTTGCTAAATATACTGAAGACATGTGATTTTTTTTATTTTTCGTTTTTTTTTTTGTTTTTTTTTTGCGGGGGAGTATCATCATCGTTTCACCCCAAGCAAGTTAGGTGCGCAGGGGGTTACGGTGAGATAAAATGACCAAGAACCAATCAAGTAGCACGAGTAAAATCATATGGTCGGGTCATCAGGAAAAGAATGTCGTCAGTGGAATAGACGTGAAAATATTTGTAGAAAAGACAGAGGGAAATTTCATCTAATCGGTGAGAAAGTGACTGAAATTGAGCTGCCAGGTCGAGATGGATTATGTTATAGATCCTTCTTGAAATTAAATTAGTTACATTTCTATACCTATATCAATGAGGTTTTTTGCAAATTTTCAGATGCAATAATAGATTTTTCGAAACAAGGCAGATGTAATAATGAAGATTCGTGATAAAATCTTTTATACAACAGTTTTGCTAAATATACTGGAGACATGTGATTTTTATTTAATTTTCGTGTTTTTTCATTTTTTTTCGGTGTGGGGGGGGGGCGAGGGAGTATCTCCGTTTGACCCCAAGTAAGGCAGTACTGCCACTAGTGCGCAGGAGATTACAGTGAGATAAAATAACCAAGAACAAGGTACAGGGGATGTCAAAGAAGAATAATCGAAAGATGGGAATCAAGAAGATAGAAGATAGCAATTCACGTTGCATTTAAACTTTTGGAAATTGCAGCTGTCAGGGAAGCAAGTATACGGAAGGGAGACCCACAGGGGGAAAGTGCGAGCGAAGAAGCAGAGAGTAGTAATGGTGGTTGCATTTCACTGTTTTGATAATAAAATGCTGGGGCCTAGATGCCAGTCAAGTAGCACGTGTAAATTCATGTGGTCGGGTCACCAGGAAAAGAATCTCGTCAGTGCAAAAGACGTGAAAACTTTTGTAGAAAAGAGAAAACATCTCATTGTTGAGAAAGTGACTGAAGTCGAGCTGCCAGGTCGAGATGGAATATATTGCAGATTCTTCTTGGAAAAAGATTTAAGCAAAATGAAAATTGTTTATTGAACGCCTATTTTTATGACGGGATTACAGGTTCTGTAACCTTTTAATAGAAGTGGTGTGTTTAGGCAAGATAGTCTGGCAGAGCCCAATTTTCTTCAGGCTGGTTTGAATTCAGAGTTCTCCTAGACGGATTTCCAACCAAGGCTATAAGAACCCAGTCTGCTCTGCTATTTGCCTGTAACTGGGGGAGAGAAGAGATGGATTCATAAATTTCACAAGGGTAACAGCGCGTAAGTGAAGTGTAATGAACTGGAATTCGAATAATATTCTTTAATTCAGACTTACTAAATGGATATATCTCAAATTTAACAAACATGCTGTTTCTTTCAATGGAAAGTAATTGCAAATTTTAAGTGTTGATATATTTATTGCAAATGTAATGCTCTATACTTTAAAAGAAATTTTATTCTAGTCGATCCTTGATGCGAAAGTTAAAACGTAATTCCTGATTAGCAACTAGTCTTTTGCGAGCAATTGTAGGAAGTTCTTACGGCGGTCTTGAAGAAATTATGAAAAAGACAGATGGAATAACGCGTAAATTTCCATAGATGTATTCAGTCAAGTGCCATACGTGATACACGCTTGGGCGATCATGTCTCGAAAGAGACATGACTGACTGTGCAGAAGATTATCCCGCAGTAGGTTGCCATTGCTTTCTGCGGTAGATTGGTTGCCAGCCAAGGCTATAGAACCCAATCTGTCCTATTATTTGACCCATAGTTAGAGGGGGAAGAGATGCATTACATTATTAAGTAGTAATTAGTGGGGTATCAGTTATTTACTTTATAACAATAGAAAAATGACCCCCACTTTATGCCCAGTAGAATTTTTAATCATGTTTTCAACTATTCTATTCAGTCAGTCAGTTAAGTGCCATACGTGATACACGCTTGGGCGATCATGTCTCGAAAGAGACATCACTGACTGGGCAGAAGATTATCCCGCAGTAGGTTGCCATTGCTTTCTGCGGTAGACAGATTGCCGACCAAGACTATAGAACCCAATCTGTTCTGTTATTTAACCCATAACTGAAAGGAAGAGACGGATTAATACCTTTCCCAAAGGTATCTACTCGTAAGTGAATGCAACGAATTCAACTGAAATTTGAACTCGGCTTCCCAATTTCTCGTTCGGAGCCGATATCCACTGCACCACAACACACGTCCTACTTGTTTTACTTGTTTCAAAATCATTTGAGAGATTTCTTTTTCCTACCAATATAATTTCTTTCTGACCAGTGTTGTTGAACAAATATTTTTGGCAGCAAGGTTTCCTTTTACATTTGAAATATAGATTTAATCATAAGGTCTTCCTCCCCCCCACGTTCCGCTTGTGGAACTCACTTCTGGCTTTTTGCAATCAAGTCAACTTTAATCTTCAAAATTTTAAACGCAATGTCAACCGTTATTTTCTGTCATCTTATTTCAGGTACTTTTATTGCTCTCGCTCTCTCACTCTCTCTCATTCAGTCAGTCAGTTAAGTGTCATACGTGAAACACGCTTGGGCGATCAGGTCTCGAAAGAGGCATGACTGACTGGTCATAAGATTATCCCGCAGTAGGTTGCCATTACTTTCTGCGGTAGACTGGTTGCCAGCCAAGCCTATAGAACCCAATCTGTCCTGTTATTTAATCCATAACTGGAGGAAAGAGATGAATTAATACCTTTCCCAAGGGTATTTGCGCGTAAGTGAATGCAATGAATTCTCCCCGATTTCTCGTTCCGAGCCGATATTCAATGCACCACAACGCGCATAATGATTTTCCTCACATTCTTTCGCACTTCGTAACCACCTGAGTCTCAGTGGCTTTGCCTTGTTTGAAATGAAATTATTTTTTTTAATTAACATCCGTTAAAAACAAGTTATTATTTCCTTAATATTAGCATCGGAATTTGTATTCTTCGATTATAATGGATTTAATCTGTTAATTATGATTGATTACATTTTTTATTGTGACCTTTGTTTTCATATTTCCGGAGAATTAAGCAATCAACATAGATTGCACAAGATCAAATCAGTTAAGTGCCATACATGATACACGCTTGGACGATCATGTCTCGAAAGAGACATGACTGACTGGGCATTACAATTTCCTGCAGTTTGTTGCCATTACTTTCTGCTATAGACTGGTTGCAAATTTGTCCTGTTATTTAACCCATAGCTGGAGGAAGAAGAAACGGATGAATACATTTCCCAAGGGTATTTGCGCATAAGTGAATGCAAGGAATTCAACTGGAATTCGAACTCGGTTCTTCAGATATCACTGCATCACCCACGCACATCCCATATCTATCTAATCTAAATCTAAACTTATTTATAAATGGAACTTTGTGTGTGTGTGTGTGTGTGTGTGTGTGTGTGTGTGTATGTATGTATGTATGTGTGTGTGTGTGTCCGTTACCTATAGACTCCGAAACAGCTGAACCGATTTTCTGGGAAGTTTACACAGTTGTACTATTAGTCTCTGCGAGTGTTTTTAACTAGGTTTTGTGTCGAGGTACCCAGGATAAATATCGAAAATCGATAATCGAAAAAATCAGGTTATAGAAGGAGTGGTCCGATTTTAATCAAATTTGATGCACTCATAGACAAAGACATGAGAAACAATATTCAGAAGTTTCAAGGTTGCAGTTCTTACAATAGTGCCGAAAATCGATAATATATATATATATATATATATGTGAAAGGCAAGATGTTTGTGTGGATGTCTGTTTATCTGCCTGTATGTCTGTATTTTTTTTTTTTTTTTTTAGTTTTTGTTTCGGGTTTGGCTCTAAGTAGGCATAATTGTAGTTCTTAGTCTCAGCCATGATACCATTTACTCAGAGGACTTACTTAACCTTCAAAATTTAATTTACGACGAAAAATATTTATTTGATATCGATACCAGGAAATCAAAATTTGACTTACATCCATTTATTTTTCTGTCCATCTACGGTTTCGCTTTAACTGGAAACAACTATTACTTTTTAATTTTTCGTGCCAAGGTCCAAAGAGTCTTTCAGTACACCCGAGCAACGCCGGGCTATACTGCTAGTAAACAGGTATAAATATCACCTTACCAATTAAACTATTAAAGATTGCCAGCAAAAATGATTCAAATTTAGTAGCATAGCTACAATTTTCATTGTGTTATTTTGCTTCACACATTTTGTTTTTTCATATACTAGTAATAGATTTGTCTCAAGTTATCTAAATTTCTTATTATTTTTAACAAAACATTCATTTTTTTTTTTAGTTTTCTGTTTGAAAAAGATATCCTTATTTGTCTCAGTTTCTCAGACGAAGCTTTAACATTAATTTAGGAACATACTTTTTTCCTTTTATTTTCATCGTTACTTTTATCTCAGTTATTATTTTATTTTTATGGCTTATCAACCTTTTGCAAATTATTTACAATCAAAAATTATTGTTATGGGGAAACACACCTATTCCTCAGATAATGAACTCTCCCTCCTATATTAATGAGTTAACAGGAAGTTCTTGAGAAGTTCTAGAGAGATTTTTAGACTTCTATTGGAGTTCAGTAGAACAACTAGGCAGTTGATATCAGTCGGCAGTTAGACAAATAGTAAGGAGTCAGCTTTCAGTGAAAGTTTCCCAAGTTCTTTACATTTTGGGTGCGTTAAGTCGATTAGCAACCGACATAGAACGATTAAAACCTTCAGTGCAAAAACTACTCCACAACAATTATTTTTAGATTGAAAGATTCTTTTTTTAAATAATTATTTACTGATATATGTTCTCATTAATCCATAGCTGGGTAGAAAAGTTGGATTCATAATTTTCCCAACGTTATTTTCGCAGTAATCAATATAACGAACCATACTGGAACTCGGCTCTTCGATTTCTTATTGAAAACCGTTATAAATTCCACCACCCGCGCGTCCAGTCGTAGAGCATCTGTTATTCCGAAGCAGTTACCTATATAGCTAGTGATCATTCAACGTGATATCGTTGTAAACTAAACAATTTCTATTCCAATGCTTAATCATTTTAAGTTCTACGGATTCACCTCATAATTTCGGTCAATTGATGCCATATTTATATATATTCTCTCAAAGTGTATCCTGATCGCAACGGAAGAAAACGTGTAAGCAAAATTTGAACTTACAACATAATTCACAATCTTTATCTAAATCATTACAACTCTTTCTCAAACATCCAACTGTTTGATACTCTAGCAAATGCCAATTTTTTTAGGTATTTTTATTGACAGTTTGTTATGGTGATCCACACCTATTCCCTCCTATATTAAGAGTTAACTCGAGAAGTTCTTCGGAAGTTCATAGGAAGTCTAAAGTTCTTTAGAGTTCAGTAGAACTACTAGGCAATTGATATTAGTCGGCAGTTAGCCGAATACTAAGGAGTCAGCTTTCAGTGGAAGATTACCAAGTTCTTAATATTTTGGGTGCGTTAAGTCGATTAGCAACCGACATTGCATGATTATAACTTTCAGTGCGGAAAACTACTTCACAACACAGTTGAAATCTTAGCAAAAATCTTTGGAAACTGTTCATAAATTTCTAATGATTATAAACGCAACAATAAACTTTCCATTTGCATAACTTACATAACTTGTGGGAAAGATTTGATATCATATTCTTTCAGATCGCCCCCAGTATTTGCCTGAATGGCTATATTCAATTAATGGGAAATTTAATTTTACGTTAAATAAAACAATTTCTAAATCTGATTGTTTGCACCAATCCCAGTGAATTAGTTTGTCCAAGCGTAACTAACGGGTCGCTGAAGTGAAAAAAAACTTTATACTATTTTTTTTTTTTCGCATCATTACGTCTTTACTCTGAAGTTGGAATTTTCGTTTTTCACAGCTATTTGGTTTTGGATTAAGTTGTTCTAATGATTTTCATTATTTGTTTCTACTTATATTTATTTTCAACGTTTAAGATGTCCTTTGCGTAACCGTAGCATGTAATATAATTTATTTAACTACATTTTTTCTTTTTCTAATTTTCTTTGGGGTTATACTTTATTGCTTTTATCCGTTTTCTAACGGTTTCTTAGAATCTGGCTTTCATAATCAAATTTACTCTTACGTGTTCTGTATTGTACATTTTCTAGCCCAAACTAAATTGTTCTCTTTTTTCGTCTTTCTTTCTGTCTCCCTTTCTCTCTCACTCTATCTCTCTCTCTCTTTCTCCCTCCCTCTCTCCCTCTCTGTTTATATAGGGCTTATCCAAATACTCTTTAGAATGTTCATTTGTTATTCTGGCATTCCAGTACCAGTTCAAATGTTTGGATTTCCCGATTGAATTTACTACACCCCAGATAATGGCGCCTAATACGCGAAAATTCTTCATTATCTTTATTCTGTTTTATACATTCATATGATTATAAAGGATATCTGGTGGCAATGCTCACGAGTGATTGAGTATCCTCGAATCTGTAGCTTCTAACAGAGTATCCCTTGAAATGTCAACATTTCTTTGGTCTATACAACTGTGATTCTTTCTCGAAAATCCAAATAATACATTCTCATCTCTCTTGGTTTTTGGAAGGCTTCCAACACTGCCAATTATTATGGTATTCATGTTACACGACGTGTGTTCTTCACTGATCTGGACGATAACGTGGTTGTTCCATTCGTCTTCATCCACTGGCCTGCGAGTAGCACTCTGTTTACGATTTAATAAAATATTTACGTGGTTGAGTTCAGTTTTCTTGTTTAGGTGAATGTGTTGCTTCACACATTAAACCCTAGATTATTTTTTTATTATTAGGGTGAGGTATAAATTATTTCCGTCTGGGGGAACTAGTTGTAATAACAAATATATCATCCTAACTACTAATCTTCTATGTCCTTTCATGATGTTGGCGATCATGGCTCTCTACAAATTTCGTTTTTTGTTTTTTTTTATTGCTCTTAACCCTCTAGGGCCATTCGTATCATATTAGTGGGGGATCTGTTTATTACTTCATAACATATAGAACTGATCCCCCACTTTATGATAAGTAGAAGCCTTAATCATATTATATTATTAACCCTCTAGGGCCATTCGTATCATATTAGTGGGGGATCTGTTTATTACTTCATAACATATAGAACTGATCCCCCACTTTATGACAAGTAGAAGCCTTAATCATATTATATTATTAACCCTCTAGGGCCATTCGTATCATATTTGATACAGTATGAAAACAAGCCTTGAAAGAAATATTTTCCTGAAAATTTTTTTAAGAGAAATATTTTATAAATTTCAAATGAAAGCAGTACTGACTGCTCAGTCAATGAATACCAAATGTTTCCTTATAGGGAAATACCAAATGTTTCCTTATAGGGAAATACTGTATCAAATATGATACGAATGGCCCTAGAGGGTTAATAAATTTGGTAAGTATTAATCCTACGTAGCAGTTAATAAATTTATAGTACAATGATATACCCTACTTTTTGCACGGAAATGACAGATGAGCTGTAGATTTTTTTAAATTATTCTCTATGACAATTAAAAGGCGATATACTGTAAAAATAACATGGAAAACATTTATTCCACCCACCATATTCACCTGTCATTAGAGTAACCAATTATGACCTTTCTTGATCACTGCAAAATGCCTTTCTCTAATTAAAAAAGATTCAAGAATACATCTAAAACTTTACTTCAAAACCTGTGGAATTTTGCTCAAAATATATCCAAGAGACGCCTGACAAGTGACAACGAGTCATCTAAACTTATTTATAAATAGAACTTTGGCTGTGTTTGTGTGTGTGTGTCCGTCCGTCCGTTACCAATAGACTCCGAAACGGCTGAACCGATTTTCTTGAAAATTTACACAGTTGTACTATAAGCGTCTGCGAGTGTTCTTAGCTAGAATTTGTGTCGAGGTACCCCCGATAAATATCGATAATCGAAAAAATCGGGTTATAGAAGGAGTGGTCCGATTTTAATCAAATTTGATACACTCATAGACAAAGACATAAGAAACGATATTCAGAAGGTTCAAGGTTGAAGTTCTTACAATAGTGCAGAAAATCGATTATATATATATATATATATATATATATATATATATATATATATATATATATATAAGGCAAGATGTTTGTGTGTGTGTCTGTTTATCTGTCTGTATTTTTTCAGCTCATTTATTTTCGTTTTTGCTTTGGGTTTGGCTCTAAGTAGGTATAATTGTAGTTCTTAGTCTCAACCATGATACCATTTACTCAGAGGACTTACTTAGCCTTCAAAATTCAGTTTACGACGAAAAAAACTTATTTGATATCGATACCAGGAAATCAAAATTTGGCTTACATCCATTCATTTTTCTTTCAGTCTACGGTTTTGCTTTAACTGGAAACAACTATTGCATTTTAGTCTTTCGTGCCAACGTCCAAAGAGTCTGAGCTCCAGGATCATGGATTATTTTTAAAGCTTTCATTACACCCGAGCAACCCCGGACTATACTGCTAGTCGTAAATAATTGTGTATAGTTAATTGAATAAAATGTAGTACATTTTTCTGTGAACAGTAAAGTTGATTAACAAAAACAGAAACTATTTATGACAACCTATTATTATTAAAAGTATATTATTTTGGGATTTCTAGTCAAGATTCCTCTTTGCATATCAGTATTTCTTTTTCAATATCGTTACCGTTTTAATAATATTGTGATTTGGCTACTTTCCATTTTACATGGCATGTTCGCTTCTCACCAAAAAGATTCTAACACAGTTGATAGATAATCCTAAAAACATTAAAGCTTTAAAACAGAATGAATCTTTCAAATACAAAAACAAAATATAAGAGTTGTCATACAAAAGGAAGCAGAATCGCTTATAAAGTCAATTTAAAACAGATATATTAGGTAATACGAATTTTAAAAAGTAATTATCATTGTAATATTCGCTGGAATGTGCGTCGTGGTGCAGTGGATATCGGCTCGGAACGAAAAATCGGGAAGCTGAGTACGAATTCCAGTCGTATTCCTTGCACTCACTTACGCGCAAATACCCTTGAGAAAGGTATTAATCCATCCCTTCCCGCCAGTTATGGGTTAAATAATAGGACAGATTGGGTTCTGTAGCCTTGGTCGGCAACCAGTCTACCGCAGAAAGTAATGACAGCTTACTGCGGGATAATCTTCTGCCCAGTCAATCATGTCTCTTTCGAGACATGATCGTCCAAAGCGTGTATCACGTATGGCACTTAACTGACTGAATGTTCGATGATAATCAAAAAACAATGTTAATGGACAATTTCTATGAATTCTCCAGTCACGGAACAAAAAATGCACGGGGCAAATGGCATTAAAGAATTATACAAACATTTTATAATGCGGTTTCAATAAAACAAAATATGGAGCAGAATAAAAACAAGAAAATTTCTGTGTGATTTAGCTAAGTAATAGAGAAAGCAATGAATGTGCATTGTATATCGGCTTGGAACGGGAAATCAGAGAGCAGAGTTCAAATTGCAATTGAAATTTTTGCATTCAATTTCACTTAAAAAAAAAAACCTTAGGAAATGTATTAATCCATCTCTTCTCCATCCTGCTATGGGTTAAATAGCTACGCATATTGGATTATATAGTATTGGTTGGCAACCGGTCTACGGTAGAAAGAAATGGCAACCTGCTGCGGGAAAATCTTTTGCAGAGTCAGTCATGGATCGGAAGAGACATGATCACCCAACTGTGTATCACAAGTGCAATGTAAATAATAGCTGTTTCCTGAAAAGGAAACAGTCAACAGTCATTCAACATTCATTGATAGAGTTGTCAGTGTTACGGTCGGTTGAAATTTATAAAAATAAATCTTTTCATGAGAATAGGTCTCTGGAATCTAATAGCTGCTATCGCTCTTTCTTATATTGACAGGCGCTTCCTTAACCTTTTGCTTGGAATAGTATGGAACATTACCAGATGGATCGTGACATTTTTTTCTTTCAGTTACATGTGATTTCCATTTTAGTTGGTATTGGTGTTTAAATTTTTCAAGTGACGTGATTTCGGTTAGTTGTTATTCTGTAACGGTATTCGAAGAAAGATAGTCCTCCCTAAGACCTACATTTTCATTTGCTCGAAACCAATGATCTGATTACTTAAAATATTGTTAAAATATTTTTTCTCCCCAACAGTGCCCAATGAATCGCAATGTTTCCGTAACAAGTTGCCATTTGTCGAAGTGTTTCTTGTTTTGTATTCTTTCCATGATACACTAAGTAATTAAATTGAAAATCTTCGTAAGCATTCGGTCTATCTCATTGATAATCTTCTTTGTAAAATTCCATATTTCGGCACCATTAGGGAAGTATGTCTTGTGCAGTCCAGGTAGTTTTGAGAGACAGGAAAATTTCGCGAGTAACAAAGACGAGAATACTGGATTGCTATGTGATGTACACTTGTTCTTCTATGTGCCCCTGTCCCTTCATGACGTAGGCGATCATGGCCTTCCACGTCTCCCTATCCCTGGTGGCTTTTATCACACGTTCTCCTGTTCCACCATACAACCCTCGATCCATCATCTGATGAGGTCCTTCATATATGTTATCCGCTGCTTTCCCCTGTCTTTTTCTCCCTGACCTGTTAGTATCAAGTTCTCCAAGCCCTCCTTCCTCATTGCATGTCCCAGGAATTCCAGCTGTCTCCTTCTGAGGCTCAATATTAATTTCCTTTTTGTTTCCATCATTTCCAAAACCTCATCATTGCTCACATTCGCAGCATCCTTCTGTAGAACCACATTTCAGTTGCTTCAAATTTTTCCTTCATCTTTGATGATATCGTCCAGCATTCACTGTTATATTGAAGAACTGACATCACATAGCAATTCAGTACTCTCTTTTTTGTTTTTAGCGAAATTGTCCTGTTTCTTAATACTTTACTCAACTTCTGGAATGCTTCCTTCGCCATGCCAATTCGCCTCCGAATCTTTGTGTCGCACTTTCCGTCTTCTGTTATAATACTTCCCAGGCATTTAAATTCTTGTACCTGCTTGATTTTAGTATCCCCGACCTGTATTTGGCATATTGTGCTGCAATTTTTACTGATGACCATGAATTCGGTTTTCTTGCAGACCGGCCATAAATATTTGACCACCCCAGTTTTCAAAAAGAAATGACGTATTTAATAATATTTTTACAATATTAAAAAAATAGTATGAAATCATTTTTGGCCTAATAATTATCACCGGTAGTGTATATTATTCAATATGACATGAATACTGGACTATCTCCTCAAAGATAAAAAACCAAAATGTGGTTCTACAGAAGGATGTTGAGGATACCATGGACCCGAAATGTGAGCAACGATGAGGCTTTGGGGAGGATGGACACGATAAGGAAACTAATACTTAACATCAAAAAAAAAACAGCTGAAGTTCTTTGGACAGGTAATGAGGAAAGAGGGTTGGGAGAATCTGATACTCACAGATCAGATAGTGGGAAAGAGAGAGACAGGGGAAAGCAGCCCGTAACAAGCTTGAGCAAGTGGATGACAGAATGGGGTTTGTGTGGGTAACAGAAGAAAGCGTGCTAAGAGCCATTAGGGATAGGAAGATGTGGAAGGCCATGATCGCCTCCGTCCTGAAGGGACACAGCACCTAGAAGAAGATTTCCGTTGTTATTTGAAAGAAACTTATCTTCACGCGGTTTTACAAATTCAACTATTATACTTTTTTCCCTACCGACAGTTTATACGAATTTATAACTCGCTTGTAATCTAAAAGTTGGCTAGTATATCATAATTGTTTCTGAAGGAAAGCGTTAGAAAATCCTTACTTCACATTAACTCAAATTAGTAAGTTTTACGCAAATGACAAATTGGATGTAAACAGAAGATTTGCGCTTGAATAACTGGTTTCCTGTCGGCCAGGTATTCAAATTTATATACCCAAGAGATACGCCCATCTGTTGATGACACTCACTGGAAGCGAAAAGAGTGTAGGTTTACTGAAGATTAATGTTTACACTATTTCTTTTACTCCCTGTTCGAGTTTACATGTTTTAATCTTCGTAGAGACCCATTTACTCGACCTTACGATTTTTCACTTTTGCACGTCTCTCTTTCATGTGGTAATATAATAGATTACCCATCTCTCTCTCTCTCTCTCTCTGTCAGTCTCTCTCTCTCTCTGTCAGTCTCTCTCTCTCTCTGTCAGTCTCTCTCTCTCTCTCAACTATTCTCCTTCCTTTATTCTCAAACTCTCACTTCTTTTTCATATATTTAAATTCGCATCTATTTATTCTCCTCGTTCGATATCTTACGTTCAATTTATCATTGCAACGTAATTTAGCGCCAACGGTTTTTATAATTTTTTTCTTCTTTTCGCAAGACTAAGTCACAAGTTGCGATAGAAATTCGATAAACAAATCTAGTGAATTAGATTCAACTTTCGCTCTCGACAGAATTTTGTATCACTTTCTTGTGGAAAGCAATGACACGAAGGGCATCATCTCATGTCGCCATTCCTTTTCACATTAACGTGGTTTTTATTCCGTGATATAAATGCGAGGTGCATTTCAGAATTTTGAGACTTCTACGAGAGGCAGTTATAACAGTTCTGAATTATTGTAATTTTAACATAACATTATTATATATCTAATAAGCTGACCTGCCAACTTATATCCTCTCTTATAATAAAGACCGTTGTGTGTGTGTATATATATATATATATATATATATATATATTGTCATCCGCAGACAGATATGTTTCGCTGTATCACAGCTCATCGGTACGGTTAGACTCCGATTGCTCCCTAACCCAGGCTCGAAACCCGACCGAATTGGCGTCAGTCGGCGACTACGCCTGGACCACGAGAGCGTTCGGTGGAAGAAGGCCGTCTTTTTAGCACATATATTACGCACCCAATAGCTAGTTTGCTCCAATTCATTTTATTGAATGAGCGATGCGTACACTCTAGAGTGGCTACTGTTTTTCAAAGTCTACCTTTCTTCCAGAGTGCTCAATCAGAGAGTGAGAGCGTAAATATTGTCATCCGCAGACAGATCTGTTTCGCTGTAACACAGCTCATCAGTACGGTTAAACTCCGATTGCTCCCTAACCCAGGCTTAAAACCCGACCGAATTGGCGTCAGTAATATATATATATATATATATATATATATATATATATATATATATCACGCTCATTGAGAGAGAATAGCGATGCAGCGTCGATTCAGTTCATTCGTTTTACTACCAGTTATTAAACTTTACTACATGTTTGCTCTTTAATAGTGCCTTACTATTTTATTTTTTGTAATAATTATGTCGAGTAAATTATATATATATATATATATATATATATATATGCTCTCTATTATAATAAAGACCGTTAGTACCTATTAGGTTCATACAACCATGGATGAAAACGTTATAATTTCTTGTAATTTTAAAAATTGAGCGTTCCAAAAAAATCCCCGTTACGTGAGCGTTCTTAAAAAAACGGTGAACGGTAAAATCGTCTGAAGACACCACATGGTAGAAACCTAGGTCGCGTAATAACTCGTTTACAAATGAAGAAATATATATATATATATATATATATATATATACATATTATTTTTTAGGTTAAAATTAAATTAGACTAATACATAGTTGTAGTAAAATGTGTTCAATACAATTATATTGTAGAACTTTTGAATATTTTTAATTTGGAAATGAATTATTTTGTGACCTAGGTTTCTACCTTTCGGTGTCTTCTGGCGATTTACAGTAAGTGATTTTACCGTTTTTCAAACGCTCAAACAGGGATCTTTACGAACGCGCAATTTTCAAATTTAAGAGATATGACTTAAGTGTCTTAGCGCACTTTCATCCATGACTGTATGATCCTAGTAGACACTTGTTCGTGTGGTTATACTTGGGCATAATTTCTGTTCTTTCATTTAGTGATGTATTTCTGTCTGGGAACAACATAATAACCTATTTTTCCTCCTGGCATAATCTGCACACTTTACCACCGTTGTAAGTTTTGGCTATTTTCACTATACTCCAAGTTATATCGGTGTCTTTTCCATATTTCAGTTTTAACTTCCACACGTGGCTAGCTAGTTGTTTGTGTACAACTTTTGATGTTTTCCAATTTAAATGTCGAATTATGATTATTCCATCTGACTTCAAAACTGTCTTTAGTTGATCCTAAATATGTTTTAGTTTGACTGTTTATATGGTTTGTAAATAATCACTTTTGTATTCCAAAGTGCGTTAAGTGGACATTTGTTTTTGTCCCTACAGTTACATTCTTATATATATATATATATATATACCTTCTGTCACGCTCAAAAGTTTGTATTTTTTTCTTGTACCTTAATGTAAGATGCTCAAAAGTAGGTACATCAATATATATGTTGCCGTCATTTTAGACGGCATATCGATATAAATATTTTGCCGTCATTTTTGACAGCACAGGCTCATTGGTCGAGACAGCTGTAACAGTTCTTTGAATACAGCCTAATAAACATTGTTTGTCGCATTTGACTACTTTGCTGAATGCAGTCGGAACGTAAAGACAATTTAGAAGGTCGCCATGCAATCCAGTTTTGTGTTGAATTGGGCAAAATACTACAGAGACTTTTGAAAAGCTCCCGTCTGCTTATGGATTAAATTGTATGAGCCGGGCACGAGAGATTAAATGACGTTGGCGAAAAAATCAGAGACGATGAGAGATGATGGAGGGACGTCAGACTGTTGTAACTGGTTGAGAAATTTCGCACTTTTAGTAAAGACTGCCGTATGAAGAGAATAAGGATAAAGGCTGCAGGTATAGTATGTGGCCTGCCTTGTTGATTCTGGTATAGTATATAGCCTCCCCAGTTTAAATGTGTCCTACCTCAGTAAGAGTATATTTATAAATATAAGTATTCGGCTGTTTACTAACTAATTATTTACCCTAACCCTTATCAAATGGTTATTAAACACTTCCTAATGTGGGTCACATACTATACCAAGGACAGAATTTTGTAGGCCAGATACTATCCCGACACCGAATGCAGTTTGAAGTATGTATGGTAACTGTACACAGAACTTTTTACGTGCAAAGTTAGTTTCTCCGAGTTGATGACAACAGGAAGTTCGTTGATGGGCATTAAAACCGTCCATCGCTTCCCCTACAGTTTAGACCTTGCGCACTGTGTTTTTGGTTGTTCACCAAGCTGAAGGGGAACCTAAGCAATAGTCGTTTTGAAGACACATATGAAGGAGGCTTTGGCTAAGGTCCTGGACACCTTAATTCTGCATGTCTTCCACGGAGCCTTCAGAAAGTGGCTGGAGCGTTACAACGGTATTAAAGTCAGAAGTTTTTATAAATGCCCCCCCCCCCATATATATATATATATAGAGAGAGAGAGAGAGAAAGAGAGAGAGAGACATCCGATTGCTTTTACCCAGAATTGAAACCCGACCGATTCTATCTCTGAACTATAGGCGCTCGGAAGAAGGCGGCAAAACTTTAGCGTATGATGTATCATACGCCAGCAGTTAGTGCTCTAAATCATGACTGAATGAGCGATATGTAGATGCTAGAGTAACTACCGTTTTCCCAAAGTTTACCATTCTTCCAGAGTGCTCAATCAGGGTGTGAGAGCGTAAATCTAAATATATATATATATATATATATATATATATATATATATATATATATATATAGAACAAATTTTAGATATTCTACAATTTCATGGGTAATACGTATTTCACAGCAGGAAAAAAAGCTGCTCGTCAGACCCAAAGGATACATCAGTTAATAATATTCAAAATAATCACGTATTACCCATGGAATTGTAGAGTATCTAATTTTTTTTCTAGATTATATTACTCTGTTAAATTAAATAAATAAATTTAACATTGAGTTCCTTTGAGTTCGTCTCTATCGGAATTTACTTGACCAATATACCAAGTAATCTACGTTTTATATATATATATATATATATATATATATATATATATATATATCCATCCATCCAAGTGAATAAAGAACGAAGAAACTATTAACAACATTCAATGGTTAGACTTTGAGCAAGCGAAGCTTATGGAACGACCACACTTATATATATATATATATATATATATATATATATGTTCCATTTGTAAACTAGCTATTACGTGACCTATGTTTCTACCATGATTTGTGTCTTCAGGCGATTTGCAATAACTTATTGATTATTATTAATAATAAGTCATTGCAAATCGCCTGAGGACACCACTAATGGTAGAAACCTAGGTCGCTTAATAAATCGTTTACAAATGGAAAATATTCAAAAGTTCTACAATATAATTGTATCGAGCACTTTTTGATACAAATGTGCACTGGTCTAATCTTATGACCAGAAAGTAAGTAATTAAACGATATATATATATATATATATACTTGATGGCTTATTTATTACAAAAGACAAAATAAGGCATTGTTAAAGAGGAAATGGTATGAGTTTTCATAACTGGTAGTAAAGAGAATAAACTGAGTCGACGCTTCCTCATCATTGTCTCTCTCTCTCCTTGAGCACGACAAGATGGAAATATATATTTACAACGGTCTTTATTAAAATGGAAATATATATATATATATTTACAACGGTCTTTATTATAATTGAGAACTTTGCGGCCTGGAGCTACAGAATCACAAACAAGAACTCCAAATAACAGAAATCACACTACCTCAGAAATTGCAGCAGCAGTTAAAATGGATATAAAATTTAACTATTAGGAAAAAATAATGACATAAGATGCCATTACACACTGCTTTAGAGAGAAGTTTAGGAAGGAAATCTTCATCGATACTAGAAAGAGCGATGAAAATTATCGAACTTTAGAAACCTATTTCCCCGAAAAAGATTTTATAAATTTCAGCTGACAGTAGTACGAGCCACTTTGTCAATGGTTATCTGAATGTTTCTTTATAAGGGAACGGCAAATATTACCAGTACCATTTACTAGTTACATGAGACATTAAGTATACGACAAATCTAGTATTCCTATCATTAAACCTAGTACGATAGGGTGCTGAAAAGTTCTCGGCTCGCCCAAAAAGCGATTAAAAATAATTCTGCGGTATGTGATCATTAAGATATTCCTTCTGTGAAGTTCGCTATTTCCATGGGAATGTTCCAATGTGTTCTATTCTGTAGTTCCGTCTTTACAGCTAGAATACATCAGGACACTTCTATAACGCCGAATCATCCTCATTTCCTGCGTGTCCCAAGTGTAAGATGAAAGCTCTATCAGCTTTTTCCCTCCCAAAATATTTAAATTTATGAAACTGGCTCCTGCGTGTTTGCTTCCCTGAGCACTTAAATCTCCGAGTCAAGAGTGAATTATGTTTCTTCCTTTAGTATTTGTCTATATTTCTGAGATGAGATAGTATTTACAGTATTCGGACTATTGTACTCATCTTTGTTGCCATTTGTACGACGGTTCTGCCGTTGTACGCTCCGGCCTTCTTCAGGTGCTAGGAATTTCAAACCGAACCCGTTATTAAAATTACTGGGGTATATGAACTCCATTCCTTGCGTAAAGCATTGATTGAAAGTCATGAGTTATCTCCCGCTAACCCTGCAAATTACTCCTTCACCACTGCTGTAGCCTGGTATTGAACTTACAACTTACAAGTCAGGAACTAACGAACGTCTATATCCACTGGGTGGCACCTGAAGAAGGTCGGAGCGTACAACGACCGAAACCTCGTACAAATATCAACAAAGATGAGACCAATCATCCGAATAATGTAAATACAGTAAATGTTTCTTCCTTGTTCACATAATCTGAATTTCTTACTACTTTCTCTTCCAACCATATTACACTTCATTACAATCTTTATTGTAGCGATGTAACTTTTTGTGACTCAAGCCTTGTATGGAACGAAATTTAATATTACAAAATGTCAAAGCGATAACTTTTCCATACCGTATGTATATCCATGGTATTTTTTGAAACAGTCACTTATCTGTTTAACCGATTTTTTTCCCCCATTCTCGGTTTTAAGTCAATAAATGACGGCATCCTTAGAAAACTTTACTTTTAGTTTGAATTAGTTGCTGTTAGATGTTTTTTTTTGTTTGTTGTTGTTGTTTTGTTTTTAGTCTAACTTGTCTTTACGTTCCTCTCAACATTATTTTCTTTCAGTTCCATTCGATTTTTCATTGTTTGTTTCTGTTCATAACGTTTTCTCTCGGTTTTTCTCTCGCCCACGTGAATCTCGTTTCGTTTTTGTTTTCTAGAAAACAACACTATCATTTTCTTGGCACTTATTTCGTTCAAAGCTTTTTGATCTTTTCGCTAATATTGAATTTCCTGCTAGAAAAACAATGCGTTACTGTGCATTACTACGCCTATATATATATATATATATATATATATATGTGTGTGTGTGTGTGTGTTCATAGACACCTGGCACTAGAAGTGATACATAATTATATGCATACATAGATTGGATCAATATATCTGCATCCTGATACACTAGATATTAACTTGAACTGTTCAAGGTATAATGTTATATGTCATTAATTTAGAAACATTAATTCAAGTACATTGAAAAGCGTGTCAAAAATATATCAGTTAAATGCCATACGCAATACACGCTTGGGCGATCATGTCTCGAAAGAGACATGACTGACTGGGCAGAAGATTATCCCGCAGTAGGTTGCCATTGCTTTCTGCTGTAGATTGCCAGCCAAGGCTATAGAACCCAATCTCTCCTGTTATTTAACCCATAACTGGAAGGAAGAGACGGATTAATACCTTTCTCAAGAGTATTTGCCCGCAAGTGAATGCAATGAATTCAACTGGAATTCGAACTCGGCTCCCAGATTTCTCGTTCCGAGCCGATATCCACTGCATCACAACGCGTAGTAAATAAATGTATTTTCCATCGTTAGGCTATGAGTTATTTCTTCCCTGCAATTATATCTACATGTGTATATAAGTGTCTAGTACGATACCTTTCTAATGTGTAATCTGTAAAAAAAAATGATAAAGAACGACATGGTTCTCTAGCGTGGAATTGTATTTATGCATATTGCTCTCATATGGCTGAGTGGTTTGAACGTTCACATTTTGATCATAATACCCGGGTTCGATTTTCACGGTCGACTTGTCAGGAAGGTGACTTCTATATATTATCGGTCTTGAGGAGGTGATCCTAGCGTGTGTCACCTTTGGAAAGTGCCTGAAAACCATACCAAACATTGACCCAAGTTTTGTGAGTGAAATTGGGTAGAATGCTCACTTTGAGGAGTCATCGATGGTTGTTTTAGTTCGTCGTCACAAGTCATCGAGGATTTGGGCGTTTTGCCGTTGTTCAGACTGTTGATCACTCTAGATAACACACACTCCCTCCCTCTCTCACTCTTAGAATCTGCAACAAAAGTCCACTCAGCATAGTTGCAGTATAAACCAAAGGTAGTCTCTGTGGGTGCCGAACAAACGCTATCGTGCCTGAGCAAGCGTCTGCAATGAGGATTAGCTAGCCGCTCCAGTAGATATGTATCCTCGAATACGAGTGACCAGACATTATACACACACACACACACACATGTACTTTCTCATACATATTTATGCAAGTGTAGATAAGTAAAACTCTAAGATGCGTACGTAACCACAATTATGCGAGTTGAATTGATATGGCCTCTGAAACTAAATTTATATATATATATATATATATATAAAACAGTGTTAGGCGCTTCTCCTCAATACATAATTATAACCAACACTAACGTTTATATATCTCCATCTCCCATGCACGCACACACACAATTATATATATATATATAAGGAAATGGTGAAAAGTTATCAACCCGACCTATTTATCAAAATCTTGATGAAGAACCAAAGTCCAAAATCTTTTGGACGAACGTATTCTTGGTTGGGTCAAAGACTTTTTACTACGCGTTCGTATATACACATTTTTAAAACAATACTGTCATGTTTTGGGACATAAGATGCACGGGTTTAGAAAACACATTATGTAGAAGTCAAAGTTTTAGTAGCTGGCCACATTTAAGATTTTTGTTCTCCTTTTTTTTTATTGGGAAACAATTCCAACTGATATGTTCAAAATTACTTCATATTGTTTTAAAACACAAATGAGCTCCAAGCATGAAAAAGACTGTAAGTTAAAAAAACAAAAAAAAACACGCTTAAAGTTATTTAGTTTGATTGAAAATCACTAAAATGTTTATTGCTTTCTTTCACTATCACTTTGAAAAGTCATTAATTTCAATATCATGATCAGAGAGAACGGTCTTTATTATTACAAGACCAGGTCTCTTAAATGACTTGATTCTTACTGCGTCTTATTTATCCCCCTGGAATTTTTCACATCGGAATTGTTTCTGTTCTCTCAATTAGATTTTTTGCGTTTCCTGAATAAATGACGACCTAATATATAAATCTATTAAAATATCATCACATGAAATGCATTTCTCTTTAAAAAAAAAATCTATTCGTAGAAACAACGGTCCTTGCTACTCTGATCCACAAACCATTCGTAGAATTTGTTTTCATGATCTTCTCATTTTACTTCAGAAATGGCGTTTATCACTTTTATTCAGACTTTCGATCTATAAGACGGACAGATTTTGACATCAAATTTTGTGGTATAAATGTGTGTCGTCTACACCGAAAAATACGCTAGCTTTCTTAAGTTATTCAGTCTAATACTGAAAGACAAATCACTCAAAACATTCAATGAATAATCTGTAGGTTCTAAACGTTTTCCGTTCTTGGTCCACTCACTATGCCTGTTGAGTATCCGCTGTTTTTGTTAGAATAATATTTTGTGCAGCCGTGAGACAATAAATTCTTGCATTTCTCTTTTCCTCCATCTCACTCTCTGACTCACTCTCTCTCACACTCTCTTCACTCACACTCACTCACACTCTTCACTCACTGACACTCACACTCTCACTGATTTTTTCCACTTTCCCTCACAAACATACTTTCCAAAAAAGAAGAATAATGTTGAGATGATGATTTGTTGGTAAAGTTGTGATATTTGATTCCCTAAGAGAGGCAATAACTCATTGCCTCTTTCGTTTCAAAATTCAAGAGGCAACAGACCACGTCTTGGTACCGCTTTGATACAGGAACCAGTTATGGATTTCGACATGTAATGCGACAATACCTGAGTATATTAACTTCATCGCTAGAAAGACGAGCAATGTTTTAGAATATTAAACACGCAATTAAAATAAAATGTTGTATTTGATAATTATTTAGCTATTAAATGTAATACGTCAATAAGTCCGTAACTAAATGATGAAAATAGTATTTATACTGCGCAAAAACAATTCAATTTTCAACATAATCACCTTTGTCAATGCACTAATTCACTAGATGATCACGCGGAGAAAACAAACAAACTTCAGATGAACGTTTTGCTAATGTCTATCTATCAGGTTTAGGTTTATTGATCTAACCTAATATACTTAGGGCAAAAATTTTCGACATGACTCACTTCCCAAAAGGAGACCACATGAGCAAATATCATTTCCTTTTGGGAGGGCCGAAAAGTTTCTATATCCAAGAAACGTTCGGAAAGTGGTAAATCTTAATTATAATCATGAACACTGCAATAGCTATTTGGGGAAACAAATAATACTGTTGGAAAGACCATGTTTGATTTAACAGCTAAAATGCGTTACCCAGCGCCTAACCCTGCTCACATCCAGGGTCCGGTCCTGGTAAACATTCATCCAGTACCAATTTTTTTAAATAACACACCTCTTCTGCGTGCAATTTCACGTCAGATATCATTTTAAAAGGCTGTCGTTTAGTTGCTATATTTTAAAAAGAATAAAACGCAGAACATTATATAGGAAAGGTTTAACTTCTATTATCATACCTCCAATGTCTACCTCGCATGTCTTAGCCAAAATAAAATAGAAAGCATTACTTTTGGTGAAATCATATGATATAAAGTTTATTTACTCAGTTTAGTTTGGCACAAGGCCATCATTATGGATCACCAGGTCAAGATCAAACAATCTCATACTTAATCTGCGGGGCTAGTTGGTTAGACATTAAACAACAAGGATGTGCCTTTCTAATACGTTTGCTAGAAGGATGCAAGTAGTAATGGTCACCAGGATTCGCTTGTTAACCATTACTTCACGTCCTAATATATAAAGAGGACACTGAGGGCAACACCCAAAAGTGACAGTATTTCATGCTAAAACGTAATTTTCATGCCATGGCCGGTAACTCCTGCGTGGTAGCCAAACAATTCACCGATGGACAGTTCGTCAACAGTTATCCAGTTTGTTTTTTATTTTGATAAACTGTCGCCGAACTGTTTAGATGTGAGTGGATGCGAGAGTTCCGAAGTCGTTCTGCTAATTGCATCGTCAATTGTCGTCAGTCTTCTCAGTTTTCTTGCTACTAATTCCCTTGGAAAACCAAGTTCCATACCATGAGGCACTGACATCGCATTAATAATATTTTTTAGTCAAATTCAAGGGACTGAAAAATAATTGGTTGAATCGGGAAATGGCCTTGGGAAAGTTTTAGATGAAATTCTGGTGAAATTAGACCGTAAAATGAAGAAAGCGAAACAAAAAAAAAATCCAAAATAATTTGACAAAACGGAGAGGGGCGTTGTCTTTAAGACATCAATAAATTAAAAAGCTTTTGGTTAAAAAAATTACTCGAACGCTGTATCGACCTTTTTCTTCGCGGAATTCTTTAAGAGAAATTTTAGAAATGTGATGAGTTATGGGAATTTAATTTTCCAAAAGAGGATGGCATTTTAGATTACTATTGAATACCTGAATGAAATCCGGAACTTTGATTCTTAGGAGAAAATAATGGATAAAAAAGAAAATAATACAATGCCTGATGACACATAATCCATTTCTTTACAATCGATCGTTATGTGAACAGAACATTAACTAGGACGGAATTATGATGTCTCGTCGCGGGTAAGCAAACACGTCGCCAGATCATTACGTCTGTGTAGGGAGTCTGCTGGGTGCCACATATTTTTCTGTATTAAGTTAAATTTAGTACATAATAGCTGAAGAAATACAACTACAACAGATGCTGATATCATCCCTTGTTCCTTCCAATCTTTTCACTCTTTTCTTCTATTTTTTTTCAATTGGAGTAGATAGACTAAACTATCGCCTGGTTCACACTCCACCCACGTCTATTGAACAGGTGAAGAGGCTCATCCCTTGTTCCTTGTTTAGGATGTGGTTTCCGGATTTCTCTTTTCCAATCTTTTCATTCCTACGTAGCCCCCTGCGCTTCAGTGGCGTTACCGCCTTCCTCGGGGTGATATGATTAAAAAAAACAAAAAAAAAAAAACACTAGTTGTAAGACTTGTTTCATCTTTATATAATAGTCAGTCCAAGAGAGGGGAATAATCTCCATATCTAAGTGTAGTGATTGATTTTGTCCAATCTATAGTTATTGGTAGCTCCGTCTGCCGATATTTCAACAATTTATGAAAAAAACGCATCGTTCATTCAGCAATGAATTAGAACACTCTCAGCTATTGGGCGTGTATATTGATAATATACACGCTAAAAATCTACCTCCTTTTACCGAGCGCCCGTAGCTCAGAGGTAGAATCGCAGACTGATGCCACTTCGGTCGGATTTCAATCCTGGGTAAAAAGCAATCGGCTGTCCAACCGTACTGATGAGCTGTGATACAGCGAAACAGATCTGTCTGCGGATGACTATATATATATATATATATATATATATATATATATTAGCCATTTGACTGAATTAGATAATTCTGATAAGATAAAATAATATTGTATTATAACGCCGAGTGTATATAAGCTCTGCTTAACCAGATCTAGTTTCATATTTATCTGTGAGAAAAGTGATCAGCCAAAAAGTGTCCTTGAAAATTTTAAATTCATCTGAGTAAATAATTAACTTTTCATGTGACGTAAGTTGATCATTACATTTTTAAGTTGGTTCAAAAAGCAAAGAAGCTTACGACCATATCACGCTCAAATACTGCTTCTTCTCCGATCATCGCAGTTAAGTAACGTCGACCCTTGTCAATACCTAAATGGGTGACCGCTTGGGAATACTAGATGCTGAAAACTTAGATATTCAGATGGTCTAATGGATAACAGCTCGGAATGAGAAATCGGATAGCTGAGGTCTATCCGCCTCTTATCCCCCAGCTATGGGTTAAATAGGATTGTATCATGAAATCAATATTATTTTTAAAAATTAAGCTAATCTAGAAATAGTGACAGGCTTTAAATAATCTGCAAAAGGTTGATAAACCGTAAAACACACACTCACAAAAGATGATTCCTTTTTAAAGCTCATTGATTTTAACATTACTCCATAACTCTATGCCAGAACGCCCTTGGCGTTAGTCGTTTTCTGTTTTAAAAAAAAAGTTAGTATTGAAAAAATGTTAATTTAACCAGCGATTTATTCAAAATTTTATCAATTTCAAAAAATGTCGAAATTCAGTTTGTATGTTAGCATTAAAATTTCGAAAATAAAAATGAGTGAAATTATCAGAAAAAATACGAAGCTGATAAAGTAGTACGATTATTTATATATATATATAAGTATTACTAACATTTTAGCATAGAAAAAATGTATTGCAAATTATTATAAATACATTGAAAGCTGTACGAAATTTAAAGTAAGCGTTACTGACAGAATTAAGCTTCATATGTGTTACTAATGGAATTACTATAGAGAAAGCATAGAAAAGGATTAGGCTAAAAATACACAGAACAACTTTAAAAACAAAAGAATTAGCAGCCGACAATCAAGGTAAATTTTAGAGAGAATAAAGTCTAGATATTTACAATTGTCCATGCAATGTAATCGTTTCCAAAAATATTATGGCCAATCCCAGCACTGCAGTGATCAGAACAATGTGATTGTTTTCTCAAATATCTGCTTTCTCTAAACTTGCCTCTGATCTTTTAATCACAGTTCAATATGATCCAATTATTACGAGCCTCATTCTGACACTCATTTTATTACGAGCCTCATTCTGACACTTATATTTCTGTTGTCAATCTCGATCATGGCATTTTATTTTTCTTTGTCTTCTCTTTCTGAGTGGCTGTCACTGCTGTTTTGCCTTTTCGGATTTCTAGTTATTCCAAACTCTTTCCTAGACTGTTCAAAGATCGCCAATTATTTTGTATGCAACAGTCTCTTTCTTGTTTGCATTTTTTTAATTCTCTTGCCAAGTTTGGACATTTTCGTACGACTTGTTCTTTCAGCTGACCACAAAAGTCAAATAGCTAACAAATCTTTACTAGCTTCTTTACACGAATAAGATTTCGTCATACAACATGGAAACATTTGAATTTCAAAATCACGTAGATTGTTTCTTTTTATTATTGATCTGCTTCTGGTTTATGCATTGGCATAGTCGAGGGTCATTTGAACAAAAAGAAATTAATAGCGATACTTGAAGAGATCAGGAAAAACGAAAAATTGGAAATAAAATGACATGGACATGTTTGCCATGAAGAAGTTTGAACATTTACACAATTCTCAGAACACATTTCCTACCCATTTGTGTTGACTTTTGCAATCCTGAGACAACTTCCTACGTTCCCCAGTTATACAATCACCGGACTTGCCTCAATCTCTGCAGAGTCTATATTTCTCTTTGATCTGTCTTAATATGGCTGATTCTTGTATACTAATAGATATCAATTAATAAGGGTTCAGTTTCTCACTTTAGCTTCCCTCTTCGCAAACATGCCCTTGCCATTTCGACTGCAATTCTATTTCACTTTTCTCTCTTTTATATATATATATATATATATATATATATATATATATACACATATATATATATATACACATATATATATATACACTTGTGTGTTTGTGTTTATTTCTCTTTTGTGCTTGTGTGGTTAGGGGGGCATTTTAAGAATCTCAGTTAAGTTTTCTGATTTCATTTCTCTCGTTTTTTGTTTAGTTTTTATTAGGTTTGAGTTAAATTTTAGCTGTCATAATCAGTCTGTTAAGTAATCTGCCTTGTATAGATCTCAAGTTTTCGAATACCCAAATCAAGTTTTCTGTGCCAAGACATGTTTAACTTTTTCCATTTGAAAGACAGTATTCCGATATCATTCTTAGGCTACATTTTCTATTATTACATATTAAGTTTATAACAAGTTTGTTATATATATATATATATATATATATATATATATAACACGTTGAAATCTTCTCTTCGCTCAGCCGTACGCCGATAGCTGAGGGACAGGCTTCCGTAACTGATATCAGATCGGTTGAGTTTCGATTCCGGCTAGAAGCAATCAGATGTCTAGACACACTGATAAGCTGTGATACAGCTAAACAAGCTTGTATGTGGATGACTGATATATATATATATATATATATATATATATATATATATACACACACACAAACTGTGCAAATCTGTCCAAAATTTATGCATATCCGAGCGCTTTCAGCTACTCTTTTAGCCATTATCAAGGGTTTTTTTTTCTTTAATATATAGATTTATCGCGAATATACGTTTAGGCAATTCTCATAGGAATATAAGAACAACTCAAGCTGTGTTGGATTCAGCAATCGGCCAACACCTGCTGGATAGTCAAGCTTGTGCCTCCTCTTATGAGGACAATTGGTTTTCTGTCCTGCACAGTGCTCGATCGGCATACCATTTACGTGTTTTGGAGGCCATTTGCCTAAAAATCCAGCAGCCGAGCCTGTGCAGGCAGAAAGAGCAGTTCCTGCGCTCCTTGCAATTACTGGCGAGTTTGTGAGTGTAACATTTTTCTTTTTTATTTCACTCTTGTGGAATTGTATGTTTACACCCCCCCTCACATTTTAATATTTTTCAATAAATTTATTTTTAAACGAATTCCATCTTCTCCCAGTATTGCAAGTATTCCCCTTTTTTTGGTCTTGTCCTCTTCTTTACCCCTTTGTAATTTTGTGCCAACGAAACCCTTGACAAGTGTTAGCTGAAAGGTTCCTCGGATTTGGGAAAAACAAAATGACGTCTACTCTTTTTAAAGATTTATTTTTATGTATATATCTTTTGAACAACTTTTACAGACTTTCTGTCCAGAAAAGAAAACACTTCTACGAACAAAAAAAAAATTAAATAAAAAGCTTAACCTCAGTTTCTAGACAGTCGTCTTAAACGAAGCATAGATATTATATCGTTATATTTAGTCGATGCATAAAGAGTATCTTTTAAAAATCAGTACGAATTTACCTCTGCCGGCTTGTTTATTCGAGTGTATTTGTAAAGGAAATTAGCCTACCGGCAGGTTTTGACCTTATGCCACCCTTGTAGGGGAAACCATCTTAAAACACAACATGTTAAACCACGAAAGACATTCAATCAAAATTCAGAAATGCGCATATCTTGTTTGAATCCTTTGCAGCCCATATCCGCTAACATTTTCTGATTCAAAATGGAAACTAAGTAATTTCTTAGAAATAAGTACATTTTAAAATCCGATATTATTTCTTTAAACGTTATATTTTTAGTGGATACACGTGTTTGTGTAGACATTCTTTTTTATAAGCGTTTCAACCCGAACAAGGCATGTCACTGCCACTACTGCGCAGGGGACTACGTAGAGTGGAGAAAGGATGATTAAATATAGGAAATGTCAGAGGGTGGGTGATAGGCGGGTAAGGATACCGAGAATGAGGGTTGGGTAGATGAGAGTGTTCTGAGAATAATTGGGAGTTAGTGTGATAGGAGGTGTCTATTGACCCTACATGCATTTTTAAAATAGTACTGTAAATCCATATCCACCGGTCAGTGCTTATTAAGCATAACTTAAATTGAATAAATTATATTGATATTTACTAATCTCAGCTTAGTATGATACAAGGCCAGATAGGATTTGATTAGAAAAGTTGCTTCACACCAATCTCCAAAAAAGTGTTGGCCAACTTAAGAAAACAATTAGTATTCAAAATTTAAACATTTTCATCAGCCTGAGCACTACTTTTTAACCCTAATAAGTAGAACGTAACCATCACACCGTGCTCTCTTTCATTAACTTTTTAATCATTTCATCCCAAACAAGGTAATAATGCGACTAGGACTCGGTGCCTATACGGAGAGTGACCGACAATGAATTTAGCGGGGAGAGGCGAGGAAAAGGCCAATAAAAAACAGGATTTATGAATACAGAAGACGGCAGCTGATGTTGCATGATTAACGCCAACCTTCTAGAGCATACTTCATTGCGACTCCCCGGTCTCGCGTTTTCGGTTGTTACTAGAAAATTTGGTTCATTGTGTCGTGCCGAGCAATTTTTCTCGGTACAATAAATCTTACACGTTTAAACGAAAATTAATTTCTGCATTGAACATTATCGCCATATCTTGTATGATGTTTCTGCTATATATCTCTAGATTCCTTAAAACTTCCCAAAAAATCTGCAATGTTATCGGTCAAGACCTGACATCAATGCTTCAGTCACCTTCCCACCGCCGTAACGTGGTTTCCCTGTGCCATTCCTTGGATATTCTCATGCTGTTTGGATAAATTTTCCTCTTTGGCATTTCAACTTCCCTTTTAACGCAGTACTAGATTGACAAGTAGGTCTCATTTTATTGTTTAAATAGCTATAAGCTTTGCTCATATTTCTTCTCTCGCATTTCTCGCGTGTAGAACTCTCCTCTGGTTTCTTTTGTGTAAACTACGATCTTTAAAAAGGTAAACGGAACATTAACCGCCTTTTAATCGTCTTTTTGAAACCTGTTCTTTCATTTCCCTTTTCTCTCACAAACGTCTTTTAATTTTTTTCATTCTCAGTAACTCCTTATAATCTAGTGTCTTTATCGCCTTACTTGGGGTGAAATGATTAAACAAATCATTCAACCTGATGTCTGTGAGAGCATGTGCTTTAAAGGAATTTTATTTCCAGCCAATGTAATCTTATCTGCTCATCTTAACTATGTCTAGATATGAGTGCAATCTTGTGGACGATACTAACAGAGCGCTTATATACCGAATGTTGAATAGTACACTGGTATTATAATTATTTGACATGCAAGTGTATAAATATGGCATTTGCTTACAGATAGTTTTGTCAAAGTTTATCAGTACGTGGTTATAACAGCCCAGAATTTATCTATGATCGTAAACTAATTATTAAAAAGACGTTTCATCTCCAGTGAAAAAAAAAAATTCTTGAAGTGTAATGGAGCGTTTTAATCTGTAGCAAGTCGACTACTATCAAGACTTGCCGTAAATAAGCAATCGCATTCTATTTTCATAAATATTGATATGAAAGTGAATATCGTGAATAGACGGCATCAAATTCAGAAGCTTGTTTGTATTTTACTATCAATACTAATAAATATAGACGAGTGACCACTTCTGTGAGTCAGATAATTAATTTGTGGCAAGCTTCGAAAATAAACTATTCCAGTCAATACTCGCCTTAATCGTCTATCGTTCACTTACCAAGATTATTAGTCAAACCTGTTCATAAATTAGTTACCGTTTGAGTTGTTGCAAGTTCAGTACTGAAAGACATAAAAAAATAAAAAAATAAAAAAAAACACGCAGACAAAAAACAAAAAATATATCGAACAAAATATAAAAAAAGCGAATAGATATCGACATATTGCAATCAGCCAAGGGCAGGTGCCTCAGCCTAACTTCAGGCGAAATCAATCAACCATCTTTTTAGTCAAGATACCAGTTCACTGATTTCTGTGGGGGTATATAAAATAGTAAATGAGCAATTTCTTCGCTTTCTCAAATAAGAGGATGCGTTTTCATTCACACAAGTTGAAATTCGATCTTCAAGTAAACGATATTTTTCACCTTGGTCACGTTTTTGTATATTATTGTTTATGTAACTTGTATTATCACTGGTCAAAACGGAGACTGAAAGAATAGGTTAAAACAAAAACATTGCTTTTAACCAGAAACGATATCGGAAGACCCTTATCGTCTAAATCCTGAAAGACACACCGCACATATGAAGCATATATGAGGTTTATTAGATAAATTAGCACGTTTAGCGTGAAGAAAGGGCTGAGCATAAACTTCAAGAAAAATTGAATGTATGGTCAACAGCAAAAAGAAAATCCCAAAATGCCAACTGAAGGTCTGAGAAACAAAAATAAAACATGTAAAGAAATTTAAGTATCTGGGAAGGATGTATAGAATCACTTCTACATGCACGTACATACCTACATATACATCGCCATGCACACACGTTCGTACACATATACCCACACACACTTACGTAAGGACCGCAAGTGAAACATTTTTCCCGCGTTTATTAAGAAATATATAAACTGATTCCCACGTGTGTCTAACCAGTTGGAAGATGTTTTTTCGGGGCGTTTAGACCGAATACCGTTCGTCTCTTCCAACTCACACAAACTGCTAATTGCATTCAGCAATTAGCCACATAAAATGTTTCTCTCTATTGTATAAGAACATTTCAATACATATAATATTATATTCACTACTATTCAGTATAAACATATTATTTCCTTTCAGGAACTCTATCATGAATATTCAGACAATATTTTAAATATCTAAGAGAGAACTCTTTTCACGACATTTTACATTCAAGAATTATTCAATTCTGTAACCTTACTTAATACAATGTTGTTATATTCGTTACATTGTGCTTTGAGTTATTTTACTTGTAATTATGGTGGTTTGGACAACCAACCTTTTCTTCACTGTTGAAATCACTACCCCGACGGACAGTCTTCTTTTTTCTTTTTTTTTTTTTTATAAGCGTTTCACCCCGAGCAAGGCATGTCACTGCCACTACTGCGCAGGGGGCTACATAGTGGAGAAAGGATGATTAAATATAGGACATGTCAGAGGGTGGGTGATAGGCGGGTAAGGATACAGAGAATGAGGGTTGGGTAGATGAGAGTGTTCTGAGAATAATTGGAAGTTAGTGTGATAGGAGGTGTCTATTGACCCTACATTTAAACACCTGGAGATTGTAGCTGTCGGGAAAGCAGACATGTGGAAGGGAATTCCACAGGCGGGAAGCACGAGAAAAGAAGCTGTTGGAGTAGAATTTACGGTTACATCTTATTTGTTTAACTGTAAAAGAGTGGGACCTAGTTGCTAATTTAGTATCTCGTGTAAATTCATGCTTAGGCGGCACCAGAGATCTAAGCTCATCGGAGCAGAAGCTATGAAAGTACTTGTAGAAGAGGCACAGGGAAGCCACATCACGCCGGTGAGAGAGTGGTTGCAGCCGGTCGGCCAAGTCAGTATCAACCACGTTACTACAAATTGGTACCCAAGTTGTCCAGTCCACTGCAGATGGATAAAAAGTGCGATATTGACATCCGAAGACGGACTGGCATGGCCAAGGACGCATTTCAAAAGATAACCAGATTACTGATAGACAGGAGAATCTCATTAGAGACAAAGAAAAGAGTACTGGAATGCTATGTGATATCTCTTTCTGTATGGCAGCGAATATTGAACGATCTTCAAGGATGAAGAAGAGGCTCAAGGCCTGAGAAATGTGGTTCTACAAAAGAATGCTGAGGATACCATTGGCTGAGAACGTGAGCAACGACGAGGTGTTGGAGAGAATTCAAACGAAAAGAAAACTTATACTTAACATCAGGAAGAGACAGCTGAGGTTTTTGAAACGCGTAATGAGGGAGGGGGAGTCTGGAGAATCTAATACTCACAAGACAGATGAAGAGAAAGAGAGACAGGGGAAAGCAGCGTGAGACATATTTGACAGGCTTGCGCAAATAGATAGCGGGGTGGTATTTGGAAGAGATACCAAGAGGAAAAATATTAAAAGGGACAGGGATAAGTAGAAATCCATGATCGCCTACGTTCTGAAGGGACACGGCAAACGAAGAAGTCTAAATTTGTATTTACGTAAATCATTAAGTACATTACTCTCCAGGAAACTGTACTGACTGCTTTTAACAATTTCGCATCTTACTTGTCGGTACCCACTGACTATACCGCTACTTTACTCTCCTTCCTTTTAGTCATTTTCTGTAGTTACTAACCGCTGGTCTTTGCAGTTTTATCCTAAAATATATTTTAAGAACATATGTCCTTATTTCTGAGATAAGATATTGTAACTACGTTGTTTCGACTTATCTTTGTAGTTATATTCACGACGCTTCGGCTGTTGTACGTTTCGGCCTTTATCAGGGGATCAAAATTTCAAGGACACAGTGCCAAGTAGATAAACACGTAATGAGGTAATCCAGTGACTTAAGCCAAAGAACTGTGAGTTCAATACCTGGCCATAGCAGAGGTGCAAAAAGCTTAGAAGACTGAGTTACTGAAGGTGAAATAACTGAAAGTGAGATATCCAGAAGAGGCATGACATGTGGAACTAGAAAAATCTATCCCGCTGGACGAAATAATGGGTTTGGTTCGAAATTCCAACGACTATCACCTGAAGACCGGATTGTACTGCAGATGAGGACAACAGTACGAAAAATGCAAATTGTGTAGAAATTTGAATACGTTCCGATAATTAAATACTTTACAGAAAGAAAATGGTTGTCATTGGTAAGTTATTGATACAATTGCTACTGACAGGATAGGATTCTTATGAATCATGAAAATCCACAGTGAATTATTTTACTACACAAATTTAGTGAAAACTAGGAAGAGGGTCAGGAATCAATGCGAATGTTACTGATAGAATACAGCCGTTATATGTATGATGCGAATGTATTGCAAATTATTTTATTATACTTATAAAATCATAATGAAAAATCAAGGAATTCATTAAAAACTTGGTACAATTAGTGATAAACGTCCTAGGTATGACGATAAACTACATCCAGCAGCAAGGCTTCTGATCAGGAGGTTTTAAGAAGCAAGGAAGCATCACTTAATTGCAGTTGTTCTCAGGTTCATCCTGATCCGGTATGGCCAACTAGAAAGCTCCTAAACTGGGGCCAAAATATTATGAGAGTATATAAATGACTTTATCGAAAAATATCAACAATACATTTTTGAAAATAATTACCAGCAATGCATCTTACTCTCGAGAGAAGTCAAACCTTTGTCCTCTAAGTAAAAGACAACAGTTTCTTCTTAAATGCGTTAAAATTTACAAGACATTTCTTGCCCCAGCTAACAAAAACTTCGGTTTCAGTTTCGAGATCAGCTTCAAAGCTAAACTTATTGAACATATCAAACTTACTATTAAGACACGAGTAAGTAGGTGTCATTAGCATAGATAACGAGTTGGGAACTCATGACATAGGGAAAATTGTTTATGAAGATTAAAAAATTGATCCAAAGATAGAAAGAACCATGGGGGAGATCTCTACGTATGCTGAAAATAAAACACGTGAGTTTGAAGATTTAGTTGACTTTAAGGAAGTCTTCAGGCCTTATTAGTTTCTGAAAAATGTCAGGAATTATTGCGATGGAACTGGTTTTTATGAAATACTTGATTCCCAGAAAATACAAAATGGATATCTTTTGAATAAATATTGAAAAATTTAACTTTATAAACTTCCTGGAGAAGCAGAAGTAATCTGGAAGATTTATAATTCATCATAAGTGATACCAAAAAGTTTTGAGATATAATTTGCTGTCCATTTTCTTATTTCAGGGATTATGTCTAAATTATTTCTTGTAGTTTCATGCTGAAGCTGAAAAATTGCATAATTGGTAGGACAACAAATTGTCGTTTTAAAATTCTGATGACTTATTCTAAGCAGCGTTAGATTTTATTCTTGTGAAGAAACGAATAAATAATTCAAACCACATCAGTGTTAATAAAAATAAATTCAAGACTATAGAAATATATTACCAACATTCTGCTAATATTTCCTTCTCTCACTATTTAAACCTATTTCAATTTTGATTTTTTTAATCATTTCACCCCAAGCAAGGCATTCCACTGCCACTATTGCGCAAGGGGTTATATAGGGGAAGGTAAAGAGAAAGACTGGTTAGATATAAGAAATGTCAGAAGGAGGGTGATAGACGGGTAAGACTGAGGTTTGGGTAGATGGGAAGAATGTTTGAAAGAATGGATGCGAGTTCGTGTGTTAGGAGGTGTCTATTGACCTTACATTCAAACTCCTGGAGATTGTAGCCGTCGAGAAAGCAATCATGTGGAAGGGAATTCCACAGTCGGGAAGTGCGAGAAAAGAAGCTTTTAGAGTAGAAATTGCGGTCACATTTTATCAGTTTCACTGTAAAAGTGTTGGACCTAGTTGCTAATCTAGTATCTCGTGCAAATTCGTACCTATGGGGCACCAGTGATCTAAGTTCATCGGATGAGAAGCCGTGAAAGTATTTATAGAAGAGACACAGGGAAGCCACGTCACGCCGGTGAGAGAGAGAGACTGCAGCCGGTCTGCCAAGTCGGTATCGATCACTTTCTAGACTCTCCATTGTATTTTGTCAAGAACCCCGAGGAGAATAGCAGGGGCACCCGAACAGATGTGGCAACAGTATTCAATGTAGATGTATATATGTGCAGGGTAGATTCAGACGGAAAAAACTTCCGAGCCCTGCACAGAGAACCGACTTTCATAGCAGCGGATTTAGCAATGGATTCGATATAGTCATTCCACTTGAGGTCCGCTGAAAGTGAGACAAAGGAGGGGTAGTGTTTTACTCTCTGGGAGGCAAGCCTGGTCCATGATAATGGGAGGTAGGTGCGATTGTCTATGGTGCTTAATTGATAGCAGCTTCGTTTTAGAAGCATTAAAATTTACGAGCCATTTCTTACCCCAGTCCACTACGGATTGGAGGTCCTTTTCAAGCTCGGCTGCAAGGTTAGTTTTGTCGCCCACACCAGATTTTTGATCAAGGCGAGAGTAAACTGTGGTTTCATCGGCGTACATACCTACTTGGGATCGTATGGTATCAGGGAGATCATTAATGTAGATCAGAAAGAGCGCAGGACCTAGGATAGAGCCTTGAGAGACACCCGCGTTAGTATGGTAGTTCTGGGAGGCATGTCCGTTTAATACCACCTTCAATGTGCGGTTAGAGAGGAAAGACTGGATTAGGTCACACAAATGTCCAGTTATACCATAGCTCCGCTGTTTGCGTAGAAGGCCAGCATGCCAAACTATCGAACGCATTAGAGATATCCAAGGCAACGGTTCAGGCTTCGCCATTCTTGTCGATAGCCTGGTATATATACTCGGTGATGGTCGTTAGCATATCAGCAGTAAACCTGGTGAAGCGGAAACCATACTGCTTGTCCGAGAGAAGCCTGTGTGCTGTGAGATGCTGAACCACCTCGGCGTTGATAATGGCTTCGAACACTTTGCCAAAGATCGGAAGAAGGCTGATAGGGCGGTAATTTGCGGGGTCCGATGGTTCTCCAGTATTTAAATAAAATTTTACAACCTTCATCAATGCAACACCAAGAATTGAAATGTTGATTCTGATTTTAAAGAAACAAAGTTTTATCCAAATGTGAAAGAGGAAAGTCTGATATTGCATACAATGTATAGAAATAAAAATGGTCAAAGTGTATCATCTGGGAATAGGTCCAATTCATAGCGATAGATTATCGATGAAATCTAGAAAAACTGAAAGTGGCAGTATACACACACACACACAATAAAATTGAATAAGCCAGACCATTCGAATTTCAACACAATGGGAATTTCTTTGCATACCAAATACCGGAGAACAGCCTCGCTCTTAAATATAAAATTTTCTGTGTCACATGGGATGGTTGGAATTTGCATCAGAAGTGCGTCCAGTTAATATTAATATATTTTCCATTGTTTTCTGTTCATTATATATATATATATATATATATATATATATATATATATATATAGTGTATTGAGGCAGCAGATACTTATCTAAACATATATTGTTAAATATAATAGACAATGAATGTCTATTATGCTTAATCATGAACCGTTCTAAATCTCATATTATGGCTTTAATTTCTGTCGAACATAAAGACAAAAACTGTCCAACATTTGGATATTATTTATTACGCTGAACCTAAGCTTTTGGCTCACATGAACCATCTTCAGGGTTGTTGTAGGGACATTTAACATAAAGATATCAACCACCAAAGAAAAACAAAATCCAAATGTTGAACAATTTTTGTCTTTATTTTCACCAGAAATTAAAGCCAAAAGACGATGTTTAAAACAGTTCATTATTAAACATAATAGATATTCATTGTCTGTTACATTTAACAGAGACTACCACCACCTCTATTTTTTTTCATTTATATATATATATACTTTTTTCAATGCAATCTTATCAATTACACTCTAAACTATCCGATTGACAAAAACAATTTGGAGAAATTCTAATATTTAAACAATTTTAGGGGGTGGCTCAGTTTTTTATATAACGTTATAGTAAATCGATCCTCCATTTTGGAACCACTCGTCGGTACGACGTTACCACCACTTGTGAATTTGTTGATTATCATTTTTTTTTTTACTTTTTTCAGTGCAATCTTATCGATTAAGCCCTAAACTTTCCGATTGACAAAAAATTTTATTTTTAAATTTCAACATTAAACAATTTTGTGGGATGTTCGGTTTTTCATTCAACTTTATAGTAAATTGATACTGTGCAATTAACTTTTTTGCTTGCGCATATTCAACAACTGAATCCTTTGCGAAATTTTTGAATAAAGCCATTCTTGAAGTTTCCGAGAAAGATGACATCGTAAGAACTGAAGAAAACTTGAAAAAGACAAGAGTAACAACTCTTCAAAAAAAAAAAAAAAAACAAAGCGACCCAAACGCGAGTGGTTTCAAAATAAAGGATCGATTTACTATAAGGTTGTATGAGAAACTAAGTCCCCCTAAAATTGTTTAAATTTTTAAATTTTACCCAATTCTTTTGATAATCGGAAACTTTATGTAATAATCGATAAGACTGCGCTGAAAAAAGTATAAAAGAAAATAAAGCAACAAACGTAAAGGTTATGGTAATCTCCTTCAGGTCCTCCCAATATATATATATATATATATATATATATATATATACATATACAGAGAGAGAAAAAAAAAGGGACAGACGGGTCATGTCAAATACTATTGAATCCCATGATCATTGCTACAACTGTAACATTTTGGGTGTGTTTGAGAAGTTTATCTACTCTAAGTTGACTGTCAGCTTAAATCGGTGGTTCTTAGTACCAAATCATTCCAAAAGTAAAATTTTAAATGGTTAGTGGTTTCTCTTTGGGGAAGTGAGCTTAGCCAACAACATTTCAGTACTCCGCGTATATTTCTTTATTTTGATACATCAACCAAAGATGATGATATTGTTACAAATTTTCTTTATTTATAATTTAGATTTATTGAGCTGAAATTCAAGAATTTTTCATTTTTTTAAAAGAAATTTCGGTCCAGTATAGTGTGTGGCCAACCATAAAAAAAACGTATTATAACTGTCTGGTTAGAGTTAGGGTAAGTAATTCGTTTCAATAAATAGCTGAATATTTATATCTACAAATATATTCTAGCTGAGGTAAACAACATTAAAACTGGATGGGCCACATACTATACCAGAATCAAAGAGGAAGACTACACACTATATCGGCACCAAATGTTCTCTCTTTCAAACTCCATCTGTTCGCGTTGGTGCATGTCTATATGAAGTGCGCGTGTTGCTCTAGGCATCATTAATCCAGTAAAACGACGCATATACGAATAAATCTAAGATTAACAACATTCCTAAAGAATGTTTCAGCCATTTCTCGATAGGTTACATTGTCTCATCTTTTCTTTCTCAACCACCTATCTCTAAGAATTATCTTTGCCATCCATGACACCAACAGCAATAATCAACTTTCATTTACTGGACATTCCTATTCCTGTGACGCGTTTAAATGACCTTTTCCTGCCTCTTTTAATTTATTCCCTTATTCCTATGACTTCCGCTATGGCTCTTAGATGGGCCATTTTGATGGACGTAAATTTCCTCGACGGTGTTTCTCGGTTTTTACTTTGGTTTACATTATCCATTTTTTTACCTTAATTTTACACTTTTATTGCCCGGCGTTATACAGCGAGAAAATGATAATGAGCGAGAACGGCTACAAAGATACGTACATAAAACACTTACCAGTCATTGCTTTGTAAAACATGTTAACGATTTTGTGAAGACTGTTTTATACTTAAATGAGACATAAATCCACCCCGGAACAGGTTAACTTTATACGATGATATTAGAGGCCTGCAGATGTATAAACGTTTGTTGCATACTGACACATTCACACACAAATATATTTCGAAAAGCAATGGCAACGTGGAAAATATTCGTGTAACTCGTTTCGTCATTTATGACTTTATCAGATGAAAGTAATGTACTGGTATATAGAATGTGCATGTGGTCCAGTGGATATAGGCTCGGGACGAGAAATCGAGGGGCCGAGTTCGAATTCCAGTGGAATTCCTTGCATTCACTTACGCGCAAATACTCTTGGGAAAGGTATTCATCCGTCTCTTTCCTACAGTTATGGGTTAAATAACAGGACAGATTGGGTTCTATATTCTTGGATGGCAACCAGTCTACCGCAGAAAGCAATGGTAATCTTTCGAGACATGATCGTTTAAGGGTGTATCACGTATGGCACTTAACTGACTGACTGGTACATAAAAAATTGATGTAGTTTTCTCTCTCTCTCTCTCTCTCTCTCTCTCTCATATATAAATTATTTTTTTTAAAAATCTTTAACTATAAATCTTCAAATCATTTCTTTTCAACAAAACTTCGAAGTCGGGTAAAGGATTGATACGAAGAATTGTGCGTTGTGGTACAGTGGATATCGGCTCGGAACGAGAAACCAGGGAGCCGAGTTCGAATTCCAGTTGAATCCATTGTATTCACTTACACGCAAATACCCTTGGGAAAGGTATTAATCCGTCTCTTCCTTCCAGTTATGGGTTAAATAACAGGACAGATTGGGTTCTATATCCTTGGTCGGCAACCAGTCTACCACAGAAAGCAATGGCAACCTACTGCGGGATAATATTCTGCCCAGTCAGTCATGTCTCTTTCGAGACATGATCGCCCAAGCTTGTATTAAGTATGGCACTTAACTAACTGACTGAATCTTCTGCCGTTTTGGATTTTTTTTTTTAAATATCATTTTTTTTTATAATCATATCGCCCCAAACAAGGCAATTTACTGCCACCGTTATGCAGGCGTTGCATAGAAGGAACATTATGAGAAAGAGTGACAGGTTATAGGGGGTGTCAGGAAGTGGGTAAGAGAAGGGTGAGAATACTGATGAGAGTGGAGTGGACGATGAAAGGAGCATGAGAGAGAGGATGCAGGTTAGTGAAATAGCAGATGACTACTGACTTTACATTTAAAATCTTGGACATTGTCGAGCAAGTAAACGTAGTGCTTTATTTTTATTTTTTAAATATTGAGCACTCTTAAGAAAAATCTTTCATACATTTAATATTAATAAAAATGATCTATATTTTGGGATTATTATTATAATCTTATATATATATATATATATATATATATATAGACAAATGGATAGAGCGAGAGAGAGAGAAAATGAACAACGAATGGAATACGTTTAGGTGTTAGGTGTTTTTCACCTGTTGCAGAATAAATTGTCTGATACCGGGTGAACGAACTTGCCGAAATTTTGTGTAATGTTCTTGGTACTTTCGACTATAGTTGGTCATTTTCAAAAGTTGAGAGATCGCCGGTTCCTGGAGGCTTTTATGGCATTAACGGTCCGGATGCTGAAATGAATGTGGTTTCATATACTTTGAGGGTGAAAGAGTTTATCCTGTCACGTGACTAAAAGTGCCCCTAAGATTTAAAGACATTTTAACCTTGCACGCCGAGATTAAAACGATTTTTATTCGTGATGGTTTCCCTTCCGTTGCTGCGAGGAATATCCAAAAAGTAAAATCATTTATTGTAGTTGGACTTGACGGCTATCTCTCGACTTTCTTTCTTTCAAAAACACCGGCAAATTCAGTCAGTCAGTTAAGTGCCATACGTCATACACGGGTTAGCGGATCATGTCTCGAAAGAGACATGACTGACTGAGCAGAAGATTATCCCACAGTAGGTTGCCATTGCTTTCTGCGGTAGACTGGTTGCCAGCCAAGGCTATAGAACCCAATCTGTCCCATTATTTAACCCATAACTGGAGGAAAGAGACGGGTTAATACCTTTCCCAAGAGTATTTGTCCGTAAGTGAATGCATGGAATTCAGATGGAATTCGAACTCGGCTCCCCGATTTGTCGTTCCGAGTCGATATCCATTGCACCACAACGCACCACTTTAAAAAATCTCACCAAATGGTTTAATAAACATGCTTTCTCTGTTCTGTTTAATGAAGCATGTTTAAACGAAGATTAATGCTTAAATATAAAAAATTTCAATCGGATGATGCGTGTATAGTGTCTTTGTTAGGATATTCACTGTTCGAAGACACTTATAAAAGCCGAGAGCCGAAATGACCAACAGCATGATTAGACTGCAACATGTGCATCCAACAAAACTTGTATAAATGTGTTCAGTTTGCTATTTTTAGCATCATTGGAAGCTTCATCAGATTCCTTCCTATAAAAAAAAAGTTTCTGATGAAGATAAATGATCAATAACATTTTTAACCAGTGGTAAACTTTATCAAATATTATTCGTTAGGAGACACGCAGATACAATACAATCACTTAATTTTCATAACGAATAGTAAAAAGCGTTCAGTTAAAGATCTTGTGGAAAATGTATTATATTCTAATTAGTGAACCGCAATTTCTACTCTAACAGCTTTTCTCGCACTTCCCACCTGTGGAATTCGCTTCCATATACTTGCTTCCCCGACAGCTACAATCTCCAAGAATTTAAATGTAAGGTCGATAGACATTGCCTATCACACTAACTCGCATCTGTTCTCACTAGCTCTTTTTCCATCTACTCCACCCACATCCTCGGTATCCTCATCCGTATATTACCCTCCTCCTGACATTTCCTATAACTAACCCCTCTTTCTCATCAGTTTCCCATATGCAACTCTCTGCGCAACAGTGGCAGTAGAATGTCTTGCTTGGGGTGAGATGATTAAAAAAAATGTACATATTATTGTCAATAGATCAGTCAGTTAAATGCCATAAGTGATACACACTTTGGGCGATCATGTCTCGAAAGAGACATCACTGACTAGGCAGAAGACTATCCTGCGGTAGACTGGTTGCCAATCAAGTCCTATTTTTTAACTCATAACTGGAAGGAAAGGCGGAATAATACCTTTCCCAAGGGTATTTATGCGTAAGTGAATGCTAGGAATTCAACAGAAATTCGAACTCGGATCCCCCGATTTGTCGTTCCGAGTCGATATCCACTGCACCACAACGCACATCTGTAGATACCAAATGTAAAGACAGTATTTTTTTTATAGTTTAAATCTTTATTTTTAAGTAACTGGTTGATATTTTCAAAGCGTTTACTGCATGTACTTTCGAGTACCGTTGGTCATTTTCAAAAGTTGAGAGATCGCCGGTTCTTAGGGGCTTTCATGGCATTAACGGTCCATTAAAAGATAGTTCAGAATCACAATAGAGCAATACATGCAATCCACTACAGTAAAACAATCGTTTGTGTTCAGTAAATGACTGCTCAAATTTGCTAATAATTGCTTCCGAATTAAATTCATTTAACAATTCCTTTTCACTGGTTAGCACTGTATAATTCCAAATACTCTTAAGGCAGGGAATTTCTTAACGTTGTGATCTTTAACTTTGAAAATGACCTCTCATATTGGACTAGAGTAAATGATAGCTGGCATATGACTTTATGCAGTTCCTCTTCTTATTTATTACTAAATCAGCCGTCTGATTTTATTTGATATCGGGAGGGGGCAATCCATCAGGGTCATTTCCATCGGACAAACTGACACCCTGATCAGACCGTCATTGGTTTTAATATAGATAAATAATTGAAGTTGGGATTCCCAGGAAATATTCGTCATATATCTTTAAAATTTTACCATTATAGGTTGATCAGCAGGGCCATAGCTGATGCTAAAAAAAACACCACAGAGAAAATTGCTCGGATTTATTAGTTGACAATATAATGACGTCATCCGTTTCTAGAAACTGATGTTTGCGGATTTTTTCGGCTATTCCAATGGAAATTAGGCACAAAACGTAAACGAAAGCAAGAAATCGGGTTCGGACTTTCTGAGTATAACCAATCTTTTCTCCCAAAATTAATAAATAAACAGATTTTTACTGCGTTCATTCGGATGTTTTCTTCATTTTTCTTTCTTTCTTTCTTTGTGAATTGTTAAGTTTGATTTCTGACGAAGACATTTTTCCTTGCCCGGATTTTCACTATGATTGCACGGATCGGCCCGGACCCGTGACCGGTGTGTCCGGTAGTCAGATACAGCCATGTTGATCAGTACCAATTTTATTGAGAAAAACCTTGACTTTCATAATAGAATCAGTGTGCATATATATAAATGTGTGAGAGTGCGTGCTTCGATACAAAAGTCGCAATAGAAAATGGATTTAGTGGTAATCAGTTTTGATGTGTACTTAATTCTGTGCGTTGTGGTGCAGTGGATATCGGCTCGGAACGAGAAATTTGGGAGTCGAGTTCGAATTCCAGCTGAATTCATTGCATTCACTTACGTACAAATACCCTTGGGAAAGGTATTAATCCGTCTCTTCCTTCCAGTTATGGTTTAAATAGCAGGACAGATTTGGTTCTATAGCCTTGGTCGGCAACCAGTCGACAGCAGAATGCTATGGCAACCTACTCCGGGGTAATCTTCTGCCCAGTCAGTCATGTCTCTTTCGAGACATGATCGCCCAAGCGTTTATCACGTATGGCACTTAACTGACTGACTTAATTCTGAATATGTTAGCACATTTTATGTTTTGAATTCTTTAATAGAAAAGTTATACACATGTTAGTATTCGTTGCGAACCGCTGATATTTCCAGTTACGCGATACTAATATAAAACATTAGCGTATATGTAATACGCTGCCGTAGCACGTGCAGCAAAATAAAGGACAAGTTACATGGCAATAACAAATAGGCGTTTAATATAACAAAAACGAGTACAACGCGTTCAGAATATTTAAGTAGGTCCCAAAACAAGATGAATGTTCATGTTGTCAAAATGGACAAGAACAGCAAAGATTTTTTTTTTTTTTTTATCATATCACCCCAGGCAAGGCGAAAACGCCACTGATGAGCAGGGGGCTACGTAAGAGTGAAAAGATTGGAAAAGAGAAAAACCGGAAACCACATCCTAAACAGGAAAAAAGGGATGAGCCTCTTCACCTGTTCAATAGACGTGGGTGGAGTGTGAACCGGGCGATAGTTTAGACTATCTACTCCAATTGAAAAAAAAAAATAACAAAAAAAAAGAGTGAAAAGTTTGGAGAAGAGAAAAACAGGAAACTACAACCTGAACAGGAAATAAGGGATGAGCCTCTTCACCTGTTCAATAGACGTGGGTGGAGTGTAAACCGGGCGATAGTTTAGACTATCTACTCCAATTGAAAAAAATAAAAAAAAAGGAGTGAAAAGTTTGGAGAAGAGAAAAACAGGAAACCACAACCTGAACAGGAAACAAGGGGCCGTTAGGCCAGCAATAGTCCTCGTAATTATATCCACTAAGGCAAGTAAGGGAATGACCCCCAGACAAAGGAGTGTTCTTCAAAAGGGAAGACAACTGTTTTTCCCCTTAATGGAAGACAATTATTGTCTCCCTACATATATGCGCGGAGACGAATCGGTGTCCATCTTTTCTTTATCTATGTCTCCGCATAAAACTGCGGGTATTTTGTAAGTGATTATTTATGATAGTGTATCATTTATCTGTTTGTGTGAATATGCGTTTACAAGGAAAATAATCCAGAGATCTAAACTTATTTATAAATGGAACTTTGTATGTGTGAATCCGAAACGGCTGAACCGATTTTATTGAGATTTTACACAATTGTACTATAAGCGTCTGCGAGTGTTCTTAGCTAGATTTGTGTCGAGGTACCCCAATAAATATCGAAAACATCGGGTTATAGAAGGAGTGGTCCGATTTTAATCAAATTTGATACGCTCATAGACAAAGACATAAGAAACGATATTCAGAAGTTTCAAGGTTGCAGTTCTTACAATAGTGCAGAAAATCGATAATATATATAAAAAAGACAAGATGATTGTGTGTGTGTCTTTTTATATGTATTTTTTCAGCTCTTTTATTTTAGTTTTTGCTTCGGGTTTGGCTCGAAGTAGGTATAATTGTAGTTCTTATTCTCAACCATGAAACTATTTACTCAGAGGACTTATTTAGCCTTCAAAATTCAGTTTACAACAAAAAAACCTTATTTGATATCGATATCAGGAAATCAAAATTTGACTTACATCCATTTTTCTTTTAATCTACGGTTTCCCTTTAACTGGAAACAACTATTGCTTTTTAGTGTTTCGTGCCAACGTCCAAAGAGACTGAGCTCCAGGAACATGGATTAGTTTTAAAGCTTTCATTACACCCGAGCAACGCCGGGCTATACTGCTAGTATATATATATATATATATATTGTAGATATTCTCTTTGTTTTTGTGCATTCATGAATAAAATGAATGAATTTTTTTCTGTTGAATACTTTACATTAAATCGAAACCCGCCTATACACTGTGTATATGTTAATTTATATCATTTATATAGATGTGTATGATAAATACTTGTCTGTTCATAAAATAGCTCTACAGTCTCTAGATTATGTTATGTCTATGTAATTTGCGATTTCTCCTTGAATATACTTATTGCAGAGTAAATTCTTATGATTTCATAAATTATCACCTAAAAAAAGATTTTTAAAAAAGTCGAAACTAAATTAAATAGCGGCGTCACTTTTAAGTCAAATTTTGCTATTATTTATCTCATTCCGTAAATTTGTCCTTGTTTTAAGTGGATACTTGAAATTTGTAGGAAAAATGTCTTCTTCTCTTGTGGATAGTTAGGAAATTCGATACGTTCTCTTAAATTGACATTTATTCGAAGCCGTGAGCAGAATTTTAACTATTTTATTCCTAAACTCATTTTTTTTTTCAGATCACAAAATAAAATTACATTTTTTTTCCTTTGGCCTGCAGCACAAATGTTAGTAACTTTATGGTTATGATAGTTCCACATTGATCTCAAAAAACCGGAGGCGAATTCTACTACATTTCTTTTCCTGCCAAGACGTTTAAGTGATGAAAAACGCTGATTTCATTTCATGCTAAAAAGTTTTCGAAATTGATCTCGAACTGACTTACAATTTAGGTCAATTTTATACGAAAGAATCTTTTTGCCCAGGGAAAAATACTTTTTTTGTTTGTTTGTTTTTGTGTTTTTTTTTTGTTTTTTTTTAGTTTTGTTTTTTTTTACTGCTAAAAATTGTATGTTAGCTAAATTTTTGTGACAAGTTGATTGTTTTATAAACGGAGTTAATTTAAGTCACCTTATTACAAAGTACTTTTCCTTAGAAAGTCCCACCACAATATGTTACAATTGCCTTCTGTGTGCTGTGTCCCTACTGGGTGTAACCAACCAAGGCTCTTCACACACATTCGTCAGGCTGGTGGCCTACTGTCTTCCCTTGTCCTATATGTTTTCGAGACACCATGAGACTGTCAAATCTTCCAAGCCCAGTTTCTTCCTTGTAGGTTCCAAAACTTTTATTTGTTTCTTTTTTCTGAGTAGATGTGTCTTTTTTTCCATTTTCCTTAGAACTTTCTTGTTATTTACGTGTTTTGTCCACAGTTTCTACTCCAACAGCTTCTTTCCTCGCACTTCCCGCCTGTGGAATTTCCTACCGCTTGCTTGCTTCCCCGATGGCTAAAACCTCCAGGAGTTTAAATGTAGGGCCAATAGACACCTCCTAACACACTCACACCCACTCTCTCCAACTCTTTCCCTATGTACATCCTAAGTCGTCTATCACCCTCCTCCTCTTGACATTTCCTATACCCAATCGCTTTATGTAACCCCCTGCGCTATAGTGGCAGTGGAATGCCTTGCTTGGGGCGACACGATTAAAAAAAGTAGTAGTAAAAGTAATCAGGAGAGGAGAAATAAGGAGAAAAGAACAAGGTACGGCCTGACCTTATCTCCGGATCGAGTTGAAGTTAAATTTTAGTTATTTCGTCTCTCGGCTCCCATCTGACTCTGTTGACCGGTCACAGAATCTCCTTAAGTAATTAAATCTGGTCATGTGACCGGCTCCAGCGAGCATTTTCGCTTTTAGATGTGAAATAACGTCATTATGTATTTTCTTTAATCCAATCAGGATTCCGGATTTGCTTTTCGCACTGACTTGTGAATAGTCATTTGAATCCACTTTTGAGGGTGTGCAATTTTAAGAAGTATGTATTAATAAATATACATATTAACTTACGTCTATAGCACGACTCAAACTTTCATGCGCTATGCATTCATCAGGCGCATATTATGAACTAACTATTTCTAGATTTGAATGCTCATTTTTGGATCTCGCGTCGTTCATGTTCGTTATAAATTATCAATCTGGGATGCCAATTTTAATTTAAGTGTATAATTTAATTTGATTTATATTGAAACTTAAAACTGAAATTTGAATGGAAATTATAAAGTTAAATTAATATTAAAGGGTAAATTTTGTTGGGGGTCAGATGTGTACGTGTATTCCAAGAGGGACGACTTGTAGTTTATTTTCGAGAAACGAAAGTCACTAAAAAATAAACAAATAATAATAATAAAATAATGAAATAGGATAAAATAATAATTTTAAAAATATTAATTTTCAAAAATATTAATAAGGTAAAAAAATATAAAACGAACTGGGTAAGATTGTATGATTTGTCGATCATGTGTAAGGATTTCATAGGCTCGGTACTTTTACCCGCTTATCTCAATAATGTACGTGTATATCTACTTATCTACTCGTGAAAATTACGTGTGACACTAAAGGTGATTGGAAATGCTAATATTTAGCAGTCTGTTACCGTTTTTTCTTGAAGAATATTTCTTGAGACCTTGCCAGATTCTCTTTGTGCACCAATTCCATTTATAGAGACGATTATTCCAGACGGTAGGCTATAGCGCGAGTCCGTCTGTCGCTTCATACGCCGATAGGCATTGTGATTTCATTTGGTGGACATATTGACTACTCAAAGTATGTTGCCTATCGCTTAGAATTATGGCTTTTCTGTGCACTGTTTTGTTTCAATTGAATAACCAAGATTAGATTCGTATTTTTATCATCTTTGTCTTCTATTGTCTATTTTTTTAGATTTCACTAAGTTTTCTTTTTTAACTTAACCACTTTTTGATCTACCTGTGTTGAACAAAACTTCGGCTGTTTAAAATCTATTTTGTTGTTTCCTTTTTCTGTTTTTGTTATTGTTCGTTATTTATTTACAGCTGATTCCTTCTTTTTTGGCATTCAATTCTTTTACTTTCTTCTTTATTACCTCACCTTTTTTTTTTCTTTCATATTTTCTCGTCTACTTTCAATCATTTTAACCTTACAGGTTTTTACTTTTTAGGTCTCTTCTTTTTTATTTATTTTCATTTCGTCATTCTCTTCTTTTTTTTTTTTTTTTTTTACTCTTTTTTTCCTCCCTCCCTTCCTTTCTTTTCTCTACGTATCTATCTACTTCTGTTTCTTCGCCTCTCTCTCTCCAGTTACCTTTGTTTATTAAGTGTTTTATTATCCGTTCTCTGTTTTTTTCTTTTGTTTTTTCTTCTCCATTTTCCTCTCTCCCTTTTAATTATACGCCATTTGCTGTTTTTATCTTTTTGTTTTCATGCTTTACTCTATTTTCTCTTATTCTTTCGTCTTATAATTTGTAAGGCGTTTTCTTTCGGAGAGGTGATTCGTTTCCCACCATAGATACTTTCTTGTTCACCAATATTTGCAAGTTTTGCTTATCTGCCAGGTATCATTCATTTTGTATATGGCCTATGATGGGACAAGAATTTCTCTTTCATGCCTTTTGAATCGATATTAACCTTTATACCTCTCTCTCTCTCTCTCTATATATATATATATATATATATATATATATATAGTCAGTCATCCGCAGACAGATCTGTTTCTCACCAGTACCGTTAGACTCCGACTACTTTTTAACCCAGGATTGAAACCCGACCGAATTGGCGACAGTCGGCGATTCTACCTCTGGGCTATGGGCATTCGCTAGAAGAAGGTAGAATATATATATATATATATATATATATATATATACATATATATATTCTGCCTTCTTCTATATATATATATATATATATATATATACGGAACTTTGTGTGTGTATCCATTACCTATAGACTCCGAAACAGCTTAAACAATTTTCTTGAAAATTTACACAGTTGTACTATAAACGTCTGCGAATGTTCTTAGCAAGATTTTGTGTCGAGGTACTCCCGATAAATATCGATAATCGAAAAAAAAATCGGTTTATAGAAGGAGTGGTCCGATTTTAATCAAATTTGATACACTCATAGACAAAGACATAAAAAACGATATTCAGAAGTTCCAGGTTGCAGTTCTTACAATAGTGAAGAAAATTTGATATCGATACCAGGAAATCAAAATCTGACTTAGATCCATTCATTTTCTTTCAGTCTACGGTTTCACTTTAACTGGAAACAACTATTGCTTTTTGTCTTTCGTGCCAACGTCCAAAGAGTCTGAGCTCCAGGACCATGGATTAGTTTTAAAGCTTTCATTACACCCGAGCAACACCGGGCTATACTGCTAGTATATATATATATATATATATATATATATATATATATATCATTGTTCGGGTATTTTTCTTCGTCTTTTTTTTTTTAATTATTCTCAGTCAAAAAGAGAAATATGCCTTCTAGAAAAAAAAAAAAGAAAAAACAATATAAAGGGCGTAAGATTTCGTAAGAAACAAAAAAAGTGTGTGTTGAACTGCTGTATCATATCTACGATATACGACATTGAATGCCTGGCAATTCTTTATAAATGAAGAATAGATATGGTTCTCCAGACGAACGATGAGATTACCTTGACCTGAACATGTGGGTAACTTAGAAGTTTTAAAGAATATGGGATCTAATCGAACACTTACATTTAAAATCAGAAAGTTGAGATTCCTTGGAGATATCGAAGATAGACAAGTTTCGGAAATTTAGCACTTAAAAATTTAGACACACTTTTTAACAGGATCGGGCAGAGGGAAATGGTGAGAAACCTAGATTGTGTGTGTGTGTGTGTGAATATATAGAAGTGCAGAAAGAAAAAGGAATTTTTAACAGCCAAATACTGGTTTGAGTTACAAAAAAACAGGACATTGCGGAGAACCACACGTTACCTAAATGTATGTTAAAGGTTCTCATCCGACTTTTCCTTAGCTTTCTCTCCCTATGTTTGTCTCGTTTGATCTTTGCTATCTCTTTTTATTTTCATTTACCTTACTCTTTCGACTTCCTTCTTTCTTTCTTTCATTTCTTTTGCTTTACTCTTCCTCATTCCGTTTTACCTTACTCTCCTTCATTCCAATTTCCTCCTTTCTCTCTTTTATTTCTTTTACCTTATATCTCCCTCATTTCTCTTTCATTTCGCTTTTTTCCTTTCTCTTTCATTTCGCTTTTTTCCTTTCTCTTTCATTTCGCTTTTTTCCTTTCTCTTTCATTTCGCTTTTTTCCTTTCTCTTTCATTTCGCTTTTTTCCTTTCTCTTTCATTTCGCTTTTTTCCTTTCTCTTTCATTTCGCTTTTTTCCTTTCTCTTTCATTTCGCTTTTTTCCTTTCTCTTTCATTTCGCTTTTTTCCTTTCTCTTTCATTTCGCTTTTTTCCTTTCTCTTTCATTTCGCTTTTTTCCTTTCTCTTTCATTTCGCTTTTTTCCTTTCTCTTTCATTTCGCTTTTTTCCTTTCTCTTTCATTTCGCTTTTTTCCTTTCTCTTTCATTTCGCTTTTTTCCTTTCTCTTTCATTTCGCTTTTTTCCTTTCTCTTTCTTCCTTTCTCTTTCATCTATTTACTTTCCTCATTGTTTTCTTTTGATTTCTTCAATTCCTATTGGTTTCCTGGGTATGTGTTCTGTCCAGGATTTAGTTTCTTACTAAGGACTTGTTTGGTGTATTTTGTTTCCTTATTGTTCGATTCCTCTTGATTTGGTAGTGTTTTCATCCACGTTATATTCTTTTCTAGATTTTTCCGGGATTTCTCTTCGTCATCCATGCATTTAGATTCTCGTAATTCCGATAAGAATTTTTGTGTTTCTTTCGGGCATGTGTCTTTTATTTTTGTTAGAATTCCACGTCTGATCGTAATCTGATGAGAACTCAATGTTAAAATTTAACAGAGTATTATAATGAAAATAAATGGGATTAAGTTATAAATCTATTGGTGATAATTTATCTCGTAAATATTTTTTTAGAAAAAACGGTTCCTTAATTTACTGTCCTGTATTTGAAAATGTTCAACTTAAAGATCAATCGAAGGTCATCTTATTGTCTGTTATTAAAGTGCAACATTCTAAATATGACATCAGCGTTTAAAAATTGACACGGTATATCTAACCCCTTCCCCATCGATAAAATATGTTCCTTATTCCATTGCCCCCACTGTTCCTTTCGTCTGGATAAATCTAACCCATTCATTTTTATAAAACATTTTGGTCTGAGAAGTTGAATACTTTTGCTAAAAAAATATTAACTAAATAAAATATCACCAATGGATTTGTAAATTCGTCCAATTTATTTTCATTATATATATATATATATATATATATGGGGGGTTGTTTGTGCGTGTGTTAAAAATATTGATTAAAATCGACAAAACGTAAAAAAATTATAAATTTAAAGTTCCGCTATTAAATTTAACTTTAGAAATGATTTTATTTCCCAAAAATTTCTGAAGTTGACAAGCGAAACGTTAATTTTATAAAGATTTTTCTAATTGCTCTTAATTTAATCATACGGATAGATAGATAGATAGATAGATAGATAGATAGATAGATAGATAGATCTTTTCTATTCTTTAAAATGAGTGAAAATTTTCTTTCGTCAAAAAAACTAAAGTTAAATTAAGGCTAATTTCTAATGACATGCGTTGCTTTCAATCAATAGTGTTGTTTCCTTTTAAAATTAATTTCAATAAATCCTTAAAAAAATCTATATATTTTTTATTTAATATCCTTAGAATTTACCCAATAGTAACAGCTAAATGTGCTCTTCTACTCTCAGGGAATCAGCCGGAACACTGAACGAATTTGCGTGTTGTAATGTCACGATTTAAGCTTTTTGCAATTTAAACAGAGAATTCCCGGTGAAAACGTGCGATAATTTTAACTGTTGGGGCGCTCTCCACCTTTCTTCTACTAATGGACTATTCCAATCACTACATAAAGTGGTAGTGGAAAGACCTAGAGAGAGCAATCGAGTAACCAGTCTCGATAACAAGTCAGTCGAGTATTTCCGGTAGTGAACCGGAAGTGTGCTATTCTCAGACTCTACGTCTTACGACGATACGTGTTACTAAACCCTTCTTCCTGTATACTACTAACAATTCTGTTGCAAATACTATTTTTCCGGTAATATATCCATTTACTATATTTCTGTTGTTTGTGATGATTTACTCAATATTTCTGTTACGCACACCATAACAAGAACCATCTTTTGGTCTGAAGATTGTTGTATAGAAATATTAACATATATTTTATTTAGGCTACTATATTAATTCAAGTCTATGTTTATATGAAATGGTTTACGAAAAAGGAACTGACCTAACAGCCAAGTGTCATACGTGATACACGCTTGAGTGATCATGTCTCTTTCGAGACATGACTGATTGGGCAGAAGAATTTCTCGCAGTATGTTGACATTACTTTCTGCGGCCAATGTGTCCTCGCTATTTAACCCATAGCTGGAGGAAGAAAAGACAGATTAATACCAAGGGTATTTGTGCGTACGTGAATGCAACTGGAATTTGAATTCGGCTCTTCAATTTCACGTTCCGAGCTGATAACCACTGTACCACAACGCACCTCCAACGTACTTGACTAAACGAAACTGAAAAACAAGTGAGCATCGTTTCAAATAATCATCAGGTTTAATTAAATCTCTCAAGAAAACTTTTTCTATTTCACCCAATTCTTTCTTTCTCTGTTACACACACATTTTATATATATATATATATATATATATATATATATGCTTGAACGAGAAATCAGAGGGCCAAGTTCTAACTTCATTTGAATTCGTTGCATTCATTTACGCACAATAACATTGGGGAAAGTATTAATCCGTCTCTTCTCATCTCCAGCTATGAGTAATATATATATATATACATATATATATATATATATATATATATATATATATATATATATATATATTCTGAACATATACTGTTAAATATAAAAGACAATGAATGCCTATTATGCTTAATCATGAACCGTTCTAAACGTTGTATTTTGGCTTTAATTTCAGTTGAAAATAAAGACAAACATTCTCCAACACTTGGATAATTTTTTTATTAAGTTTGTTCTAAGCTTTCGGTTCACATGACCCATCTTCAAGTATATCTTCATATATTTAACAGTATATGTTTAGAAAATTATCTGCTGCCTCGATACACTGTATATATATATATATATATATATATATATATATATGGGAATACACACATATAAAAATATTATTTAGGTGTTGATAAAACAGTGCTCAGTGTAGGATATATATAATCCTACATCTGCTGCCCAACTGGGTGTTTTATTAGTTACGCAATCATCAGTTCAATATGCACCTGATGATTGCCTCATGCATGAAACTCAGTCGTGCCACCAACGTAGGATAATATATATTATTATATTATATCCTTTCTCCGTCCACTCCACTCTCAAAAGTATTCTCATCCTTTTCTTACCCATTTCCTGACACCCCCTATAACCTGTCACTCTTTCTCATAACTTTTCTCCTATGTAAACCCCCCTCTTGCAAAACATTGGCAGTAAAATGCCTTGCTTGGGGTTATATGATTATAAAAAGGAATCAGATTTGCCAAAATGATCTCAGATTTTACAAGTCAACGAATTAAAAAGAAACCGAGAATATAGTTTCTGTCTGGATTTCTAAGATTGAGTTATCATTGTTTACACACTTTACATTCGCGACAGTAATAGATTAAAGCATTGGTTTCTTGAATTTAGCGATCAATTCTACATTACAATCAATATATAAACTGATCCCTCACTTTATCACCACAGTCATCCTTCTCTTAGTCACTTCCTGACACCCATTATAACCTGCCACTCTTTCTCATAACTTCCCTTCTAGGTAACCCCTGCAAAACAGTGGCAGTAAAATGCCTTGCTTGGGGTTATATGATGATAAAAAAAAGTCAGATTTGCCAAAATGATCTCAGATTGTACAAGTCAACGAATTAAAAAGAAACCGAGAATATAGTTTCTGTCTGGATTTCTAAGATTGAGTTATCATTGTTTACACACTTTACATTCGCGACAGTAATAGATTAAAGCATTGGTTCGTGAATTTGGCGTGATTAGTAATTGTGAATTGGAAACCGGAGGAGTAAAAACTGAACAGTACTAAAAATAAGAACTAGACGAGATATCCCTAGACAAGGTCAGGGGAACGAGAACCGTCTATCCCCGTAAATTAAATAAAGGGTAATGTGATACCAACAACAATAAAATGAAGACAATACCCCGAATGTAAATAGTGCAAATAAAGAACCTTGTGTGAAATATTAAGGAAGTAAATGTCTTCTCATGGGATCTTTTTCTGATCTAAAACGTGCCGTTGCTAATATTTCTTATACTTTATATGAGCGGGTGAAATGACCATATTATATGAGCGGGGTGGGTGAAATGACCATATTATATGAGCGGGGTGGGTGAAATGACCATATTAATACCGTATGTCTGTCAACATAACCTTTAAGATAATTAAAGATGATTATGCAGTCTCCAATTCGAAGATATTGATGTTCAAGCCCACGTACACTGCTGATTGATTCCCAATGCAAACACTTTCTCCTCTTCGAATCTTCTTCTCCCGAATGTAACCCGGTATCAAACGGTGCTAACCTTAATCAATATCTATATTCGTCAATGAGAATGTGTGTGACTTTGAACACTTTTGACGATATCTTTGAACCTGCGCAGTAAAAGTCTATCTGGGTACATCAATAAGTCCCTAGCCTAAGGTTTAATAACGCATTTTACACTATTAAACGCATAAATCGAAAAATGCACTGAAGATTTCAGCTCAGAATGTGGCAAATAACGACATGTCAGAGTATGGCCATGTTGATCCATCCTAGTATACCTGTTATAAGTAGACAATACTTCTGAAATATATCTGCACCTTCTAAAACTTAACTTCAAAGTTTGGGATCACTCGAGGATAACTGGTTGATGAAATCCTAAATTTGATTTCATCTTGTCTTCAGTTACAATTGTACAATCCTTGCTGCTTGCAGATATGAAAGAAAGAGTTAGAAATAAGTAATATGTGAGTGTTGTCTACGTCCATCGTGATTGAGATACCGATCTTTGTCATTTTAATTACGGAAGTTGTCAGTATTTAGATTGAATATTGTGACAGATTCCCCTCACCCCCACGTCAAACTCAGAAACAAATTCTATATGATTCGGAAGAATAACTAATTCTTGATAAGCTCACTTTTCGTCGACTTCAAAGTGCCCTATTATCTAATAGTTCAAGTGAACAATGAATTCCTTCCTTTGTACAGATGATCCAAGAAAGATACATAAATCCATTGGTTTCGATAAAATATCTGTAACATTGGAAGATGCATAAATGTTAGTGTTTTTGGAATAATATTTTCCTGCTTGCATAATGCAGAATAATTGCATAATGCAGAATAATTGCATAATGCAGAATGCTTTCAAACTTGCACGAAGATAGAGGCATTTTATTATTATAATGCATTTACATATCACTATGTGTGTGTGTGTGTGTGAGAGTGTGTGTGTGTGTGTGTGTGTGTGTGTGTGTGAGAGAGAGTGTGTGTGTGTGTGTGTGTGTGTGTGTGTGTGTGAGTGTGTGTGTGTGTGTGTGTGTGTGTGTGTGTGTGAGTGTGTGTGTGTGTAAATAGCAGTCACTCGTTTATACAAGTTTCATTGAAGGCGACTGACAAGGCATCGTGACTAAGTTTTTAACATTTTTCTTGCACTCGTACAAGTATGTTCTTTTCACACACACACACATATATATATATATATATATATACGTAATTACAATAAAGCAGCACTAAGTATTATAGACTAATGTTCGAAATACCAATGCTAACCTATCAGTAACTTAAATCGTCAATAACCCAACGGAGACTACCTCGTAGGTTACATAAAGGGGAAGAAAAAAAAGAAACAAACCAAGCACAAGAACAATGCGTCAAGAGCTTGTTTGAAAGAAAAAAAAACCCAAGACGAAGACCTTAAGAGTAAAGGGCTCTGTACGAAAGTAGAGCAAAAATACAGTATACTAAATCTAAAAATGAGCCAACACCGACCGCGGTTTTCACACAGCGGTCGGTGTTGGGTCATTTTTAGATTTAGTATAATATATATATTGCTGTCCTCATTGTTTTTGGAATATTCACGATGTTATGGCCGTTGTATGCTCCAGCTTTCATTGGGATCTCGAACTGAACTCGGTATTTCGTCCACCCGTGTTGATTATTCTAGTGCTACGTACCATGTTTCTTTCGGACATTTCAGTTATCTCAACTTAACAAGTTTTTGTTCACCTCTGCTTTGCCCAGATATTGTACTTTAGCGCGCGCACACACACACACACACACTAACATATATAAGTAAATTTAATGAAAAGGTAGAAAGTATTTTCATGTAATGTATTTCGTCCTTTATGACTTCATCGGATTAAAGTGATATTTACCCCGATACAACTACGAATGCGCGCGGTGAAAAGAGGACGCTGAAATCTTAAATTTCAATTATGTAAATGTGATTTAATGTATAGTTTATCCATTTCGTTTGTATTTTTTCTTTATATGATTGACTTTATTTTGTTATTAAGTATCACATATTGAAATAATACAATATGAAATGTTATACAGAAAAAATATATATATAGGAAAAACTACTAAAAAGTTGTAAGTTTAAAAATGTATTTTTGACAGTATTTGTTTATTTCTATTATTAAAGAAATAAACAAATACTGTCAAAAAAAATACATTTTTAAACTTAAAACTTTTTAGTAGTTTTTCCGATACATATTAAGACAGTATACGTAGATCATCACTATGTTATATATATATATATATATATATGCAATTTGTTATATATATTATATTATTTATATATTATATATGCGTGGTACTTATTTATTGTTTGTCTAACGATCGCAAGAGCGTGAAACCCAGGGTTACAAACTCATATATATATATATATATATATATATATATATATATAAGTCTTTGTTAATGTCTTTCGTTGCGTATTTGGCCGTTAATGATCATATATCATTATTCTGATGTCAGTGTAGTGAACTGAGGGTATCAAATTAAATGTGTGTCTGTTTTAATCTGAACAGGTAATTCTTGATCTCTTTTTTAGTTAATGATTTGCATTTGTTAGGGCATAGCATATGCAGTTCTTATTCGAAGGCCGGTACCATGAAACCCTCGGTCCCGATGCTTATTACTTCGTGCTAGCACAGCCATAGATGACTTCTGAACAGTTTTATCTACCCAATTCCACTCACAAGACATGGGTTAGTCCAATGCATTGGCTTCGAGTACTTCTTAACGGTGCCGTACACTTGTGTTGCTTTCTTGGACTGCTATTTTCAAGAAGGCACCTGGTCCTGGGTATGACCGTCAACTGCATCCGGCAACAAGGCCCCTGATTGGGAGGTTGTGAGCAGCATGGAACCACCTCTAAATTGCTGTTGTTCCCAGGTCCACCCTGACCCGGAGTGGTAGCACCTGCTAGGATTCCAGCTATGGGTAAATAGTTAACCCCCAAACCATGGTCAAAATGCTATGAAGGTATTTACCAACAGAACTTTCTTGAATGAAAAATATATTACCAACAAATTATTTTTGATAAGACAATTGAACCATATTAAAAAGAAATGTGATCCCAATATTCAAAGACTGACCCTTAAATGACCTAAATGGTTGATCGGTCGTTAAACTTAAACCAAACCAAACCAAGAAAGCACCTCCTTGACAAATCGAATGATGAAATTTGAATCCGAATCTCATGGTTGGAACGCTAACATTCTAACCACTCAGTAAGGCGCTCATTTATAGACAGGATGGGTGGCAAGAACCTCCTAGCTTAAAATTTTTAATAAATTTATTATTTGTTGATTGATTTTTTTAAAATCATTATTCATTTATAACAGTATAAAGGTTGAAGTACAGTACTGCGTTAAAATTCTACATTTTGCACATTCTTCCAATCTGGATGTGGAAGGACAACCGCTTCTGTTGGTATCTTGTACGCATCATCTTCGAATGCTAATTTCTGATAGTTTTCGCATCTACTGAGGTCAATAAACACTACGCCACCATCTGCACTTTTAAGACGAACTGACATAATTCGTGACGAGCTGAGCACGCCCATGCTGTGTCAGTCTTTGTGCCATTCTGGGTTACACGTGTCACTGTAATAAAAACACAAATTAGCAATGACATTCTACCATTTCGTTTTTTTTATCGTTTCACTCTCAAGCAAGGCGACATTACTACTAGACCGAATAGGGTTGCATAGAGTGAAAGGAAATGAGAAGACTGGGTTTGAGAAGGATTGAGAAAAGGACAAAAAGGAACAGGGTTCAAGATGACAAAAGTTGGCTATTGGTGTTACTTTTAAGTTTTCGAAGATTGTAATTATCCGGAAAGCAAGAAATCGGTGTTGGGAAGTGTCACAGATGAGAAGGGCGAGAAAAGAATCTGGTGTGGGGTTCTTCCTTTTCATAAAGATGGACTCGTCCAGAGTATACTTATCCTTTTTTTTTAATCGTATCACCCCGAGCAAGGCGGTAACGCCACTGATGTGTAGGGGGCTACGTAATAGTGAAAAGATTGGAAAATAGAAAGCCGGAAACCACATCCTAAACAGGGAACAAGGGATGAACCTCTTCGCCTGTTCAATAGACGTGGGTGGAGTGTGGACCGGGTGATAGTTTAGTCTATCTACTCCAATTGAAAAGAAAAGAAAAGAGTGAAAAGATTGGAAAAGAGAAAGCCGGAAACCACATCCTAAACAGGGAACAAGGGATGAGCCTCTTCACCTGTTCAACAGACGTGGGTGGAGTGTGAACCGGGCGATAGATCTATCTAAATTGAAAAAAAAACAAAGTGAGAAGATTGGAAAAGAGAAAGCCGGAAACCACATCCTAAACAGGGAACAAGGGATGAGCCTCTTCACCTGTTCAATAGACGTGGGTGGAGTGTGAACCGGGCGATAGTTTAGTCTATCTACTCCAATTGAAAAAGAAGCATAGACTGGAGAATATTGCGTTTTCACAGAGAGTTAACCGGAGAATACGAGAGTATAGAGAGTGATTAGCAGTCTACACAGTAGCTCTGTGCTCCACTCATCAAGAAGATTATTACGCCGTCCCCGTCAGCTTCCGACGCGGACTAACTCAATATACTACAGCTTCACTTCCAGATACTTGTACATAAACCTTTTAGTAAACTGCATTCCTAAACTACTATTTTTCATTCAAATTTGTATCCTTATGTTAATACACTTATCTTTTATCTCAATTACTGGTCGTTGTTCATTTATTTGTGCGGGTCCCATTCCCGGGATCCACAACAAAATCTATTAGAGTAGAAGTGACGGTTGCATTTAGCTTGTCCAACAATAAAACTGTGAGATGTGGTCATATTAACAAAAGATATAATTTTCAATTGAGTTTCTTTCCCCTCAACCTGTACATACGATTTTTTTTAAAAATTCTAACCGTGCTATAACGGCAAATTTTTTTATTGATGCTCGTGTTAAAATCGATCAAGAAAATGATTATAAAACTTAGAAGATAAATTCTGAACACTTTCATTTATTTAAATGGATTTTTGAAGCCAAAAACAAATTTGATTAACATATTTCCGTTTTATCCACATTCAGGTCTATTCAATTTACTTAATTTAAAATGTTTATTTCGGTAATCATTTTTTCTTCCAATGATGACTGTTAAAATTAAAGGGATCTTAATTGTTCAACTTTTGTATTGACTGTTGTTTTGATTGCCTTCCTATGGCAATTAAATGTATTTTTGTTGATGGATACAGATCTTGAAAAATTAACAGTTCGGAAAGCTTAATTCTCCCCAAAACGCACAGAGCTGACACAAAGAGATATGATCACGTTCCATTAATATCAAACTTATTCGATTATTATCCGAAAGGTAATATTTGGAAATGAATATTTTCTATTAAGATAAGTAAAAGAGGAGTAATTCACTTAGATGTGCTATGGTGAATACATACATTTAGGTACCTCTCCTAAATCACTGTAAAAACAGCGGAGTATGAAGAAAAAAGGCCCCAAACTTAATAAAAAACAACTTTTTCCATCGAAATGTTTGTGTTTAATAAGAGTAAACATCAAAGTATTTCTTAATTATTTTTCATTTTTTTTTTTTTAATCTTTTTTAACACGTTCGAAATTGTGGTAAAAAAAATCGTGTTTTGATTTTAGTTAACAAATTGTTACGAGAGTTTACAATGGAAAAACGTAATATTACATGACTAATTCTTTTCCGGTGGCAAATACATTAATTTAAAAATTCTTACAAAAATTAAATAATTGTCGGATTTTAATGAAACTTTCAGGACTTGTTCACAAATGAATTAAATTATTTTTTAAATTATTTTTTTTAAATTTTGTTAAAATATATTTTTACGTGTTACCCATCCTCCATATAAATTCATGAAATTTTAAGAAATTGAATTTTGTTGGGAAAATTGGTTTTATTAGTTAAACGCAGGACTCATTGAGGAATGAAAACCATCTATTATTTTTTAAAACATTTGACCTTTATTTCCGGATATCTGATCCCAATACTAAAATAAAAAAATGAAAGAATACACGACATTGTTTAATTTGATAAGCTTTTTAACTGCTTCAATAAAATATATATAAAAAAGACATAGTCTGAAGAAAAATATTTTCCATTAATAATGAAATTTTAAATGAATCCTTTTCATTTTTTTATTGTAATAATAATTTATAATGTTTCAAAAATATTTTAAAATACTTCACAGATTTGTTGTCGTTAGTTTATTAACTTATTGAGTGAAGATTTTATTTACTAATCGAAAACTGAAAAGTTTCCTACAAATCGTAGTGCCTTCGTATTTTTAAAAGTTTTTTTTATTTATTTTTCGTGTATTTTAAGTATTTTTGTACAGTAATTTATATGTGTACATTAAAAGGTCATGTGTTTCATGGTTTCTTCCTTTTACAGGAAAAAATTGTGCAATCATGTCAACTGTGATCACCATACACTTATCTTATCTCGAATCTACGAACTGTCATTACATTTTATTTCAAATACGGTGGAAAGGTCAGAAAATTCAACTCCGTGTTTAAGAAATAGTTTTATTCTAAATTTCACGCTATAAATAAGTAACACTTGTGTAAATTTGATTAATTTAACATTAGATTTGCTAATTTTTCAAAACTAATGCGTTACAGATGTATATTTTATTTTTGCAATATTTTTAAAACTGAGAATTAACTTTCGTTTACAAATGTGTTAATCGATCAAAAATTGAAAAATAAAAACAAATTGAAAAGTTTTATATTCCAATCAATATAATTTCTGTTTGAAATACACCAGGGGATTTTGCTTATTGGAAATAGTAGATTTAATCATTTAGCTTTAATTAAAACTAAAATAGAAATTTATTTTTAAAAGTTCAGTTTGAAAGTTATCGAAAATGAGTGGAGGTTTTTACATACATTTCATGTGCCAAATCGATGCATTCTTTGGGAAATTTTGACTTGTGCAATTCTTTACACTAGTCGTATGATAGTATCGAATGCTGTGTTGTAATTACTGACAAAACTACTAAAATAACAGTAGTTAGTTTGATTATTCAGTGGATGTCCCACACATATGGTTACATGCCTGTTTAATTAATACAAAATAAACACCTATAGCAATTATGAATATTATCACATTTAAACAACCATTCTTAAGGTACGCGAACAGTGTAACCGTTATCGATGTGGAAAGTACGATCAGTAAGCAGAGTTCCAATTCCAGGAATAATGACCCACAAAGTCGTGTAATCGCTTTTCAACTCTGTCGAGGCTGAAAATGAGGATTGGACAGCACCAGCTCAGATATGGAAGCATTACTTCATTCTAGGTCTAATCTAACAGTTATAAAGATAGAGCACACAAGTGGGATATTTTCTGGTGTGATACAATGATTCGACCATTCTTTCAACATTCGAAATGACATGTGGAGGGATCTGATTTGACTCTACTAGGCACTCAAGGGTATAACCAGATATAAGAATTGGTACGGTTTTAGAGTTTGTTCTGTGGTTCTGAACTGGAGTTTATATCCTTGTGTAGCAATAAGTCTTAGAGAGAGATAGCGGGGGACTACTCTCCAAGATTACATGGCAATTCGCAGATAATAAAGACAAATTTATAGATCGTCAGGATCATCTACGTCATTTAGGGACATGACATAAGCATTTTAGCAGGTTTCCTTATCATTTAACTAAGCGAGGATTTGTTAAACTGTTTTGACTGAACATTGATAAAATAAAGTTTCAAAATACAAGTACTAACATTGTATCGACTTCACATACGAGACTAACTTCTTTGTACAGTTTGGGAATGTTTCACTTCTAAGAAATGTTTTATTGCCAATGATTTTCCATCTTTGAATTTGAACGTAAGCTCTGAAGACGTCTGGCATGTGTGTGAATGAAATCAACCCCTAAACAATGAGAAATTCTTCTTGATGAATCCCCTTCCCCAGAATTTTATTTTTTTGATCAAGATGATAAGTTCAAAGATGTATCACAAGTGCCACACCACCCGACATTTATCGACTAGATTTTCTGTCTGTCAATCACCAAGAATGATCAATCAAAATTCTTTCTTTCTTTAAACTTTTATCTTTGCTCGCATGTAAAATAAAATGATCATCATCGTAGTAATAATTATGATCCTCGCTTTTATGAATACAGTAGTGTGTGTGTGTGTGTGTGTGTATAATAGAGAGAAAGAGAAAGCAGCAAGGCAGCATTGGCACAGTTCATTTTCTTTACTACAAGTTATTAAACTTTACTAACATTTACGAAAGCTCTTGCTGCATGTTTGCTCTTTAACAGTGGCTTATTATTTTTTTACTACAATTATATCGTCGAGGAGTGAAGTATATATATATATATATATATATATATATATATATCCTCTCTAGTATAATAAAGACGGCTTTATATATATATATATATAGAGAGAGAGAGAGAGTCAACACATGGTTAGACGATTAACCCTCCAAACGTGTTGAGTTTTCTTCTCAATATTTTATATTACTCTGAATAATATCCATTGAGCTGTCTATTTTTATCTCATTAATATTTTATATTAACGGAATAAAAACTTTTGGATTATATATATATATATATATATATATATATATATATACACCTTTTTTTTTCTTTCATAGTCTTTTCTCCCCACATCTCTTCACTAAAGATTTATTATTGTCTTTTACTTTCTGTATCCCCTTCCGTCCTAGTAGTATTATCACCTTCCTTGGAGTGAAACGATTAGATGTGAATATAAAATAATGATAATAATAACACGACTTTTTATTTTGATTGGTGTTAAGTTGTAAATGTGTTTTCCTTGGTGAATTAAAATGGACGAGAATAAATATCTCGTTCAATACCACAGACGCCTGATCATAACCATTTATGTTAATTCTCTAGAGACGAACCCAAATGACATGAGTAGCCGGAGCGCATAATGGCCGTGTTTATCGACTCGGAACGACAAATCGGGGTGCTGAGTTCGAATAAATACCCTTGGGAAAGGTATTAATTCATCTCTTCCCTCCAGTTATGGCTCAACTAACAGGACAGATTGGGTTCTATAGCCTTGGCTGGCAACCAGTCCACCGCAGAAAGCAATGACAACCTACTGCGGGGTAATCTTCTATCCAGTCAGTCATGTCTCTTTTGAAATACGATCCCCTAAGGCGTGTATCACGTATGGCACTAAACTCACTGACTGACCAGAGGCATTTTTTTTTAATTATTTGAAGCATAAGACAACCAAGGTGATTTGAGAATCAAATGTTGATACATCGAAACGCTTCCGAAATAATTTCTGAAACTAGAAAATAATTTTGGATTGTAAGAATGTTTTAGGGATAATAATACTTTACTGATATAAATCTTACTTATTAACCCATAGCTGGAGGAGAAGAGGTGGATTCTTATGTGGTGATACCGAGCAAAAGCGAGAGACCGGATGTTTGCTCTATAACAACCAGAAAGCAATTGAACAAAAATCGTCTCTGCGCAGGTGTATTCGCGCAGATATTCCGTTGAAAAATAAAAATTAATCAAATTTCCATTTCGCGAGCCAACGCGAATTTTATTTACCAGCAAATGGGAAGCCCAGAATCAAATACAAGTATGAAATCCCCAAAACGAGCTGTTTTGATCCAAAAGGCAGATATAAAAAGCGGAAACACAAAGCATCATCAGACAGACTGACGCAGAGACCAAGGAGAAGAATGTAATTGATATCCCCTTGACTTAGGTCAAGCGGCTCCTATGTTCGCCTCCCTTCACTTCTCGTCACTTCTTCCCTGTCTCAAAAGTACTTACTGACCTCAGGAGCGACTACTTCAAAGACTGTTTCCTCACAAACCAACTTACTGACTTACGGACCCTAGAAGTGGCAACTTCAAAATGAACATTCCTTACCTACAAGACGCCTCCACATTCCTAAGCCTTTTATCTCTTTCAGCTCATTATTTGCTATGAACATTCTAACCTCCGTTGAACCTTTTGCTAGTTATCACCACACTTACTTTTCCAAAGTCTGTTTACACGTAAGTGAATATAATGAACCAGACTGGAATTGGAACTCGGCTCTCCTGTTTCCCTGGCAAAAAATCTAATGACTTGTTTTCACTTGATTTGTTTGCAGTGCATCAGCACGTACTGTAAAGATTCATAAAATAATACTAAAAGGCATTCCATCGTAAGATAAATAATGGTGATAGCTTTAGTGTGGGTGATAGCTTTTATCCTTGCACTCTTTTCCCTCTTAATTTTTTTTTTTTTAACTACAAAGGAAGAACAAAAGACGAATTTCTGTCATTTGCCTTCAGTTTTTCTGAAGTCGTATTCAGCAAATTCGTTATCAAAGAAACAGCAGACTTTTGACAAACGAGCCAATAACAAGCAATGAAATAACTTTTGTTTAAGTGAGCACACTTTAAGATTCCTTTCTTCGAGGTCGTTTGTGGAAAAAAAAAGGTCTATAAAACTGCAATTCTTTTGGTTAGTTTCTCTTTTATTATTTGTTCCTTATTTTTATAATTTTTTTCCCGGCTCAATTTATTTTTACTCACATAAAAGGTATCATTTTTGCTCAGCCTTCCTTAAGAAAGCAAAGAATTTTATTGACAGATTTAATTTTTCTTATGTCGTTCAACAAGCTCTCTAATAATTTCCGTAGGGAGGAGTGAATATTTTTCAATGTTCTCTTTTCGCAATAGAAATCTAAAAAAGAAATGTAATATCACCCTCTCTTTTTTTTTTTTTTTTTTTTTTTTTTTGTAAGATTCAACTTGGTTACAGAATATAACACTTAAAACTTTTTCAAAAACGAGACATTTACTGAACCGGTTGACTTTGTGATAAAATTGCTTTAGCAATTTGCCGATTTCCTGTACTATTCGATAGACACATGGAGTAAAAGATGACTAAGAATGGTTACTGTTAGGGGCATATATTGATCCTATAAATAATAACAAGGTGGTATTATTGATAAGACACAAACACACCAAACTGAAACATATTGTTTCATTTGTACAGTTCCACAATTTCTTCCTTTTTTCTTTTTGTAATAATTTGGGAATTTTTCTGAAACTTGGAATTTTTACCCTATTCGGACTATTGTTCTCATCTTTGTTACCATATTCACAACGTTTTGATTGTTGTACGCTCCGGCATTTTAAGATGATATTTGTTGCAATATGAAGAGGAAAAGGAAATCACCGCCCTATGTGGAATATAGTTGAAATAATCCACAGAGAACATCGCTTAAAGGATCAGCGCAAATGCTTGACTAGAAAAATCTTTTAAACCGGCCAAGCATAGAAATGAATACAATATACAAACGCATCAATTTACTCAAGCTTGCTAGATAAGTCATATGTTATTTTCCTCTGTCCTTCTTGCCTTCAATATGTTCTGAGACTATCAAATTTTTCAAGCCCTCAGAGAACAAGATAAAAAGAGAAATAACAAATATTGTAATATGAGCTCTGGTAAAAGAAAAAAAAAACAGAAACCGAGACATTAAATTTACAAGTCCCAAAAATTCACTATTAGATCCGGTGAATAAAGGCGTTGGTTGATTGATTAAAAAGTGACTTAACCCAAAGAGTTGTGAGTTCTGTCCCTAGTCACAATGGCGGTAACAAAACCTTGGAGAGTTGAGTAATCAAAAGGGATTAACTGAAACTGAGATATCCAAGGGCATGGCATGCCGAATTGAATACTGGGTTCTGTTTGAAATTCCAGTGAATATCAGATGGAGAAGGCCGGAGTGTACAACGGTCGAAACGTCGTGAACATAGCAAAAAGGATGGGGATAACTGTTCGAACAATTTGAATAGTGTAAATAGTTACGATACCTCATCTAAGAAATAGAGACAAATTTTGAGCTTGTTTTCATTATTTACATGCAGTGTATTGTCCTCATCGTTTGTTATCTATATATATATATATATACCATCCGCCCGTGCATTGGATACTGCTGCCATATCTGGTCGGGTGCTCCTGCTATCCACCTCGGGGTCCTTGACAAAATCCAACGGAGAATCTGTAATGTAATAGATCCCAGTTTGGCAGATCAGATACAGTCACTTTCTTACCGGCGCAATGTGGCTTCCCTGTGTCTTTTCTACAGATACTTTCACGGCTCCGATGAACTGAGCTCACTGGTGCCCCCTATATATGAATTTACTCGAGCCACAAGATTAGCAACTGGGTCCCAACCTTTTCCTGTGAAACCAATAAATTGTAAACGCAAATTCTACTCTATCAGCTTCTTTTCTCGCATTTCCCGCCTGTGGAATTCCCTTTCATTTACTTGCTTTCCCGACAGCTATAATCTCCAAAAATTTAAATGTAAAGTCAATAATCATCTCTTATCTCACTAACCTGCATCCTCTCTCTCATGCTTCTTTCTCCGTCCACTCCACTCTCATCAGTATTCTCATCCTTCTCTTACCTACTTCCTGACATCCCCTATAACCTGTCACTCTTTCTCATCACTTTTCTCCTATGTAATCTCCTGCAAAACAGTGTCAGTAAAATGCCTTGCCTGGGGCAATATGATTATAAAAATAAATGTCTATACTATTGTAGATATAAAATAGGGGATAAATTCTACATTACAGTCAATATATAAACTGATCCCTCACTTCATGGCCACAGTCATCTTTCTCTTACCCACTTCCTGACACTCCCTATAACCTGTCACTCTTTCTCATCACTTTCCTCCTATATAATCTCCTGCAAAACAGTGGCATTAAAATGCCTTGCCTGGGGCAATATGATTATAAAAATAAATTTCTATACTATTGTAGATATAAAGTGGGGGATCAATTCTACATTACAATCAATATATAAACTGATCCCTCACTTTATGGCCACAGTCATCCTTTTCTTACTCACTTCCTGACACCCCTTATAACCTGTCACTCTTTCTCATAACTTTCTTCCTATGTAACCCCTGCAAAACAGTGGCAGTAAAATGCCTTGCTTGGGACGATATATTTATTAAAAAAAATGTAAATAATGATAATTCCCCACCCCAAATTTTGAACCTGACCAAACTGTCTGTAATTGGTTTATTATCAGACTCTTATTGTAACAAAATGTTTCCTATACTTTAATGTGTTATATCTGAATTTTTGTGATGACCTGTTATTATTTACATAATTTGTATACTGATTATTGGTCCCATCTTTGTTGCTACTATCAGCGTTTTGGTCATTCTGCAGTCCAGCCTTCGTCAGATATCTATCTATACGGATACTCTACATTAACAGAACCACTCATCCTCCTTTTTTAAACCTTAGCTCCTGGGATAACTGATAGATTTATATCCTTCCCTAGAAACTTAGTACGCAGTGAACCTATAGACTCAGGGAAGTGTATGCAAAGACATGCAATGTATAGTACATAAGCAAATAGGTGAAAAAAAGACAGGGTTACATAGAAATTATACACTTACCTCGCTTATCACTTCTCAAAATCGTGTTTATTATTAATGGATTCGGATATTGACCCTGTAGGATACAAAGCCTGTATCATCCAACAATTAACTGAAACGCAAAAAGTAAAATTATAAAAAAGAAATTTCTATACTATTATAATGTGGATATAAAGTGGGGGATCAATTCTACATTACAATCAATATATAAACTGATCCCTCACTTTATGGACACAGTCATCCTTTTCTTACCCACTTCCTGACACTCCCTATAACCTGTCACTCTTTCTTATCACTTTCTTTTTATGTAACCCCCTGCAAAACAGTGTCAGTAAAATGCCTTGCCTGGGGCAATATGATTATAAAAATAAATTTCTATACTATTGTAGATATAAAGTAGGGAATCTATTCTACATTACAATCAATATATAAACTGATCCCTCACTTTATGGCCACAGTCATCTTTTCTTACTCACTTCCTGACACCCCTTATAACCTGTCACTCTTTCTCATAACTTTCTTCCTATGTAACCCCTGCAAAACAGTGGCAGTAAAATGCCTTTCTTAGGGCGATATGTTTATAAGAAAAAAGTAAATCAAAAACTAAAATTGCACACCCGCAAAAATGGATCAGAATGACTGAAAACATTTTGGAAAAACCATAGACCAAGGCAAATTTTACAAGTTGGTTTGAAAATTAAGATTCTGGATTCTGATTGGATAGGAAATAACAAATTGATCTCTGATCCCGTTCAATTTTCTTCATACCTAACAAAATGGGTATGCTGTTTCAATCCAGTCACGTGACTAAATTTCACTCATTAACCCCACGTTCCTTGGCCGGCAAAAGTGAGTCAAATATGAGCAGCATCGAGACGACGCGCTAAAATTTAACAAAAGAAACTTCAAGCCGACCTCTGACGTATAAATTGCCGTCATACATTCGTTCTTCCTCTCCTGCCAATTTCCCTTTCTTCGTCTTCACTCACACGCCGTCAAAGAACCAAGATGCTTCAACTGACTCCAGGAACTAAAGTCGGCTAATACAATTCCCTTTCTTTTCACTTTTCCGCCGGCCATAAAGGAAAGGAACACAGACTTTATTAGTCGCCTGATTAATCTTTCTACATACATTTGTTCTGCTACTATCAACAATAAGCTGGATTCATTTAATTTCTTACACCTATTTCTCTGGAACATTTAACTGCGTACGTTTTTCTCTGCTTGCAAATTTGCTATAGTGTTCAGTTAACAAAATTCCACTTACTCTTCCAACCATTCAATCAACCTGATGATACCTTAAAATGTGGGAATTGTCGGCTATGTTTGGCAATGGTCTTGCACCAGACATAGCCGACCAACTCTACTATCCGATGTCGTTTTTAGCGAGGGTATATTGTTCAGGTTCCACCGCCAATGTATCAAGAATTTTGGTAGAACTTGCAAATAAAATTGACACCAAGGTCTCACCATTTTACAGTCAAAATAACAAATGTAACCCTAAATTCTATGCTAATATTTTCTTCTATCGCATTTCACGTTTAAGAAACTATTTCGGCTTCTTGCTTCTCGATCTTCGAAAATTTGAATGCAGTTTCAATCGTTATCTTCAGCAATTTCTTCTATTATCTCTGTCTCCTTAATAGTGTTTCATTCTAATATTTTCTAACACTCAGTAACCATCTTTGTATCTTAGTGGCTTTATTGCCTTGATTAGGGTGAAATGATTTTAAAAATGTGAATAAATATCCAAACATTGTTTCCTCGTTAAAAATGACATGGGGTCAATATCCGAATCCATTAATAATAAACAAGATTTTGAGAAGTGATAAGCGAGTAAGTGTATAATTTCTATGTCACCCTGTCTTTTTTTCACTTATTTGCTTATGTACCGTACATTGCTAAACAATGTAAATAGAAATATATCTTTGCAAACACTTCCCCGAATCTATTGGCTCACTTTGTACTAAGTTTTTAGGGAAAGATATAAATCTATCTCTTATCCCAGGAGCTATGGTTTAAATAACAGGGATGAATGGTTCCGTTAGCCTTGGATGTTAGCCATGCTAAGAGTTATAAGATACAGAATTCAAGCCATTCGGGCAGGTTGATAGAGTTGACTGGGGAATGACTACCCTGCCATTAGCTTCTCGTGAGGGATAAATATCGATCGTGAAAAGCACCCATGGCTCTACCTTAAGCGTTATCGCATGCTGTATATAGATTTAGCCGAAGGATGCAAAATCAAAAATGTAAAATATTAAATTTACATATTTTGTTTCTTTTTAATTGCATCGTCTACCTTTTTTCTGATTGATATTAATAGTTCTTTTTTCCATCCCTCTCAATGGATCATTTTTTCTCCGCCCCCTCCCCGTCATCATTCTTTCTCCACCCCCGTCTTCCGTCCACCTCCGCCAGCCTGTCTTTATTCTTTCTCTCCACCCCCGTCTTTATTCTTTCTCTCCACCCCATCCTGTTATTTCTCTCCACCCCCCCGTCGCGCTGTTCTCTCTCCACCCCCGTCTTTATTCTTTCTCTCCACCCCCGTCTTTATTCTTTCTCCACCCCCGTCTTTATTCTTTCTCTCACCCCCGTCTTTATTCTTTCTCTCCCCCCCGTCTTTATTCCTTTCTCCACCCCCCGTCGTGCCCTTCTTTCTCTCCACCCCGTCTTTATTCTTTCTCTCCACCCCCGTCTTTATTCTTTCTCTCCACCCCCGTCTTCCTTCTTTCTCTCCACCCCCCGTCTTTATTCTTTCTCTCCACCCCCGTCTTTATTCTTTCTCCTCACCCCGTCTTTATTCTTTCTCTCACCCCCGTCTTTATTCTTTCTCTACCCCCGTCTTATTCTTTCTCTCCACCCCCGTCTTATTCTTTCTCTCCCACCCCCGTCTTTATTCTTTCTCTCCACCCCCCGATGTTGTTCTTTCTCTCCACCCCCCCCGTCTTTATTCTTTCTCTCCCCCCGTCTTTTTCATTCTTTCTCTCCCGTCTTTATTCTTTCTCTCCACCCCCGTCTTTATTCTTTCTCTCCACCCCCGTCTTTATTCTTTCTCTCCACCCCCGTCTTCCATTCTTTCTCTCCACCCCCCCCCGTCTTTATTCTTTCTCTCCACACCCCCGTCTTTATTCTTTCTCTCCCCCCCGTCTTTATTCTTTCTCTCCACCCCCCCCGTCTTTATTCTTTCTCTCCACCCCCATCTTTAATGTTCTCTCCACCCCCGTCTTTTGTGTTCTCTCCACACCCCCGTCTTCCTTTCTTTCTCTCCACCCCCCCGTCTTTATTCTTTCTCGCCACCCCCCCCGTCTTTATTCTTTCTCGCCACCCCCCCGTCTTTATTCTTTCTCTCCACCCCCGTCTTCCTTCTTTTTCTCTCCACCCCCGTCTTTATTCTTTTTCTCTCCCACCCCCGTCTTATTCTTTCTCTCCACCCCCCGTCTTCCTTCTTTCTCTTCCCCCCCGCCCGTCTTTATTCTTTCTCTCCACCCCACCCCGTCTCTTTATCCTTTCTCTCCACCCCCCGTCTTTATCCTTTCTCTCTCCACCCCCCCGTCTTTATCCTTTCTCTCCACCATCTTTATCCTTTCTCTCCACCCCCCCCCCGTCTTTATTCTTTCTCTCCCGCCCTCCGTCTTTATTCTTTCTCTCCACCCCCGTCTTTATTCTTTCTCTCCACCCCGTCTTTATTCTTTCTCTCCCCCCCGTCTTTATTCTTTCTCTCCACCCCCCGTCTTTATTCTTTCTCTCCCACCCCCCCCCGTCTTTCCTTCTTTCTCTCCCCCCCCTCTTTTGTTCTTTCTCTCCCACCCCCGTCTTTATTCTTTCTCCACCCCCCCCCCCCGTCTTCGTGTGTTCTCTCCACCCCCCCCCCCCCCCGTCTTGTTCGTTTCTCCCCCCCCCGTCTTCATTGTTCTCTCCACCCCGTCTTCGTTCGTTTCTCTCCATCCTCCCCCGTCTTCACTCATTCGTTTCTCTCCATCCCCGTCTTCACTCATTCGTTTCTCTCCATCCCCGTCTTTACTCATTCGTTTCTCTCCACCCCCGTCTCCACTCATTCGTTTCTCTCCACCCCCGTCTTCACTCATTCGTTTCTCTCCACCCCCGTCTTCACTCATTCGTTTCTCTCCACCCCCGTCTTCACTCATTCGTTTCTCTCCACCCCCGTCTTCACTCATTCGTTTCCCTCCACCCTCGTCTTCACTCATTCGTTTCTCTTTCATCTATATTCTTTCTTTTTCCTTCCCATGATTCACTAACAACCTCTCATTAATTTTTCCTCTGATTACATTTTTTCCTGAAACTTTTCGCTGATACTTTTGTTTTGTTTTTTTTCTTTTAATAAAAAGTTTTCTAAAACAGGGATTTTACAGTTGAAATGGCTGGATGTAGCCTAAAGTTTCTTTATATCACACTTCTCGTTTATGGTAATTTCAGCTGGGTTTTTTTTTTCTTAATCAATTTTGATCTTGCAAAATTTTAAATGCAATGTAAGTCGTTATCTTCCGTCATCTTAACTCATATTTTTTTTATTGTCCTCTCTCCTTAATAGTAGTTTTTTTCATATTCTCTATCATTCAGTAATTTAAATGCAATGTCAATCATTATCTTTCGTCTTCTGAAGTCTTATTCTTTTAATGTCCCCTCTCCTTAATAGTAGTTTTTTTTCTTATATTCTCTCACAGTCAGTAACCTAATGCGTTTTAGTGGAATTATAACTTTTTGACAAAAGTGAACACATTTGCATTGATGGATTCGATTAAAATATTTTCAAATATTGTGCTCTTTCTGGTGAGTGATGTAAACTGTAAATTATTTACTGAGTTCTAACGACTCCTGAACAGCGATAACGCATTTTTCGTAAACTTTACGATCCTTACTTGATGTGTTATGTCTCTTTAAAGATATAAACAAAGAATTACTTTTACATTGACAAATACATGTTATATTTTTCTGTGTGTAATTTTTACTTGTGTATTTCACTACTGCAGTAAAATTTTCTGTCACTGCATGTCTTTTTCTTTTTCTTTTGTTTTCTTTTCTCTTTTTCTTTTTCTGTTTCTTTAATTTTCTTTTTTCTTTTCTGTTTCTTTAATTTTCTTTTTTCTTTTCTGTTTCTTTAATTTTCTTTTTTCTTTTCTGTTTTCTTTTCTTTTCTTTTTCTCTTTTTCTTTTCTGTTTTCTTTTCTCTTTTTCTTTTCTGTTTTCTTTTCTCTTTTTCTTTTTACTTTTCGTTTTCTCTTTTTCTTTTTACTTTTCGTTTTCTCTTTTTCTTTTTACTTTTCGTTTTCTCTTTTTCTTTTTACTTTTCGTTTTCTCTTTTTCTTTTTACTTTTCGTTTTCTCTTTTTCTTTTTACTTTTCGTTTTCTCTTTTTCTTTTTACTTTTTTCTTTTTCTTTTTACTTTTTTCTTTTTCTTTTTTACTTTTTTCTTTTTACTTTTTTCTTTTTACTTTTTTCTTTTTCTTTTTCTTTTTACTTTTCTCTTTTTACTTTTCTCTTTTTTCTTTTTACTTTTCTCTTTTTTTCTTTTTACTTTTCTCTTTTTTCTTTTTACTTTTCTCTTTTTTTCTTTTTACTTTTCTCTTTTTTCTTTTTACTTTTCTCTTTTCACTTTTCTCTTTTTTCTTCTCTCTTTTTTCTTCTCTCTTTTTTCTTCTCTCTTTTTTCTTTTCTCTTTTTTCTTTTCTCTTTTTGCTTTTTTCTTTTTACTTTTCTCTTTTTTTCTTTTCCATCTATGTGCCGTGTCTTTTTAGGGCGTAGTTGATCATAGCTATCTTTTGTAGATCTTAAGAAATTTTCTCTCACAAACCCTGGTCCGCCATCAATTTACTCAAATTCGTTAGGTAGGTTATGTATTGTTTTCCTCTGTCCTTTTTACTTTCAGTCTGTCTTGTTAGTATCATTTTCCAAGCCCTCTTTCCTTGTTATATACCTTCAAAGTTACAACTTCCACTTCCGGATGTTCAGTATAAGTTTCCTTTTTGTTTCTGTTTTCTCTAAAACTTCGTCGTTGCTCACATGTTCAGTTTGTGGTATTCTCAGCATCCTTCTGTAGAACTACATTTTTGTTTCTAGTTTTTTCTTCATACTAAAAGAAAATAAAAATATAAACATTAATCTTTTGTTTGTTTCAGGATCTCACTGTGACGGTAGCATCAGAACTCCCATCTTATGAAGTGGAATTAATTGAAGATATTGACGAACATCATGTGGTGAACCGGCAGTCGTTTGTAGATGAACAGGAATGGCACCTTTACATGCACACGGAGACTGAAAAGAAGGAGTTAGCGATTGACCAAGCGGACGCAACTGTTCGGCGGTCGGCACTTTCCGTAAAATGTCGGGCAGCGCGACGGCCTGGATACTTCGTGTGGAATATATTCATGGTTACGGTATGTATCCTTTAATTTTTACCAGGTTAAAAATAAATTAAATGATATGAAAGCTACTATGCGAATGATATGAACATATTTTAAAACTGCAATTTTGAATATGTTTATTTTATTATTTATAAGAAACTATTTTTTATAAAAAAAAAAAAGAAAAGAGTTTCATGTATAAAATATTATATTGTATTACCAAATATGTGGATTGCGTTGGTGGTATTTGCGGTTGTTACAAAGATTTGTCCAAATATTCATTTGGAAAAAAATGTTAGACAAGTCAGAAGAATACAAATGAAGTTTTTATTTTCTAGAAAGATAACATTCTAAAAAAATTTAGACATGTTTTCTCTTCAATTCTGAAAAGAAATGTTTATTTGGTTATAATTACCAAGTCCGGTACATCATCTTACAAGAGTCTGTCTCTCTTCACACGTCAGAAAAATGCATTTTCTCTTCGCAACGTCTACCAAGAGACTGTTCTCAATACAGAATATGCTTTATGGAACTTGCTAAGCGCGGTGCATACTAATTAGAGATAAAAAAGGAAAGTAAATCTATCAAATTTAATTTACTCTCACGTAGAAAGCATAAATTGTGGACATCTGTTGGCTGAATAAATTATTTTTTTGTAGGTTTTTTTCTGTTGTTTAGGAATTGCGAATTCTCTCTTATCAACGAATATTTAATACAGAAAATATAAGATTTATGACTGCAATCTTCATAATCTTTCTCAGTTTTCTCTCCTTGGAGAGAAAAATACTCTGTATAGAGTTTCAGCATTTTGATTATTCCTTCTTGCGTCTTTATTATATGGAAAAGTGTAATATCTAAATTATCAAAATTAGGCCCAAAGGAATTAATGGCGGACCTGAAGCAGACTACCACCACGTTTAATTTCGTTGGTTTTCATTTTATTTTACTTTTTTCAGCACAGTCATATCAATTGTTACTTAAAATTTCCAATTGTCAAAAAAAAAAATTTGAAAAATTAAAATATTTAAACAAATTTAGAGGGGGGTCAGTTTCTCATACAACGTTATAGTAAATCGATCCTTCATTTTCAACCACTTGCGTTGGGATCGCTTTGTTTGTTAATTTCGTTGTTTTTTTTTACTTTTTTCAGCGCAGTTCTATCGAGTGTTACTTAAACTTTCCGATTATCAAAAAAAATTTGAAAATGTACAATATTTGAACAAATTTGTGGGGGTCAGTTTCTCATACAACGTTAAAGTAAATCGAACCTCCATTTTCAATCCACTGTAAGGTTGTATGGGAAACTGGTCCCCACCTAAAATCGTTTAAATGTAAAAAATTTTGCAAACTTTTGTCATTCGTAAAGTTTAAGGTGTAAAAGATAATATTGCACTGAAAAAAGTCCAAAATATTTGATAATGAACAAATTTAAAGGTGGCGGTAATATCGTACCGGCGACTGGTTTCGAAATGGAGGCTCGATTTACTATAACGTTGTATAAGAAACTGATCCCCCACCAGAAAATGTTTAAATATTGAAATTTTTCAATTTTTTTTTTGTTTTTTTGTCAATCGTAAAGATAAGGGGGTAATCGATAGGACCGCGCTGAAAAAGAAAAAAGAAAGACAACGAAATGAAACGTGGTCGTAGTCTGCTTCAGGTCCGACGAATTAATTTCTTTCAATGTAGATATTTTGAAATTTTTATCAAGCAGTGGTGTTATAATTCATGGCAAAATCACAGACTTGTAGTTACGAATAAAATTTAGAAATAAAGTTAATAATAACAAAACCAGCTTTTAAAAACAAACTGTAAAGATACACACGAAAATTTTAATATGTACATTCTTGATTCGATTTTCAAAATTATTCATATATTTCAAAAATTATCCATCTGTTTAGAAATATCACTGGATATGCTAAACTCTTTGTGAAAATTTCACTGCCAGTCTTCCATATATTTTAGAGAAAACACGAACAGTTAATTTCCTGAAGTAAACTAATCAAAGGGGGCGGTCTTTGGAATCTCTGGTTGATAATACAGAAATTGTGCGTGAAGATACTTTTTCCGTTTAAACCATCAATTCTTAAAGCCAAAAAAATAACCAGTTGTGTGATAAGAATGTTCCATTTCAAGAAATTTATTTTTTACCGAGCTTGCTTATAGCTTTGTTTTTTAGGTTCTCATTTTTTTATTTCTTTTTCTTTTTTTTTCTTTTTTTTTTTTTTTTTTGGGAATTGTGGGTTTTACGCACAGTCTTGTGGTATTTACAGGAGATGAAGTTTCAGCAAATTTCCTCAATATCCCAGTGCTTTTTCTTGCTACGTTTGTTGATTTTAATATCCCTTTGATCTAATTAGTAATTTTTCCTTGGATTTGTAATTTTTCCAATCTTCTTGCAATAGACCTTGCAATAGACTGTTCCAGTCATTCCTATAATAATAAGAGGTAAAATCGTCATCTTCACAATCAAGTTTCTTCACTTCTTTCACAAGATGCAAATATTGATTTAAATTTTCACCCTTCCAATTTTATTCTGGCAAAAACGGTCATGCAACGCTTTCTCTTCTTTTACTGTAATTTGTTCAAGTTCTTCTGATCAGTTAGACGCTGCACTTGAATTTTCAAATCTCAAATAATTATTTTCCTGCTTTAATTTTGCTTAAACGGTTTCTGTACACGAGCTAATTCAAGTTTTTGCACAGTTCGACTAAATTGTAATTCCTCTCCATTCATATTTAAATTCATACTCCTCCTGAAAAGGTTTGTGCAACACTATTTCAATTGGTTATAAACTATAGCTCATTGTCATGAGCTATAGTTTATAACCAATCGAAATGACGCGTTGAGTTTTCCTTTATAAATTTCATATATATATATATATAAGTAAATAAATTAGGAGTAGTAAAAAACCGTATTAAGGCCAGAAATAAATGAAATTTAATACTTACAGGCATTGTGAAAGAAAACAAGATGAACAATAAAAAGTAAAAAAACAAAAAAACAAGGAAGAACGACCGACCGGTTTCAATCCCAACTTCTTCAGGGTCATCTGGAAAATTTTTCATTTTTAAAAAGACACAAAAAAAATCAATTAAAAAATGTTTTTATAGACAACGAAAATGGAGGAACAAGAAAAGAAAAAAAATTGAGTGATTCTTTTTTAAAATATATTTCTGACAATTCATTCAATGTTAACATTGCGAGAACAATAAAAGAACAGGAATTAAGAACACACACAAAAAAAAAATAACGACAGACGTTGCATTTAATTTTTTAACATAAAAGTTAATTGGAAAGCAAAAGGCCGGAAGAGATTTCCATGAGTGAGAAGAAACTGTCAACTTAGAATTTACGGTTGCATCTAGCCATTTCAACCATAAAATGATGAGGTCTTAACGCCAATTTAGTACTGCGCTTAAATGCATGAAGTCTAGATATTATGAACAATTAACATGAAAGTATTTATAGAAAAGGCGCAGAGAAGCTACATTACGGCAGTGGGAAAGTAACTAAAGCCGAGATGTCTGGGTAGGACCACTGAGTTGCAGATTCTTCTCTGAATTTTATCAAGTATCTACAAATATACAACAAAAGCACCAGATAATGTGTGATAGCAATACTGTAAGCATTATGGTGGATTTGTCAACATGTAAATTTTCTTAAGGAAATTAGTTTATCTAAAATTAAAATTTAACTCCAAAAAGAGCAAAATGTCACGCTTTCATTACTCAATTCAACGTTTTTATGAAATTGCTTCTGTATATAATTTTTAGGTTTTTACATTTTTTAATATATCTTCTAGAAACAGAAATAGAATATAATATACCCATAGCCTTGTTTCTGGAATGAGGTCGTCTTTATAAATAACTGGTTACTCTTTCGTGACGCATCAAAAGAGGAATGCTTAGACATTTAGTCCGAAAAACGTCAGTGAGAATGTCAAATATATCGTTAAAACAGATGCAACCTCTGAAGCAAATTCAACCAGTAATCTTTTGTGGCCATCGTATTTGAACAACGTATTTTCACGATGTCTTTTAAAAAGAATATATTTAACGGTTCTTTTTTTTTTTTTATTTCAAATCACAAGTTGTCCACTTCGACCAAAGAATATGACTGTCAGTTGAAAGGCTCCAGAAAGGTAGATAATCAGGTACTGGAATAATAAAAAAAAAGGAACAGGTACAAATCATTTCCCAAGAAAGTAATGGTTAGCAGTAGGCTAGTCACCTACTGCGTTGTTGTTATGTGCGTTATCATCTTAAGTACCTAATTACCAAGTCCCCTTAATGGTCTATTAGTAGAAGGACACCATCAAAAAGTTATCTATGCACATTTGGAATGTTTCGTTTATATGAAGAGGTTTTGCGGATGACGTGCAGGAATTCGGTAATCAATGACACGATCACAACAGGGACAAACGTAGTTTTAAGTTTTCCGCATTTCGTTACTTTGATTTGCTGGCCTTTATTATTGTCATTTTTCATCATAATTCGATTTCTGCTATGGTCGCACTAACTACCAAGTCTGCAGGAAAAACCTAATGCAGGTTGTTGTGTGTTTTTATGGCTCCATTTCATTTTTTTTTTTTTTCATATTTCCCTAACATCCCTAGCGTTACATAGACAAAGTCTTAGTGTGTGGGCTGTACTTAGCAAGACAGTTTTTTTGTGTATATCTCTTAAGCTGGGATTTCTAGTGATTATTTCAATGTGTTGTTTTGTTCCATTTTTTATCATTCCAAGTGCACTCACTATCACTGGTACGGAACTTGTTTTCAATTTCCAGGTCTTTATATTTTGACAGTTTTTTTAAATTCCTTGGTTGCTATGTTACAATCCGCTGGACAAGCCATATCAATTAATAAGCAAGTTTTTTTTTCTTTTTGGTTTTTAACAATGATGTCCGGCCTATTTGCTTCAATTTATCTGTCTGTATAGATGGTGTAATTCCATAGAATGATGACATCTATTTCTGTAACCTGTGCTGGGTGATGTTCATTACCCAATGACGCTATCACAATCGTAATTTTAAGTTTTCCGCATTTTGTTACTACGATTTGCTGGCCTTTATTATTATTATTATTATTATTATTATTATTATTATTATTACTTTGGAAAGAGTAACACATCAACAAATTGACGACAAAGTACATGTTTACGACACCGCATACCCAGTCTGACAAGGTTACACCTGATACATGCATCACAGGCAAATGCGCGCAATATGGTGACAAATTATTTTATAAAAGCAACACGCAACCGCACAGATGAAATCCAGTTAAAGGACAGAAAGCTGTGGAGAGCCATAATCGCCTAAGTCCTGAAGAAACACGGCACTCCGATGAACTTAGATCACTGGTGCCCCCTAGGTACGAATTTGCACGAGATACTAGATTAGCAACTAGGTCCCACCCTTTTACAGTGAAACCGATAAAATGTAGCCGCAATTTCTACTCCAACAGCTTCTTTTCTCGCACTTCAAGACTGTGGAATTCCCTTTCACATACTTGCTTCCCCCGACAGCTACAATCTCCAGGAGTTTAAATGTAAGGTCAATAGACACCTCCTAACACACTAACTCGCATCCATTCTCTCAAACACTCTTCCCATCTACCCAACCCTCAGCCTCGGTACCCTTACCAGTCTATCACCCTCCTTCTGACATTTCCTATATCTAACCACTCTTTCTCTTTACCTTCCCCTATATAACCCCTTGCGCAATAGTGGCAGTGGAATGCCTTGCTTGGGGTGAAATGATTAAAAAAAATAAAGGACAACGACCTGCACGTTCAGATGATCTAGATATGTCTACCAACTTGTCTTCACAGCCTCACTCTTCAGATTTTAAAAAGAAATTCAAGAAAAGATTTTATCATGATTCTTCTCAACTATTCCTGCTCATTAACAGATAGACAGTGACATTTCCTTGGGGTACATGCTTAACTGGTTCAGGTCACAAGCAAATTTCTGACACTGAACGGGATATTTACTCTAGCTCTTTGTCTCTATTTCTGAGACAAGGTAGTATTTACAGTATTTGCATTATTTGGACTATTATCCTCATCTTTGTTGCCGTTTGTACGACGTTTAATAATAGATCATTCTATCTGTCTATATTTCTGAGACGGGGTAGTATTTACAGTATTTGCATTATTTGGACTATTATCCTCATCTTTGTTGCCGTTTGTACGACGTTTAATAATAGATCATTCTATTTGTCTATATTTCTGAGACGAGGTAGTATTTACAATATTTGCATTATTTGGACTATTGTCCTCATCTTTGTTGACATTTCGGCCGTTGTGCATTCCAGCCGCCTTTAGGTTCTAGAAATTTCAGACCAAACCCTTTATTACAATTACTGGAGTATATGAACTCCATTCCTTGCCTCTTCTGGAAGACATGAGTTATCTCCCTCTAACCCTGTAAGTTACTTGTTCACCACTGCAGTAGCCTGGTATTGAACTTACAACTCTTTGGGTCAACTCATAGGAACTAACCAACGTCTATATCCACTGGGCTATATGTCCTTAAGGAGCACCTGAAGAAGGCCGAAGCGTACAGTGGCCGAAATGTCGTACAAATGGCAACAAAGATGAGGACAATAGTCCGTATAATGTAAATACTGTTACTCTAGCTCGTTTTAATTTCTAAAGAAAAAAATTATTATTTATTGTCTGTGACATTTTCTGTCCTTATAATTATTAAAACTCGGTATATTTGAGTAGCAATTGTTCTTTTAAATATGCATTGTTAAAAACAATAGACGTTTTGTGTCTATTATATTTAATGACCTTTCTAATAATCTACTTAAAACAAATTCTTTTTTTTCTACTCCGCACCCGGGAGCGATGATGAACCAAAGAAGTCGAAAGCTTAGGACAGCACTAAATATGTGTAAATTAATTCGCATACAACATATTTGCGAAAGAATATTCGTATACTAGAAAAAAAAGATCGTTATATCTAATGCACAATATATATCTTGTTTTTAACGTGTGTGGTTGTGTATGCGTGTGTATATACGTTTTGTATGTATGTGTGTGTGTGTATTCGACTAACTTATCTAATGATAAAATTTTTCTTTAATTTGTCACTTTTAAGGGACCGATCTTTATTTTTATTTTAGTTTTTGTGGTTTTTTTTTTGGGAGGGGGGGGTCTTTATTTTTGAATTTCATTCGTGTAAAATCTTCTGTACAATAAAAACAAAAGATGATGATAGTTCGCCTGAAATAGACCTAAACTTCCGCTTAACCATGGAATAACGTAATCTTTTTATTTTTAAATATATATATATATATATACACACACACAGATTCGTGTAAAATTCTTTGTCCAATAAAGACGGAAGCTGATGAGGGTTCGCCTGAAATAGGCCTAAACTTCCGCTTAACCATGGAATAACGTAATTTTTTTATTTTTAAATATATATATATATATATATATATATATATATATATATATATACACACACACACACACACACACACACAGATTCGTGTAAAATTCTTTGTCCAATAAAGACGGAAGCTGATGATGGTTCGCCTGAAATAGGCCTAAACTTCCAATTTATCATGAAATAACGTGTCTGCCTTAATTGTTCTTATATATTCCATGACTCCCCAGATTCATTGGAGTACTACAGCTGCAGTAAAAGTGGTTTACCTTGAGTAAGATAGCCAGAGGGAGCCCAACCCGCTCTAAGATATATATATATATATATATATATATATATATATATATATATATATACGATAAAAATATATTAGGAATTTGAATAAGTTCTAGCTGTTTTTTCAAGGAAAGTAATGTTTTATTTACAAAAATTTGTAAGAAACATGTCACTGAAAGTGTTGTCTATCGCTAGCCAATACATTTTTTCCATCTTTGTGACAGCATTTGATTTTCACCCATCTTTTGGTCTCTTCATAAGAATGAAAGTAATTATCAACCAGGCAATGTGCTCTCGATCGGAACAAATGATAATCGGACGGGGAAATATCTGGTAAATACGGCGGGTTGGGTAAGACTTCGTATTCAAGCGCTTCCAAATAGGTTTTCACCCGTTTTACAACATGTTGTCTAGTGTTTTCATGTGACAAAATAACTCTGTTGTGTCTCTGCAAATATAGCGGGCAGATTTTCTTCAATGCTTGGCTCAAACCCAATCATTGGTAGTCAATAACGATCTCCCGTGATTGTTTTGGTCAGTTTGAGCAGCTCATAATAAACTATACCCAGCTGATCCCACTAAATGTCGAAACTTTCAGATATTCACAAACTTCTAAATATGGATATTAGGCTTGCCGCCGATACATGGCTGGGCTTCCCCCACGATTTTCTACGCTTAAGATTATCGTATTGTCTCCACTTTTCATTGTCGGTTACGATACGATGCAAATAAACTTTTCTTTTATTCTGTTGAAGCAGCTGTTTACACAGGACCAGGCGCCGTTCGGCGTCTTTCGGCTTCAACTCGCACAGCACCATTGTCCTTTTTATATAATTCCTAATGCTTTAAAACGTTTCGAAACTCTAAATGATTCTGCAAGTTCTTCTTGCGCCTGACATGAGTCTTCATGAAGTAATGGTCCCAATTCTTCGTCTATACTGTGTGCTTCAGCTGCAGATTTCTTTTGAATAAAATAGTGCAGTAAAATTCAACTTTTTGACACGAACTCCGACATTTTTAATGCTATGTAAAACAAAGTTGTTTACACTTAGACGGAATGACATACACTGAATTTAAAGCTTGTTGATAGTACTTTCTTATATATGTTACCATCTGAAACTACACACGCGCTGTTTTGAGAACGCCATCTGTTAGGAAACAGCGATAACTTATTCAAGGTCCTAATAGTTTTAAAGTATGCTATATTTATGGGAAGAAGTACTCAATCTCAGAGATAGAGCGTATGTAAATATAAAAATAAACACTGAGGGCATCACCAAATAGCGACAGTCTGTTTTATGTTTGAACGCAATTTTGAGCTGTAGATTGTGTTCGGGCACGAAACCCTGTCGCAAATCGATGGTAACCTGAATATATATATATATATATATATATATATATATATGCGATTGAGCCCTGTAGAGAGGGGGAATTTTCATGAACAGCTATTTACGGCTTTAGGCTATATTCTCTGGTAAACTTGTTGAATGCCCGTTCGAAGCGGTTATCAAATAGAACACTTTCGCTGTCGGCATTGTTCACCTATCCTAAAATACATTACAATCTATGAAATTGACCTTTCTCTGACGTTGCGCTTATGGGCTGATCGGTGAATATCCGACTGCTGTCAAATCAGTCGGGTTTCAGTCTCGGCTTGAGGCAAAACGGTTTATCAAGCTGCACTGAAGCTGTGAAACATGCTTTTCTGTGGTTGGTTTATATATGTATATATATATATATATATATATCGAGGCAGCAAGTAATTTTCTAAACATATGCTGTTAAATATAAGATGAAAAAACTCTCAAAAACAATCCGTATAAATGTTAAACCAGTGGAAAGCAATAATCAAATTAAACTCATTATATATTATAAAAAGTTTAAAACAATTCACCTCATAGTCTATAACAACCCAACAAGCACTAAACTAAATTCTCTACAAAAAACCAATGTAGTGTACCAATTTACATGCCCATTCAGAGATTGCATCTCTGATACTAATCAAAAACCTAGTACATATATTGTTTTTACTACAACCACGCTCTCCCGTAGACTTACATGTCATCTTTCTGATCAGAGTACTATTAAACAACATTTCTCTGAAAAACATAAACATGTAGGTTATGTCAGACAGATTTTGGTCAACAATACGGTGATCCTTACTCATACACACAGTAAGAGGAGCCTGCAGATATTGGAGGCTATGTACATCAAATCGAAACAACCAACACTCAATAAAATTAACTTTAAAACAGGAAATAACATATTACATTGCATTTGACTATATGGTTTTGTTGTCATTTCGCGCTATCCCGCGGTGTGACGTCATAAAACCGCATCGCAAACTTAAGAAATGCGTTTATTATTTTTGGTAACTATTGCCGTTGCCAAGCGGAGTTTTATGTCAACGCAAAATAAAATCGTCGGTGATGGTGGATTTTATAATATTTCAGTTTAAACAACCTCTCTGAAGATGGCTCATGTGAGCCGAAAGCTTAGAAGAAAACCAATAAATAAATGTCCAAATGTTGGCGAATTTTTGTCTTTATTTTCAACTGAAATTAAAGCAAAAATACGATGTTTAGAACGGCTCATGATTAAACATAATAGACATTCATTCTCTCTTATATTTAACAGCATATATATATATATATATATATATATAGTCATCCGCAGACAGATCTCTTTCGCGGTATCACAGCTCATCGGTACGGTTAGATATCCGATTGCTTTTTACCTAGGATCGAAACCCGACCGAATGGGCGTCAGTCAGTGATTCTACCTCTGAGCTATGTACGCTCGGTAAAAGGAGGTAGACTTTTTAGCTTCTATATTATCATTATACATGCCCAATCGCCAGAGAGCTCTAATTCATTACTGAATGAGCGATGCGTACATGCTAGAGTAGCTACTGTTTTTCAAAGTCTACCATTCTTTCAGAGTGCTCAATCAGGGTGTGAGAGCGTGTATGTATATATATATATATATATATATATATATATATATATATATTGATTGTTTAATACTTAGTTTTTGGTCATAATAGGGCTAGACTAGTACACATTTGTATTTAAAGTGTTCGATACAATTATATTGTAAAACTTTCGAATACTTTCCATTTGTAAACGAGTTATTTCGCTGTCCAAGTTTCTACCATGAGTGGTGTCTTCAGGCGATTACAAATGGAATATATATACTTGTGTCTTATCCCAATAGCTACTTTTGTAGTGATATAACATATTCATGTTATAATTTCTAAATAATATATATATATATATATATATATATATATATATATATATATATACGCACAAGGAAGAGTATGCTTTGATTTTCTATATGGCTGTTTCTCCATGCTAAGTTTATGCATATTCTTTGATATATATGCACACTTTCGCGTTTAAGCTTATATTAATATACACGGTGTACGTAAGTATATTTATATATCTGGTGTTTTGCAGATATAAAGCTATTTTAAGTTAATTCATAACTTTACAGTTTTCCTGAAGACATTACTTCCCCAGCTCTTCCAGATAATTTCCTGTCTTCAGGGTTTGTAACTGGTTGGCTACATTTAATTAAAATGTTAATGAATTTCCTAAAAATAACGTATATGAACACATGAATAGATAGATAGATAGATAGATAGATAGATAGATAATCACATATACATGCAGATGCATGCCTGTTGCTGTATATCTATATATAAGTATATGTAAGTTCAGAAAACTCAAGGCACGAAATGGCTTTCTCAAAGAAAAAAATATTGATACGAAATTAGATTCATTTCCTGTCATTGCGATTTATCCTTGAAATTTCCGGAGAGACGTGGGAAAACTGATTAATTTGGCAGAAGATGAAATAATCTCTTTAAAATTCCCTGATCTTTTGTACAGCTCTTCGTAATATATATTTATATATGAGAGAGAGAGACGATAATTAAGGAACTTTCGAGTATTAAAATTGTTCTTACAGTAATGTTAACCCTGCCCAAGGCCTTGGACCCACTGGTGGTAGAAGGTTATAGAGTAAGTGGTACGGTTTGTATACGTGGTGAAGGTAACGGTTGATCCTAGAATTGAACAGATAAAGTTTGTCGTGATCAGAGAAGTATCCTCTTGTGAGTTGATTCTGCAAAGTAGGAGTTTGTGGAAAGAACCTGTTTGTGTGGAATTTACATCTCATCAATGGAATAGCAATATTTAACCATTTAAGCCAACGTTTTATCGAGCAATAAATGACTTTATTCTGGTGCGTTTGACTATATTCCACTGATATGTCATGTATTGGTAGGTATTGTAATTACATGCCAAAATTGAAAATAGTTTATTTTTATATTATTATTATTATTGTTGTTGTTGCTGTTATTTCCCAGTCTTTGTAACGAATTTTATTTTATATATTTTAACAGGCATCTCGACTAGCATTTAAAAATAGGGTTCCTTTTTTGAGGAGATTCGCGGTATATTTTAAAGATCTGGGTCTTCATACACTTGTTCTTAAACGGTTAAGGGCTTAAGACAATTCCTAAACAGTAATCAATGCGATTAGATATTTCGCTATTATGACACCACACACTGAAAAAAGAAAGAAAGCAGATGTGACGGAATCCCAATCATTGTCCTGAAGAAATATGCCCCGGAACTCTCCTCTGTCCCCTCCAAACTCTACAACTACTGTCTCTCTGTTTCTTGTTTTCCTTCTTGCTGGTAGTCTTCCTCTGTGGTTCCTGTACTTAAGAAATCTGGAGAAACCTTAGACCCCTCTAATTATCGCCCTTTCAGCCTCCCAACTCATTTTTGGCAGTGTTCGAGGCTATTATCAATGCTGAAGTGGTTCGACATCACAAAGCCCACTGCTTCTCTGATAAACAGTATGATTTCTTCTTCACCACGTCTACTGCTGATATTTTAGCGACCATCACAGAGTATATATACCGGGCTCTCGATGAGAACGGCGAAGCTGGAGCTGTTGCGCTAGATATCTCTGAGGCATTTGACAGTCTGGCATGCTGGCCTTCTATGCAAGCTACATGGCTATGTTATAACTGGACGACTGTTTTACCTAATCCAGTTTCTTTTCAAATCGCGTAATAAAGGTAGTGTTGAATGGGAATGCTTCCAGATATCATATGAATTCAGGTGTCCTTCAAGGCTCTATTCTAGGTCTTACGCTTTTTCTGATCTTCATCAACGATGACGCTGATGTAATCAGATCCCATGTACGCATCTACGCTGATGACACCAATATTTACTCCAGCCTCGATAAGAAATCTGACGAGGCTGACAAAGCAAACCTCGCTGCTGATTTTGAAAAGGACCTCCAATCTGTGGTGGACTGGGGTAAGAAATAGCACGGAAATTTTAATGCTTCCAAAACGAAGCTGCTATCCTTTAGCACATCGTGAATGGTAATGAATGCTTTTAGATATTTCACTATTATGACACCACACCCTAAAAAAGAAAGGAAGAAATGGTAACATAAGAGAAGAATGTAGCCTCAGAAATTACTTTCTTTGGCGAATCTGATATTTGTTTTGTGAAAAGCCAGCTTCCAATTGTGTTCAGTCGCTGGTTTCTGAATAAACGTTAGGAACATCTACACACTCTTAATAAATCATATTTTTTTTTAATATTATTCACAATAGTTTGAAAAGACCGATCAGCTTCATATCAGTGAAGTATTCATAACTTTATTACAAACTAGTTTAAAATTAATAGTAAGTATTACATGAACCTATAAATGATTTTGTCAATATTTAAAGCAAAACAAACCTCGCTTCTGATCTTGAAAAGAACCTCCAATCTGTGGTGGACTGGAGTAAGAAATAGCACGGAAATTTTAATTCTTCCAAAATGAAGCTGCTATCCTTCAACCACCATAAAGAATCGCTTCTATTCCCCATCAGCATGAGTCAGGCTATTTTCCCTGAAACAAAACACTGCGCCTCCTCGGCCTAACTCTCCCAGCCGACCTCAAGTGCAATGACTATATTGAATCCCTAGCTACATCTGTTGCTAGGAAGGTTGGTTCACTGTGTAGAGCCAGAAGGTTTTTCTCGTCTGAAATTATCATGCACATATATAAATCTACCATCCGTTCGAGCATTGAATACTGCTATCACATCTGGTCGAGTGCCTCTGCTATTCATCTCGTGGTTCTTGACAAAATCCAACTGAGAATCTGAATTGTAATTGATACTGATCTGATAGCTCAACTCCAGTCACTTTCTCGCCGACGTAATGTAGCTTCCCTGTGACTCTTCTACAAATACTTTCACGACCTCTTCTCCAATGAACTTAGCTCCCTCGTACCCCGTCTACATGAATTTAGTAGAGCTACTAGACTAGCGACTAGGTTTCGCCCTTTTACAGTGAACCGATCAAATGTAACCTCAACTTCTATTCAAACAGCTTCTTTGCTCGCACTTCCCACCTGTGGAATTCCCTCCCGTATATTTGCTTCCCTGACAGCTACAATTTCCAAGAATTTAAATGCAATGTTAATTGCCATCTCTTATCTCCTTGACTCGCGTCCTTTCCCTGACAACCTTTGTATTATGTTCTTCTCCCTTTCCACTCTACTCTCATGCAGCTCTCTTCACACCAGTGTTCTCAATCTACATCAATGATCTCCCCGATGCCATAAGATCACAAGTAGACATGTACGCCGATGATACCACAGTATACGCTCGCCTCGATCAAAAATCTGGTGTTGATGATAAGGCGAACCTCGCAGCTGAGCTTGAAAAGGACCTCCAATCCGTGGTGGATTGGAGTAGGAAATGGCTCGTAAAATTCAATTCTTCCAAAACGAAGCTGCTGTCAATTAACCATTGCAGACGACCGCACCTCCCTCCCATTAGCATGGAACAGGCATGCCTGCTTGGCCTGACACTCTCATCGGACCTCAAGTGGAATGACTACGTCGAATCCATTGCTAAATCCGCTGCTATGAAAGTTGGCTCTCTGTGCAGGGCCCGGAAATTCTTTCCGCCTGAATCTATCCTGCACTTATAAAAATCTACCATCCGCCCGTGTTTTAAATACTCTTGCCACATCTGATCAAGTGCTCCTGCTATTCTCCTCGGGCTTCTTGACAAAATACAGCGAAGAATCTGTAACGTGATTGATACCGACTTAGCTGACCGCCTTTAGTCACTCTCTCACCGGCGTGACGTGGCTTCCCTGAGCCTCTTTTATAAATACTTTCATGGCTTCTGCTCTGACGAACTTAAATCACTTGTGCACCCTATGTGTGAGTTTGCACGAGATACTAGATTGGCAACTAGGTCCCACTCCTTTACAGTAAAACCGATGAAATGTAACCGCAATTTCTACTCCAACAGTTTCTTTTCTCGCACTTCCAGCCTGTGGAATTACCTTCCGCATGCTTGCTTCCCTGGTGGCTATAACCCCCAGGAGTTTAAATGTAAGGTCAATAGACACCTCCTAACACACTAACCCTCCCATTCTCTCCAACTCTCCCCCTATGTACATCCTAACTCGTCTATCGTCCTGTGTAATCCCCTGCGCTATAGTGGCAGTGGAATGCCTTGCTTGGAGTGACATGATTAAAAAAAATAAAAATTAAAAAATACTTCTCTTACCCATTCTCTGACATCCTTTGTAACTTGGTCCTCTTTCTCATCACTCACCTCTTATTTAACCCCCTCTCCGCTGGCCACCAGAGGTAGTTCTGCCTTGCTTGGGGTGAAATGATTTTTAAAAAAATAAAAAATGTTTGCAAAACGTTTTAAAGTTCAAGTGACGACTTATTTTTTCAGAGAGTTCACTGAAAAGAACAGATATCGATAGGTGATAATTATTTCCGATTATACCAGAGTGATTGGCGAAACACATCATATGGCATCAGAATGGAAGTCGAATTCTGGACGGAAATCTGAGGTGACCTGTATGCTAGTTGAAGGTCATTTCTCCAAGACAAACTTACTTGTAACCTTATTTCCAGATGACTGGTATTAATTCTTTATCAGTTTTAAAGATAAGAGATTTCTCTCACATTGGAGAATACAATTATTTTTGTCGGGAAAAGTAACTGAACTGATTGAATCTGGGTAAAACAATTATAGCCATAATATTGTCGTCCTGTTGTGACAAGTTTGTTGACCCTAGGTCAAAATTAGACTGTAAGAATTTCTTGTCTTGGGCTACCGAGCTATTGGGACGGACAGGCAAGAGATAAGAGAGAGTAGGTTCTCTCCCGCTCATCGGTGAAGGGCCCGGAGACTCAGTTGAAATTGATAACTGATATTGTTTTCATTTCGAGCTGGCAAGAATTATACAGTGAAGGTTTTGGGTCTTTTTAATAAAACTGAGGTGGAAAACAAAATTTGCGAATTTGGGACCAGTGATTTGAATAAGACGGTTGAACTGAGATCAGCGTGCTGCTAAAGACGATTAAGTAAACTTCGTCTCGGAGAACATTGATACTGAATGCATTATTGAAATACCAGCCAACTGTCGAGTGTCACCAACATTGACTTGCTTATAATTGCGTATATAATCGATATATAAATATATAAAATAAAAGTACACCTGTGGCGTTGCAGTGTTCTACTGAATTTATTCCGTTTGCTAACTATCAGCTACCGCGTATTGTGTAAATCTGGTCTCAACCATATGCTCGACCTCTCGCGTGTCAGGGCTAATCTAGCCAGGTGATAACGAGCAACGCTACTTTGGCTGGTCCGAGATCAGACAACATAACGTGGGAGGACTGGTTAAAGGTTGAGAAGGATAGGTCAAGGTACGCCTGCGTCATCGTGTTATAACGTTCTATCAGTTTGGATGACGCAAGTCCCCCAGAAAGCAACACACTGCACCTTCTTGACCTCACTCTCTCAAACGATCTCAAGTGGAATGACCACATCGAATCAATAGCTACATCTACCACTAAGAAAGCTGGGTCACTAATGGGCTGGGAAGTTTTTTTCTCGTAAGAATCCATCTTGCTCATTTATAAATCTCCGATTCATTCATGCATTTAGTCCTGTCGCGATATCTGGTCGGATGCTCCTGCTATCAGGATACTTGACAAAATGCAAAGAAGTATCTGCAGCATAATCTATTCTGATTTAGCAGCTCAATGTCAGTTACTTACTTTCTCACCGATGCAATGTGGCTTCCCTCTGTCTTTTCTACAAATATTTTCACGGATTCTGCTCTAACGAGCTTCTTTCCCTGGTGACCCGACCACATGAATTTACTCTTGCTACTAGACTAGCAACTAGGTCCCACCCTTTCACCATCAAAATCGTCAAATGTAACCGCCAATTCTACTCCACCAGTTTCTTTTCTTGCACTTCTCGCCTGCGGAACTCTCTTCTGTATACTGGCTTCCCTGATAGCTACAATTTTAAATGTAACGTCAGTTACCATATTTTATCTCCTTGATTCCCATCTTTCTCTTATCCTTTCTTTGCCATTCCTTGTACCTTATTCTGTTTTCTTTTCTCTCATTGTAACCCACTGCGCACCAATGGTGGTCCTGCTTTGCAGGGGTGAAACGATTATAAAAAAAAAATTATAAGTCTCCAAAGACTTCATAAGAGGATTTTTGTTTTAGGTGGGAGAATTTTTATTGGTTGTAGTTTTGGTTGCTTCTAGTCTTTCTTTGATCTTTGATGAGGTTGTCCAGTATTCACACATAGAAGAACAGACATCACATAACAAACCAGTACTCTCCTCTTTGTTTCAAACGAAATTTTTCTGTCTCTTTTTCCTACACTGCTTAGCTTTTTGGAATAAGTCCTTTTTCCATACCAATTTGCCTTCAGATCTCTGTCCGACTTTCCATCTGCTGTTAGAACACTTCTTAGGTATTTAAATTTTTGTACTTGCTTGATTGTAGGATCCCCCACCTGTATTTGGCATTTTGGGTTGCTCTTTTTGCTGATGACCATGCATTCAGTTTTTTTGGAGTTTATTTGTAGTCTTTTTTGTCACTCTCTTCATCCACCTTCTGTAGGAGGTCTTGTAGTTTCCTTAGATGCCTTAATTCCTTTGTGCTTTAGTCGTGAATACGTTCTTTTCCCGTTTATTACTATATAACTTACCGCATGATATGACCTCATCTGAAACCATTTTTCTTAAATTAGTCTTTCTGTGGTTGCAACCTAACAACAGGAAATTTACAATTTCAAAAAACATGCTATATGCCATTTCATTCGAAGTCTCATCTTTATGAATGCTATCTATCAAATGAAAAAAATAAACTAGCGGAGGTAAACCACAACTTTGAAAATGGAATATTTTCTTATAGTTTTAAAATTCTACTCTTTTTGCTTTTTTCTGGTTTATAGACACACAATGTTGAAATGCCAATACTGATCAGCATAGGTCAATACCTAAATGAGTGACTGCTTGGAAAATTCAGGTGCTATACTATTGAATATACAGGTAGTGTAGTGGATAATGGCTTGGAATGGTTAATCAAAAAGTTCCAATTCTGTGTTCCTTATATTTGCTTACACACAAATGCATAAATTCATCTCATATCTTCTGCCAGCAATGAGTTAATTAGTATGATTTGTACCACTAAATCATTATCATCCACCCCCAAAAAGATCTTAGAATCTAAAAATATTTCTGGCTTAAATTACTTACAACTTGTTGACATGCCATAGAACACTAATCAATCAAATCAAATTGCTTTTTTCTAGCTTATCTAAAGAAAATCATGTTAAAAATAAAAGCTTTAGGTTTTCATGAACTATACTGTTGAACATTACAGTGTCTATTTAGCCATATGAAAAATATTTTGTAGAAAAATTAACTACTTCAAATTCAGCAAATAGTTAACCTTCTCTTTGATCATTTCAAAATTTACTGTTCCTGTCTATGAACTCGAAACAAAACCCCCTCCCCAGCTTCAATCTATAGAAAGAACTTGGCAAGTAGCATTGTCTCATTAAAACATTTGCACAATCTGGAAGTTGCAAATATTTGTAACTAGATATCAGGTGATTTGGGATTTGGCACAGAGAAGCACCACTTGGCACATATCCCAGAATGTCATTTGGTAAATAGTTTCTCAGAGAGGATAACCTTTGATTAGACATTTCCTATCTCAAATGATACGTATTATTTTATGTAAAGTTTTCTATCTATTGATAGTTATCTGAATATGGATGCATATGCAAGTAAATCGAAGTGGAAACTATTGCAGCTGACTTGCTATCATTCAGATTTTGAATATTTACAAACTGTTTTATGCTGCACCCATTCTCAGATGATAACTTTACAGGGACACGGGATTTGCAATTCAATTCTCTTTCTTATATTAAGGTATAAGCTTGTTTTTAATATCAAAATTATATTGTTGGAATAGGATCCAAAAAAAACACTTTCTTTTCACGAAAGGAATAATTATCTTCTGTTTCCTAGCAACAAAACTTAGTAATAAATTTTTGTACATTGTATAACATGTGAATAGTTCTGGGTGTCGGTTAGGATCTTATGACATCATAAGTATAAAAATAAATGCAAAGGCCTGAAGGATTTCATGTTTCCAAATGATGGAGAAGAGGTGAGGCACTCAAACTAGATCTTGTTTCTAATTGATAGACCATCAGTAGCTGGCATGGAATAACACTTCCCAATGAATAACTTAAGACAGACATGAAATCCTCTCCCAAATATTTGCCCACTATATATATATATATATATAGAGAGAGAGAGTGAGTGACGGTTTGGCTCTAGGAATCAACACTGTATAATGACTGTCAGTTTTATACTCTGAAAGAAACTTTGGATGATGATCATTTAGCAAATTGCCTGAAGATTGCATGAGAACAGAATATAAGTTAACATATTGGGTTAATTTCTATGTCCACATAATCTTTACTTGCAAACGCTCTATCTATAAGTGATCCCATAAATAAACCAAATGCTAAATATATATATATATATATATATATACATATTTATAAATGGAACTTTGTGTGTATGTGTATCTGTGGGTGTCTGTTACCTATAGACTCCGAAACGGCTGAACCGATTTTCTTGAAAATTTACTTAGTTGTACTATAAGCATCTGCAAGTGTTCTTAGCTAGGTTTTATGTCGAGGTACCCCTGATAAATATTGATAATCGAAAAAGTTGGATTATAGAATGAGTGGTCCGATTTTAACAAATTTGATACACTCATAAACAAAGACATAAGAAACGATATTCAGAAGTTTCAAGGTTGCAGTTCTTACAATAGTGCAGAAAATCGATTATATATATATATATATATATATAAATGGCAAGATGTTTGTGTGTGTGTATCTGTTTGTCTGTCTGCATGTCCTTTATACAAATCCACAATTTTTATCCAATTCTCACCAAACTTCACACAAATATTCTTTAGGCTGAGTCTGAGCTCCAGGACCATGGATTAGTTATTAGTTTTAAAGCTTTCATTACACCCGAGCAATGCCGGGCTATATTGCTAGTATATATATATATTTTGTCACTGTCTTCGGCCATCCGCCACGGTAGGGATGGACTTATATTTTCAATTCAATTATCTTTATTGTTAATAGCTTAAATGTTCTATGTTTACTGTGTGTTAATATTTACTCTTTGATAATGGCTTATGTGAGCCAAAAACTTAGACCCGATAAAAAATTCAACAAATACTGTGATTTTTTGTTGTCTTTTAACGACATCACCATCAAGTATATCAGACGGTATGAACGGATCCTACACAAAATTAATAGACAAAACTTGTCTATATTATTCAATGAAACCTGCATTAATATATATATATATATATATATATATATATATATATATGGATAGCTGGCCACTTATATCCAAGGAAGTCTATTAGGGTGGATAGTTAATCCCCATGTTTATTCATTACCCATAGAGCCTGCCTGGAGTTTATCCTGTAACTATGATAAGCAGACCTTAGTTACAGTTTCTGAAAGAGAGCATGTTCTCTAGCATAAACAACAGCTTGAACAAGTCCAGGATTATTTACAACAGTATTTAGGGGAAAGAGTCTAGGGTAAATAACACGAGCCAACTTTTACTATCCCAAAAGCAGGTTTTCATCCTAAGAAAAGAAACGAATCAAAAATGGCAACTACACAAAGCAAACTGATTGAAATTTAATGAGCTGATAATCACCAATCAACATGGAAATTCTCAATGAACTAGAACCAATAGTCTCCTTTATAAACATACCAACACAAATACTTACCTGCCATATTTTGTGGTGGGTGAGGATCCGAATCATCACTCAGTTGCATCTCTGTAATGAGAGACAGAGTGCAGCTCAGTTCAAGGATAGGCATGCAATTGAGAAAAATTATACTGAGAGGTACACAGTCCTGGGTAACAGTGTCCCAAGGTTGCACCACCCCATTGCACAAGAGGGGTGAATTAGTAGTCAACACCGGGGCCAGCACGACTAGCAATTGCAGGGACTGAGCAATTTTTGGCCCTTGCCTGCTTGTATACATTTGGGCTCCCCATATTAAATCTTGATCTTGTTTTACATCCATGTCCTAGTGGGGGAGATGAGGTAAATATCCATACTAACACAAACAGTAAGATAGATAATACCAAAGTCTTTCTTCAACCCACATACTAAATCAGAAGACTGGCTCAGAGCAGAATGCAGAGAATCAGTTAAAACAAGGATAAAATACTTACGATATCCTTACACAACCAAACCATGTCAACCTACAGAAGTACAAGCAAGCTCGACCAAAAGCATGCTGTATAATTAACAATCCAAAAGAGAATCTTGGCAAAACTACATCTCCAGATTAACAACAAAACCCCAATAAATAAAACATGGGAAATAAGGAGCATTAATGGAAAACATCACAAACTGCACTTCACCAAAACAAATGGCAATAAATACACTTGAAAAAAAAAAAATTGATCTAACAGCAACAAAATTTCAAAGAAATTTCTCAACAAAACATTACACTCACAAATTTCAAAAATATAAAAACATTATGGAACAAGAAAACAATCATTTCAAACAATAAAGAAGACAATATTTTATGGCAAAACTAAAACAAGAAAACAATCATTTCAAACAATAAAGAAGACAATATTTTATGGCAAAACTAAAACAAGAAAACAATCATTTCAAACAATAAAGAAGACAATATTTTATGGCAAAACTAAAACAAGAAAACAATCATTTCAAACAATAAAGAAGACAATATTTTATGGCAAAACTAATGCAAGAAAACAATCATTTCAAACAATAAAGAAGACAATATTTTATGGCAAAACTAAAACAAGAAAACAATCATTTCAAACAATAAAGAAGACAATATTTTATGGCAAAACTAAAACAAGAAAACAATCATTTCAAACAATAAAGAAGACAATATTTTATGGCAAAACTAATGCAAGAAAACAATCATTTCAAACAATAAAGAAGACAATATTTTATGGCAAAACTAAAACAAGAAAACAATCATTTCAAACAATAAAGAAGACAATATTTTATGGCAAAACTAAAGCAAGAAAACAATCATTTCAAACAATAAAGAAGACAATATTTTATGGCAAAACTAAAACAAGAAAACAATCATTTCAAACAATAAAGAAGACAATATTTTATGGCAAAACTAAAACAAGAAAACAATCATTTCAAACAATAAAGAAGACAATATTTTATGGCAAAACTAATGCAAGAAAACAATCATTTCAAACAATAAAGAAGACAATATTTTATGGCAAAACTAAAACAAGAAAACAATCATTTCAAACAATAAAGAAGACAATATTTTATGGCAAAACTAAAACAAGAAAACAATCATTTCAAACAATAAAGAAGACAATATTTTATGGCAAAACTAAAACAAGAAAACAATCATTTCAAACAATAAAGAAGACAATATTTTATGGCAAAACTAATGCAAGAAAACAATCATTTCAAACAATAAAGAAGACAATATTTTATGGCAAAACTAAAACAAGAAAACAATCATTTCAAACAATAAAGAAGACAATGAACTGTATAAATATCAGCTGACAACAAAAAAAGGAGAATATAGAGCCATTGTCTGACTGTAGACAAAACATAATGCTCAACAGGATAAGAACCAGACAGTCGTGACACTCGCACAAATGTTCAAGGCAGAAACTATACTTCAGTGTACCCACAACAACCAATTTCTCACCATAAAATATATCTTGACAAAATGCAAGAAACAAAAAAAAAATATGTAGCAACTATTCAGTCAGTTAAGTGCCATATGTGATACACGCTTGGGCGATCATGTTTTGAAAGAGACATAACAGACTGGACAGAAGATTATCCCGCAGTAGGTTGCCATTGCTTTCTGTGGTAGACTGGTTGACAGCCAAGACTATAGAACCCAATCTGTCCTGTTATTTCACTCATAACTAGAGGAAAGAGATGGACTAATACCTTTCCCAAGAGTATTTGTGCAAAGTGAATGCAAGGAATTCAACTGGAATTCAAACTCGGCTCCCTGATTTGTCGTTCCGAGTTAATATAACACTGCACCACAAGGCACATCCATAGCAAATATTACCAAGCATAAAATCTTTACATGCTCTTCAAAAATATACCTGCAGCCCAAATAAAAAAATATCTGAAGAAAACAAATTACTTTCAACTTCTACAGAAAATAGAGCTTTTCAACTTACCTTTTTAAAACATACCTGAATAAAAAATCCAGTTTCAGCATTAAATGACCCACTGGGGTGTTGATGTGCTGGTAAGACTAATAAGCAATTAGTCAGGGACTCCACCAGAAATTTGGAAATTTCTGTATTGCTTTTCATTTTTACCGGAAACCCAATAGGAATATTTCAAAGCTTTTGAGTGTCTATCTGAGGACCGTGCAGAGGATTCAGAAAGAGTTTCGATGATATAATCAGTCAACACCATGGTGTTCGGAGGGATCGTTAGTGATGATGACATTATGACCCATCTTCCTACATAACTCACACTCAAAACAGAGACCTACATCAAGTGCCTTGAAGAGGTATTGCTAAGATGGTGGTTGTTGCAAGACTCTCTGTCAACAGAACTTTGCAAGATGCTACACAAACAGGAGAACCTGGTCATGGTTGTCAAACAATTTCTGTGACCGCATCACCATCTGGCTAGCTAACTCCCCAGACTCTAACCCCTTTTATTGTTATGTGTCGTGTGCAGTTGAGAGACCAACAAAACTCCTTGTAACACTACAGATGAACTGAAGGAAAGAATTATGGCAGCATTCCTGATCTTAGACAAGGAAATCATCCAGAAGAGATGCAAGAGAATTCAAAGCCATATGGAGGCTGTGGTTAAAACCAATGGTGATCTTAATGAATAAATGTAATCTTGAATATTTGAAAATATTTCGTGTAATTTTGGTAAATATATCTGTTAAAATGAGGTTATTCTGAGTTATTTACATTTTTTTTATAATTTAGATGAAAATTTATTCACTGCATCCTATATATACATATAAATAGAGAGAAAAATAAAGAGACAGTGACAGACAGATTTAATAAGCTGCTTAATAAAATTTGAAGAATAAAAAGCCAACAAATTGATAATTATATTGGCAATAAGACTGATGATTGATTATATTTATTATATATTAGCTTTTTGAATCACAAAAAGAATGATTCTAATGTCTAAATTTTCAGACACACTTTTAATTTTTTTCAATGAGACAAGTAATAAAAAAAAGTGGGACTTACTCTTCCAAGGAATGTTGTTTAGAGTGCCCTTTCATTTTAATTATATATATTGTGTGTATTTTGGAGGCATTTTTCCATTAATACAGGTTTTGCTGAATAATATAGACAAGTTTTGTCTATTTTATACAGGATCCTTTCGTATAGCCTTATAAGCTTGATAGTGCCGTTGTTAAAAGACAATAAGAAATCGTAGTAATTGTTGATTTTTTTATCAGGCCTGAGCTTTCGGCTTACATAAGCCATTATCAAAGAGTGAACATTTAACATATAGTGAACAGAGATATATATATATATATATATATATATATATGGCCATATCTGACTACCGGGCACAGGTCCGGACCGATCAGTACAATCATAGTGAAAATCCGAGCAAGAAAAATTGTCTTCATCAAAAATCAAACTAAACAATTCACTAAAAAAGAAAGAAAGAAAAACAAAGAAAATACCCAAATGAATGCAGTAAAAACCTGTTTGTTTATTTATTAATTTTGGGAGAAAAGACTGGTTATACTCAGAAAGTCTGAACCCGATTTCCTGCTTTCGTTCACATTCTGTGCCTAATTTCCATTGGAATAGCCGAAAAAATCCACAAAAATCATAGTTTCTGGAAACGGATGATACTGATGATAGCATCAGCTATGGCCCTGTATATATATATATATATATATATATATAATAGTTGCCTCCATAACACATACATACACAGACATAATTTTCTTCATGTTTTGTGAAATCAATTAGCAGCATTGGACAACAGAGGCTACAAATAGGGACAGATGGCAATACAAGGTCTTCCAAGAAATCACCTTCACTGAAGTATAGAGCAAATTTAACACATTGAAATAAGAACTTCCTTTGATTGCTAAATCTCTCTCTATAAAAATATTCCTGCATGTTTTGCTGGCTATTTTTTTTTATTGGCAATAGACAATAATCTTTACCAAAATCCAGCATATGATGATAATTACAAATAAAATTTATAAAATAAATGTAGATTAATTCTGTGCTGATTAAAATAAAAATAATCTTTGTAATGTGGAAAATTGTGATATTTTTTTAAAATTTATGTACAGATTTCAAATGCTGAGTACAGCTTTAATGCTTAGCTATTTACATAATTCAGCCTATTCTAGTACACAGTCACAAGTATGTAGCAGCCAATGAAAATGAACTCATATACTAGTCTACATAACTTTCTTATTGACTATTACTCTCCATCAAGATGTCCAGCTCTACTGCAATCTATAAATTTTTCATGTATGAAAACAGACAAATTCACTCGCCTTCAAGAATTGTTTATTTAATTCAACTGTGTGCAAGAAACGCAAAGTGAATTATTGATCTATTCACCCAAGAGAAATCACTGAAGTTTGCCTCAAGATAGGATGAAACTTTTAACTTGTTAAAGACAATTTTCCAGTGATGTACTTGCCTAAGAAAAAAACAAATTTAATAGCAACGTTTGCAACGGTGATAGACATGCATCATCTTTACAAATATATAACCAGGGCCAGATTATCCTTTAGGCTAGTTCATGCTGTAGCTTAGGCCTCAGGGCCAAATTATCCTTTATGCAAGTATAGGCTGCAGCCTAGTGCCCCTCAAGCTTTCATAAAGCAATGATTTAATTTTATAAATCTTATAACTTCTAAATAGTTCCATAAACTGAAATGATATCAATATGAGAAACTCAAATTTATTTGATTTTGCAAGCAGAAAAGCAAGGAAAGGAAGATTTTAGTTTCTGGTATTATGTTTCAAGTGGATAACATGTTTGGTTTTAGTTCAGAATGTTCAAATTTTTTAATTTTTATAAAGTAGTGACTTTAATTTTCTAGATGTTATAGCTTCTAAGTAGTTTTTTTTTTTTCAATCATTTCACCCCAAGCAATATTGTACCACCACTGATGAACAGGGGCTACATAAAAGTTTAGACAAGAAGCGAATGAGAAGTAAGACGGACCAGTTACAGGGGGTGTCAGAGAAAGAGCAAGAGAATGATGGAAACACAGGTGTGAAGACAGTTGCGAAGGTAGAAAGAAAGGAAAAGTACAAAATATACAGGGTGATGTAGAAGAACTTTAGTCAAGTGGATAAGAGATGGGTATTGACATTGCATTTCAATTCCTGGAGGTAGTAGCCATCAGGAAAGCAAGTATACGAAAGGAGTTCCACAGGCAGGAAGTGCAAGAAAAGAAGCTGTTGGAGTAGAATTGTTGGCTGCATTTGGTTGATCTAACTGTAAATGGGTGGGACCTTGTTGCCAGTCTAGTTGCACAAGTAAATTCTAGTGGTGAGGGCACCAGTGACTTAAGTTCGTCAAAGTAGAAGCCATGAATATATTTGTAGAATAGACAGAGGGAAGTCACATCCTGCCGGTGAGAAAGTGGCTGGGGCTATCACGTTAGAGATTCTTTTTTGGAGCCTGTCGAGAACACTGAGATGAACAGCAGGGACACCTGACCATACATGACAACAGTATTCTATGCACAGACGGACGGTTGATTTGTATGTGCAAAATGGATTCAGGCATAAAAAACTTCCTGGCCCAACACAGTGAACCAACCTTCCCAGCAGTGGACTTAGCTATTGATTCAATGTAATGATTCCACTTGAGGTCAGAAGATGAGGTAAGGCCAAGGAGACACAGTATATTGCTTTCAGGGAGATCCGCTTGATCCATGCTTATTGACAGGTTGCCATTGCTTTCTGCGGTAGACTGGTTGCCAACCAAGGCTATAGAACCCAATCTGTCCTGTTATTTAACCCATAACTGGAAGGAATAGATGGATTAATACCTTTCCCAAGGGTATTTGCGCGTAAATGAATGTAATGAATTCAGCTGGAATTCGAACTCGGCTCCCCGATTTCTTGTTCCGAGCTGATATCCAATGCACCACAACCCCTAAACAAATAAAAATATGTATAAATGGAGTCAACCACAAAAAAAAAAATCTGATGGTATAGTTCACGCAAACCTGGCCTTTGTTCATTTATTATCAAAACCACATCAAAATTATAATGGTAACCCTACTGTATGACTCTACTACCAAACATTGGGTTTTTTTACTATGGTGGTTGTTATGGGGCCTACCCATTGTACCATAATGAACTCTTCTCATGATTATAAATATAGGAAAACTATCTCAAGTGGATGTTCAGCAATTGACGATTGACAGAGGATTTGAGTTGGTCTCCACTAAGCAGTCAGCCTGACATGTAATACTTTTGCTTGTTTTTCATTAATATTTTATTTCACAAATAACTGAGTTGTGCTTTTCTTCCTGACCCATTCTGGTCTACAACACTGGTGACGAAGGATACTTAATGGTCTTCACACAGGAACCAGATAAAAAAAAATTCTTTTAGCCAGTATCCCCAATATTTGTGTTGATGAAATATATGCTAATTTGGTTTGCAATAAATAGTAAAGCAATGGAATACTTTCACTAAAAAGAGACATGATCGCCCAAGCGTGTATCACCTTTGCCACTTAGCTGACTGTCTGAAAGAACATGTAGATTAAAAACCCACTGTTCAAGCATTTACTTGTGTGTCTATGTATATATTTCTCTCCTGCCATGGTCATGGAGAGTGAGACAATAGCAAGGCAGCATTGGCTCAGTTCATTAAAGAGACAATAAATAGCAAGGCACTCTTGACTCAGTTCATTCTCTTTATTATCAGTTATTAAACCTTACTAACAGTTAGGAAAGCTCTTGCCACATATTTGCTTTTATCAGTGATTTATTTTATTTTTTGCAATGATTATGTCATTGAGTAGGGAAAAATATTTATATCTTCTCTGTTATGATAAAGACTGCTGTGTATTTAATTGTGTATATATATATATATATATATATTTAATGTATATATATATATATATATATATGAAACAATCCTCTCAAGTATTTTGCCATCATTTTTTATGGCAGAAGTACACTCATTATGGTAAGAATATTAACAATTTTTTTCCAGATGTGCATTCTATTTTTGTATAAACAGTTATCAAAAATCAATAATTATCAGAGAGCATCAAACAAAATTAAATGTGCCTTATGATAAGCAGCCATTATTAGAGGCAAACTATTAAAGGTACATTAACCCCAAAAACATAAATAGAATTTGCTCATATATATATATATATATATATATATATATATATATATAATATGTATTCAAAAATTATAACATGGATATGTTACAATATCACTACAAAACTAGCTATTTTGTTTCGACACTTCTTGAAATAACCACATCACTTGATAAGACACAAGAAGTGTCGAAACAAAATAGCTAGTTTTGTAGTGATATTGTAACATATCCATGTTATAATTTCTGAATAAATATTATTAGCTCTACTTTGTATTGAGCACTTTTTTAAAAATAGTGTTTCTTTGGACAAGGAATATTATTCCACCCATACTTGTGTATATATATATATATATATATATATATATATATATAATCTTTTCTCACACTTGTTTCTTGTGGAACTCTCTCCTAGTTTTTGCTCTCTAGTCAAGTTTGATCTTCAAAAATTTAAAGGTAGTATCAGGCATTATTGTTTCTTTTTCTTTGTTCTGCTCCTTAATAATAATTTTTCTCATATTCTGTCACATTCAGTTATCCCCTGCATGTTAGGGGCTTTCTTGCCTTGCCTGGGATGAAATGATAATTAACGCACACACACACACACACAGATTGGGAGACTGAATTAAGAATTTATTTTGTCATGCATAGTGTTTTCCTTTATTTTGATTGTTTTCTTGTGATAAAGGAAGCCTAATACTTTCACTGGTAAAGAGAATATATATTTGACGTACAATTCAATGTGAAACAAACAAAGAAGTATCAACAAATCCCTTTCAGGTTTAAAACCTTTAAGAATTCTGAAAACATTGCAACAGCCATTTCAGTCTGGAAGTGAAAAGATCTTTAAAAATTTCTTCAGATATTTTAAAAAGGAACAAAGCAAGTTCAGTCTTAGGAGAAAGGGGAAAAAAAAAATGAACACTTCCAAGAAGCCATCTTTGATTTTGCTGCATTTGACATTTTGCCTTTTGACCTTCTGTCATGATGTTTCTCTATGGCCCATTGATTTCTCATTTTGTTCATCTCTTATCCTCTGCTTCCTTTAACCTTTTTTGAGATGCCTCTATGTCTTCCATTTCTCAACATCCTGGAACTGGAATGTTACTATCAAATACCCTTCTGGAATTAAAAGTATAAACCATTTAATTTCTGTCATTTCATTCATAATTCATTCAAACATACGCACTGTAATGGGGGTGCTAGAGGGTGTCATCAGTGATGTCATTGCGAGGATCACTAGGGGGTTTTGGGTCTTTCAACATCATACCCCCCTCACCACACCGACCTGACCAGAGATGATCAGCCTCCGGCCCACCCTTGATAAGCGCTTTCAGATACTGGAAAATTACGTTTATGCCCAGTACGAAACCCTGCAAATGCTTCCGATTGGCGACAGTCAGAGCCACTTTCCATTTAGAGGCGAACCGCACATGAGCTCGTTCAAAACATTAATTTAGACGCAGAATTTCAGGGAATTTTAGCTAACAATTTGGAATCCAGGCACCCTCTCTTTTGATCCATAACCGATTAGCTGTTCTTTCCGCTGTTTCAGTTATGGACTTGAGTGCTTTCCTTTTTTTTACTCCCACTATCCCAATATCTGTTAAGGCTTTGCATAAGGACCTTGCTGCAAATCCTCTCGTCCCCACTTCTATACGAGTGCAGCTAGCCCTCCAGCCTTTAACCCTGCAACTCTCCAGCAGTTTGTCATATTTTAACTTCTTCCTTTCATGAGCTTCCTCTGCATTTTCTTCCCAAAAAATTGTTTTTAATAAAGTAAGAAACCTAGACACCTAGAAGTATGCTAGTGGTGTCTAACACCTCTACCAGATGTATCAGTTGACTATTAGACTTTTTTCAAGCTCTGAAAGCCATAAAAAGGATTAACAATAAATACTTGAGAGTAACTTTAGTAACACTTTTGTTTGTTTGAGTTTTGTTTAATGACATATCAATCTCAATGGGTTATTTAATGCCAAAAAGATAAGATTTTAAGGGTTTTTTAATGTTTGGCTACAGTAAGAAGGTTGATTTAGTCAGATTTTGATGAAAAATATCATTTGTTTTTTAATTTTAGAAAACTGAAAATGTCTTCTAGTTTTGTATTCAAAAGTTTATTGCTAGTAATCATTTTTTTTCCTTAAAAAAATGTATTAGGGCAATATTTTTTTTCCTTCAAAAATGTATATTTTTCTATAAAAGTCTATTTTTATGTATTTATTTCTATAAAAGTCTATTTTGATACTTTTATAGTGTTTTGACCCCAGTTTGGATGTTAAGTATTTTCCCATAGCTGGGACCCTAACAGATGCTACCACTACAGGTCAGAGTGGACCTGGGAACAACAGCAATTAAGAGGTGGTTCCATGCTCCTCACAACCTCCCAATCAGAGGCCTTGCTGCTAGATGCAGTTTACCATCATACCCAGGACCAGTAACATTTTTATAAATTTCTAACTACAGATATACAATTAATTCTATTAATAAGAGTGGAATTTTGTTAATAAAAATGGGCTTTCTCAACTCCTTTCTCACCAATTATTTTGGAGAATAACGTCTTATTTTCAGACAATTTTTTAAAAAATTGTTTTTAATAAAGTAAGAAACCTAGGCATCTAGAAGTATGCTAGTGGCATCTAACACCTCTACCAGATGTATTAGTTGACTATTAGACACTTTTCAAGCTCTGAAATCCATAAAAAGGATAAAATTTATATATATATATATATACACACACATCTGTATCAGGTTTTTAAATATTAAGTTTTTGATGTGTTTATTCATGTGTCTGAAAAAGACACTTTTGAAAAAACATATAAACATCTAAGCTAGGGTAGCGGTTAATATATAATATTATAAATTAAAAGGTTCCTCTTTCTAAGATCAATGGTTAAAAATGGTTTTGAGTAAGGTAAGCTAGAGACTTTTTGGCAAACACTCCTTTGAAACTTGTAAGCTGGCACGACAGAATTACAAAAAACTGTACCAAATAAAAAGAATAATACATCACTTGAGGACTACCAACAGCAGAAACAAATAAAATGGATAGCACATGTAACTCGAAGAGAAAATAATTGTATAATCAAAATGCTGATATTCCAAACAACTTCAAGAAAAGATTAGGATGGAAAACCCTATCTATACCGGAAAAGTCAATAACAGCTACAAGACTCAAAAAACCTATTTTTCTAAAAAAAAAATGAATTTAAAAGAAAAATTTTATTAATTTCAAATGACAGCAGTGCTAGTTGGTCAGTCAATGAATGCCAAATGTTTTCTTGTAGGTAAATTGTTTGTCCATTAATATTTATTAATTTTTCTTTTTAACTGTTACATAAAACTGTACTTTGTGGCTATTTGCTTAGCTTAGAATTAGTATGACAAGGGAACTGCTGCTACAAATCAGAATGGAACATGAAATATTGAAAAATACAATGAAGAAAAGAAGGTTTAGAGAATTTAACATTCATCTAAACTTATATAATAAATGGAACTTTGTGTGTGTCCGTTACCTATAGACTCCGAAACGGCTGAACTGATTTTCTTGAAAATTTACAGTTTTACTATAAGTGTCTGCAAGTGTTCTTAGCTAGGTTTTGTGTCGAGGTACCCCTGATAAATATAGAAATCCAATAATCAAAAAATCAGGTTGCAGAAGGAGTGGTCCGATTTAATCAAATTTGATACACTCATAGACAAAAACATAAGGAACGATATTCAGAAGTTTCAAGGTTGCAGTTCTTACAATAGTGCAGAAAATTGATTATATATATATATATATATATATATATATATATATATATATATATAAAAGGCAAGATGTTTGTGTGTGTCTGTTTATCTGCCTGTATATCTGTATTTTTTCAGCCCTTTTATTTTAGTTTTTGCTTTGGGTTTGGCTCTAAGTAGGTATAATTGTAGTTCTTAGTCTCAGCCATGATACCATTTACTCAGAGGACTTATTTAGCTTTCAAAATTCAATTTACGATGAAAGACTTATTTGATATTGATACCAGGAAATCAAAATTTGACTTATATCCATTCATTTTTCTTTCAGTCTACAGTTTCACTTTAACTGGAAACCACTATAGCTTTTTAGTCTTTCGTGTCAACGTCCAAAGAGTCTGAGCTCCAAGACCATAGATTAGTTTTAAATTCTTTCATTACACCCGAGCAACACGGGGCTATACTGCTACTAGAATATAAAGAGAAGCAGGGCTAAACAACAGACAACCTACTTGATGAGTTTAAGTGAAGAGAGACAGCAAAGGGGCTAAACTTACTTAGAGCAACAAAGGACAAGTTTTGCAAGGCCATGCTCACATGACCTGAAGAGACCTGGGATATAAAAAGAAATATGGATCACACAGTGAGGATCAAAGTCACTATACGGTTATACAGTGTGAAACTGTTACAAAAGAAAAACCTCATGATCCTGAAAGATTGATTATATCAGCATACAAAGTAATTATTAATCTGCTAAATAAGACCAGAAAATTTAATTCAACATGGGTCTTTTTAGCCTTTACATGTCAAAATCTTTCAGGAAACTCATTGATGGTAACAGGCACAGTTTCCACAGAAAAATATTGAAGCTCTGAATGTAAAATTAAATGGGTCAAAACACCCATAGAAACTGAAGCTTACTTCTTTGAAGCCTCTTTTTCATTGTGGCTGATGAAAGAAGCTGTCTTTTGGTTAAATTGTGGGGAAGCATCCCTAGATCATTTCGACATAGCCTCCATTTGGTTCTTTCCAGTGTTCTGGCCTCCCTAGCCAATTTTCTCATTGACATTATTAAATTCTGATTTTTACACACACCTGTCTAATGAGTTTTGGCAAACTGGAGGTGCAAGAACATCCTGGTCTCATTTTATCTTTGATGGAGGAAGTATTGTATTATTCGATTGTCCTTTTCATAGAAATTCTATTGATCCCAAGTTGTTTTCCTGCTTGGAATCCATTTTTATGTTGCTCATTTATATACTTTCTTTTAATTTCTGTAGTGTTGCCAGTAAATAGTAAAAACACTTTGAAAAAAAAATACAAAACTGTAGCATACATTGTTGGGTGAGTATCAAACCATAAACAATGTAATGACCAAAAAATTTAGAAATAGAATTCATTTGAAATTTTGTAACAGCATTTATGCCAAACTCTGAAGATTTTCAAAACCAACTAGCTAACAAAAAAGGTCCCACTTTTTTTTATTTTTTGTTTTTACTAAATTCTCTTTAGATTGACAAAAGGGCAGAGCAAATAAAGATCCAACAAGTATCAAATTGATTGGATTCCTAGATGAGCTTGTTAACCATCACACCAATATAGGTTCGCCTCATTATTATTTACTCAGCCTAGGTTGGCTCTTGCTACAGTTTTATTTTATGTGCTATGTCTATTCACAACATGAGGGATCATAGCTCTCCATAATTTCCTGTCCTTTGTAGCACTAACCAACATTTCACCATCTCTCTTTGTCCCTTCAATGCCATTCCTTACTATGAAATCTATTAAAACAAACTCAGTTTCTCTCAACTTTTCCTACTTTCAATATGTCTTGTGAGTGTCAGATTCTCCAATTCCCCTTTCCCCATTATATGTCCCAAAAGAGTAGACATTGGACTCAGTATACTAGCAAGCTTACTAATTATCTTGAGTTTTTATGTATTTATTAACTTTACTCTAGTGCAGTCGAAATCCACAACAATGAGACATTTAATAAAAAGTAACCTGATAAACAAGCTTATGAACCATTGTACTATGGTAAGGCACCCAAGCAAGTCTCTGATATTGCAATCAAAGTAATAAATATTTGCAGCCATCATCTCTTGGTATAGGTTTATAAAAATAGTCTAACATTTGCTAGATTTTCTTTCACTTTTCTGGGTTATTTTTTCATTTTACTTTTTTCTTTCCTTTCTTCCTTTTATTTTTTTCCTTTTTTTTTTGCATTTTTATTTTCTTTTGCAATTGTTTTCTTCTTTGCTGTTTTATTTTCTTCATTTCTTTCTTTCTTTCTCTATTTTCTTTTAGTTCTTTATTTGTACATTTTTATCTTTTTTTATTTCCCTTTTTCTTTCTTACTTCCCTTTACTTTCTTTTACATCTTGTTTTTCTATCTTCATTTAAATTTCTTTTTCATGTTATATTTGCAATTTTTCTTCATTTTTTTTTGTTTTTGTTTTATACTTTTCTTTTATTTCTGTATTTAAATTTTTCTTTCTTACATTTTTCATTTTGTTTTTTGTTTCTTTTCTTTTTCATTTTGTTCTTGTTTTCATCCTTTTATTTTTCATTTTGCTTTTCTTTCTTCCTTTTTTTTTTGTTGCTTAATTTTCTTTTGCTGAGTTTTTCATTTTGTTTTGTTTTTCTTGTTAAATTGTTTTTTGGTTCTTTTCTTTTTCAATTCGTTTTTCTTTCTTCCTTTTCTTTTGCTGTCTTTTTCATTTTGTTTTTTTTTCATTTTGTTTTTTTTTTCATTTTGTTTTTTTTTTCATTTTGTTTTTTTTTTCATTTTGTGTTTTTTTCATTTTGTGTTTTTTTCATTTTGTTTTTTTTTTCATTTTGTGTTTTTTTTTCATTTTGTGTTTTTTTTTCATTTTGTTTTTCTTTCTTCCTTTTCTTTTGCTTAATTTTCTTTTGCTTAATTTTCTTTTCCTATTTTTCATTTTGCTTTTGTTTTTCTTCTTTCCTTTTCTTTGCTTTATTTTCATTCTTCCTTTATCTTGATTTATTTTTTCCATTTTCTGTCTTTCATTCTTTTATCCTTCACTTTTAAAGTTCTTTTTCTTCCTTTTTTCTGATTTTTCTTTTTTTTCAATTCCTTATTTCATTTCATTTTCCTTCTTTTGATTCTTTTTTCATCTATTTTCTATTTGTTCAATATTCTTTTTATATTTTCCATATAGTTTTTCATTTCCATCTCTGTCTTCTTTATTTACTCTTATTAACTCATTCTCTTTCTTCCCTTCATTCCTATTATCTTTTTCTTCTAATGTTTTTTCTTCTCTTTTTCTTGTGTTCCTCTTCCTAATTAGATTTATACTTTCTTCTTTTATATTCATTCATCAATCTTTAGACAGCCACCAGATTCTCTTTCCTTCCTACTCACTGTGTCTACAATAGAAACAAATCTTATAATGTTTTTTTCCAAGAGAAACTCTTCAGTTCTTTCTGTTCTATCACAGATTTTGTCCAGTTTCTTGTGGGCATTTGGATGAACCATATTTCGGAAATAATCTTTTGATCTTGTAGTCAGAAACATATGCCACATAAAGCAGATAGGATTCCATAGAGAATAATTGTGAGATGTTTTAGTGATTTTTCATTTGTTTAAAACTATAAACTTACTCTCTTTGTCTCTGGCATTGTTACTATACTTAACTTAGTAAGACACAAGGCCAGGTTAGAGTGAATAAATAGGGTAATCCAGTTCCTACAAGTGAGGACATATTTTTTTTTTATAAGCGTTTCATCCCGAGCACTGCCACTACTGTGCAGGGGGCTACATAAAGTGGAGAAAGGATGATTAAACATAGGAAATGTCAGAGGGTGAGGGATAGGTGGGTAAGGATACGGAGAATGAGGGTTGGGTACATGAGAGTGTTCTGAGAATAATTGGGACTTAGTGTGATAGGAGGTGTCTATTGACCCTACATTTAAACACCTGGAGATTGTAGCTGTCGGGAAAGCAGACTTGTGGAAGGGAGTTCCACAGGTGGGAAGCACGAGAAAAGAAGCTGTTGGAGTAGAATTTACGGTTACATCTTATTTGTTTAACTGTAAAAGGGTGGGACCTAGTTGCTAATCTAGTATCTCATGTAAATTCGTGCTTAGGCGGCACCAGTGATCTAAGCTCATCGGAGCAGAAGCCATGAAAGTACTTGTAGAAGAGGCACAGGGAAGCCACATCACGCCGGTGAGAGAGTGGTTGCAGCCAGTCTGCCAAGTCAGTATCAACCATGTTACAGATCCTCCTTTGTATTTTGTCAAGAAGCCCAAGGAGAGCAACAGGGGCACCCGACCAGATATGGCAGCAATATTCAATACACGGGTGGATGGTAGATTTGTGTGTGTGCAGAACAGATTCAGGTGGGAAAAACTTCCGGGCCCTGCACAGGGAGCTGACTTTCATAGCAGCAGATTTGGTAATGGATTCGATATAGTCATTCCATTTGAGGTCCGCCGAAAGTATATGGCTTAAAAATCAGTCCATGAGATTAATGCCAGCATTTCCCAATGTTCTCTTCTCAGTCCTAACCTCTTTCTACTGAACATTAATGATCTGCCTAATAACACACTCTAATCTTTAGTGAATATAACAGTTTATAGGTATACTTCCAAAGATTTGGATAACCAGAACCTAGCAATTCATCTATCCTCTGACCAAGACGTGGTGGCTCAACAGAGAACAACTGGCTTGTAAATCTCAATTCACCCAAAACCAAACTAATAATATCCCACCATCAGTTCATATCTAAGTTGAGCTCATATCTAAGATCTACAGCTAAAGATACTGGAGAAATAGTAGGTTCTTATATTGCACCAGTATCTGACTCTCCCTGTAATACTCTCTTTAAAAGAGTAAGATCAAACCAAAAATAGAGTATTACTGCTCTTTTTGGGTGGCTCACTCCTTGCCTACCTATGTTGATTGTTCAAAAGTGTCTATGCAGCCTTGTGAATGATGAATGATTTTCCATTTTACAATCCCTTTCTCGCAGATGAAACATGGAAAGCCTCTTCCTATATCAAAATGTTTATTCTAATTAATAAAAACTCCTGCTATTTTCTTTAGATAAATAGATAGTTATCAAATGAGTAAAAAATAAATTAACAATTTATCTTTTGGATGAGATGCATCTCATTTTACCATTCTGGCTTGTAAACATATAAACGATGCTCATTAATATTGTATTAGACAAGTGCTGGATCAAACCAAAAATGGAGCATTACTGCTCTATCTGGGTGGCTCACTACTCACCTACCTATCTTCATAGTTCAAAAGTGTTTATGCAGCCTTTTGAGTGATGAATGATTTTGTTTTACAATCCATTTCTCACAGATGAAACATGAAAAATCTCTTGCTACACTGTTGCTATTTCCATGGCAAGTTTTCTGATGGGCTATATTCCTTAGTTCCACCAGTCCTAACATTTGCAACTAAAACACACCATGCCACATCCACAGAGGTGAATCATTCTCATTTTTTCCATATTCCATTAGTATGAAGGAATTTCCACTTTAACAGCTTCTTCTGAATAACGTCTGCTTTGTGTAACAGACATCAAAGAGAATATTTTCCCAATCACTACAATTTTAACTTCTTCAGATCTTGAATTAACCATTGTCTCTGCTACATAACTTCATGATCTGCACTTCTTGCCTTCTCTTACACTCATGATATGATATCATACAGTAATCCACTGACTTTAAGTGGCTCTTGAGTCTTGTATTGGGTTGAAAATTAGAAAAATAAACTCTTAGAATTTAACCAACAGGAATGTCTTAATACATTAAAATTTTGTAAAATAATAATAATAATTGTTATGGAACCTACCCTTGTTGAACTATAATGAACTCTTCCTATTATTATAAATACTTGGAGAATATGCCTCTCAGGGTAGAGTTAAGTCAACTCGATCTAATACTTGGCAGTCTGCCTGACATGTAACACATTTTGTGTTTGTTCTCTCATTAAATATATATGGTTCACTAATACCCAAGTTTGTGTTTTTCTTCTGGACCAATCCTGGGTCCACAACAACAATAATAATAATAATAATAATAATAATAATAGTAATAGTAATAATAATAATAAAAATGGATGAAGAAGGAAATCAGAAAACTGAAAAAAAATTTAAAATAAATTTAAATGTTAAAATGGTTTAGTCTGGAAAAAGCGAGTATAAAAATGTATTAAAACCAATAAGGATAGAAAAAATATACAAAAGAAATGTCAGAAAATGAATGAGCTTAAGAGAAGGTATAAAAAAATAAAAAAACGAGAACAAAAATAAAGAAGAGACCAAATACGTACGATTCATGAAAGTATTGTAATTGGGAGAAGGAAAAATTCAAATAAAGAAAAAATTAAAGAAATATAGTAAAAATATAATAAATGTTCTCTGTAGGGCCAGGAAGCTTTTCCCGTCTGAGTCTATCCTGCACATATACAAATCTACCATCCGCCCGTGCATTGAATACTGCTGCCATATCTGGTCAGATGCTCCTGCTATCCACCTAGGGGTCCTTGACAAAATCCAACGGAGAATCTGCAATGTGATCGATCTTGACTTGGCAGTTAACGGTGGAGAATCAATCAGTTGAGTTATATTATTGTCTGAGCTGATAGCATTTATTTCGGACGAATTCTTTTCCCCGATGTAATAAGATGCCATATAGGCATATACGCTGATGACTCTACGGTTTATTCTCGCCTCGATAAAAAAAATCTGCCGAGACTGACAAAGCAAATCTCACAGCAAAGCTTGAAACAGACCTCCAATCCGTGGCGGACTGGGGTAAGAAATGGCTCGTGAATTTTATGGCTTTCAAAACAAAGCTGCTATCTATTAACCACCACAGACAATTGCTCCTACCCTCCATTAGCATGGATCAGGCTAGTCTCCCAGAAAGTAAAACACTGCACCTGTTTGGGTTAAATCTCACAACAGACCTCAAGTGGAATTACTATATAGAATCCATAGCTAAATCCATTGCTAAGAAAGTCTTTTCTCTGTGCAGGACCAGGAAGTTTTTCCTGTCTGAGTCTATCCTGCACATATACAAATCTACCATTCGCTCGTGCATTGAATACTGCTGCCATATCTGGTCAGGTGCTCCTGCTACCCACCTAGGGGTCCTTGACAAAATTCAATGGAGAATCTGCAATGTGATCGATCCTGATTTGTCAGCTCGGATACAGTCACTTTCTCACCAGTGCAGTGTGGCTTCCCTGTGTTTCTTCTGCAAATACTTTCATGGCTTTTCCTCCGATGAACTTAGCTCACTGGTACCCCCTATATACGAATTTACTCAGACTACAAGATTAGCAATTAGGTCCCACCCTTTTACTGTGAAACCAATAAGATGTAAATGCAAATTCTACTCCAGCAGCTTCTTTTCTCACACTTCCTGCTTGTGGAATTCGCTTTCATTTACTTGCTTCCCTGACAGCTACAATCTCCAAGAATTTAAATGTAAAGTCAATATTCATCTCCTATCTCACTAACTTGCGTCCTCTCTCTCTCTGCAGTATTCTTATTCCTCTCCTACCTGCTCTCTGATATCCCCTGTATTTTGTCACTCTTCATAACTTACCTCCTATGTAAATCCCCTGCACAACAGTAGCAGCATAATGCCTTGCTTAGGGCGATACAATTATAATAAAAAAATGAAAAAAAAAAGATGTTTAACTGTTCAGTAATATATTGAGTTTAAATCTATTTGATTTGCATTGTCCTGAGAACAAAAAACAACAACCAATGAAAAGCCATATTTATCAGCCAAATTCTTGAAATCAGGTGGAAAACAAACCATTTTCCTGCAGATCATCACGGTCTCTTGAATTTAATTTTAACACCATTATTTTACTTGACATGAGTCATTATTCATTCTTTTCATCATTATAAAAAGAAGTTCCATTTTCTATGTCATGAGTTGACAACTTTTTATTGTTAATAAAACACATGCAGTCAGATATTGCTATAGGCTTCCTCAAATGTCATCAATCTAAGAAAGTTGAAAGAAATATATACCACAATATTGCAATGCTGATTACACACTCTCCCCCAGAAACTGTCTAATGTCCACTCAGCATAGTTGTGGCATAAAATATGTCAACTCTGTGAGTGTAAAATAAACACAAAAGTGTCTCAGCAGACATTTGCAACAGATATTTTATTAGCATCTCCCCATATGTAGATAGGTGTGCTCAGCAAATGTCTAGCTAGCCATGATGAGTATCCTCATCTCAAAAAAATAAAACAGATTTTCTTTATTGCATTCTCATTTTATTTATTTTTTTTTATATCATTTAATATTCATTTCTGAGATGAGTAACTGTCAATATCTTTACATTATTTTGAACTATTGCACTTATCTTAGTTGATATAGACGTTATTATAGACACAATGTTTCAACTAACTACTCTTTGTGGTGCAGTGGATATCAACACGGAACAACAAATCGGAGAGCCGAGTTCAAATTCCAGTTGAATTCCTTGCATTCACTTGTGCACAAATACCCTTGGGAAAGGTATTAATCCATCTCTTCCCTCCATTTATGAGTTAAATAATAGGACAGATTGGGTTCTATAGCCTTGGTCGGCAACCAGTCTACCACAGAAAGCAATGGCAACCTACTGCGGGATAATCTTCTGCCCAGTCAGTCATGTCTCTTTTGAGATATTATCACCCAAAGCATGTATCATGTATGGCACATAACTGACTGACTCTCTGGTCATCATCAAGTGTCTATTTATGGGCATAAGAGTTGGTTATACATGTGTTACTATCATCTAGTGGTCAATCCTTGGAAACAAACGATAACTGAAATCAGAAAAATATCATGATAACAGATAATACATGCCAGCAAATTGATAATTTTTATATCAATCCAAATCTTCCGATTACTAACTTGTAGAAATTAGGGAAATTTGAGCATGAGGCATTACTCATGGTAAAAGAAGAATGATTGAAAAACAAAAACTTCGAAACAGTTTCAAATATGATTTCAAAATTTAAAATATTATTATGGATTAATTGTAATTTCATGCATGACTCCCAGTATAAATAGTTATAAATAATTATTGACCAATTTTATCATTGTGATATTTTTGCATTAAATTAAATATCAAGAATATATTAACTTTGGTTTGCAAATTAGAGGAGAGTTATCAATAATAATAATAATAATAATAATGTTCTGGCACCAAATCTGCAGTTACCTCACTTTAACCATCTCTCTGTTTCTTTGTATTTTTAAATGTTCTTTTTATCACATAAAATTTGGTTCAGCACAAGCAAATTTTCATTTTGAAAATGCGACCCAGAGAAAGAATTTTTGGGAACCACTGCACTAATCTGATAGATATTCATAAACCTATATATCAACCAAAAGTCCTCGCTAAAAGTAAAGTTTATCTAATCATAATTTCCTTGAATTTTTAAACTGAAAATAATAGGTTTAGAATTTAAAATGTGCAATGAGAGTGTAATATTAGGTTGAGTTTTAAATAATTTTCATTTTTTTTATCAACTTCATTCCTCAGAATATTACAGTTGGTTCCTAAAATTGAAAATTACTTATAATTCAGCCTGATATTTGTTTTTTCAAAGTCGAACTTATTCTCAACTGAAAAATAAAAATTAGTTCTTTCTTTATTTAATATAAATTTGAATGTCTTTGATTTGATTCTGGAAAGCTTTGATATATTCTGTACCCTTACTTTGAAAAGTTTTAGATTTTCAACTTTTGAAATTGACTGCAGTCAAATCATTGATTCAAGAATACAGTGGAAAGATTGCTAGATATTATACAGTTATATGGTAAATAACACAAGTCAGTAACAACAATTGATATTGTTACATTATTTGTTAATATTGAACACATTATTTGCAAAATCTGCTGTCATTAAATAAATTATCCTTCAGTAATTTACTAGTCTACATACACAAACGATTATTAGTGTTTCACACACACACACACATATATATATATATATATATATATATATATATATAGATGCAAAAAGTTTGTCTAGTAGATTCATGCCAACTTCAAAGTTTTGTGTGAACATCATAACGTTATCCTCACAAAACTTCATGAAAAGTCATCATGAATCTGCTCTACTAAAGAGACAAACTCTTTTTGTATAAACACGCTATCTACACCCCAATATCAGGCACTTTACAATTAACAACCTGCTTGCCAAAATACATTTTATCAGTAAAACCACTCAAAGACAAGAACATTGGTACTAAACAATTAATAAGACTGTTAATTATTAAAGTTTACTACTTGCAGACTTAAAAAAAAGTAAGTCTTAAAATATGCATTAATTTCCTTTGAGATATATTCAATAAAGAAAATTGAAAGGAATAAAAAGACCAAATCAATAGATTTTTTTTCATATATATTTCCCAATGTAGGTTGGTAATTAAAATCATTTTTACATGATTCTTGCTATTGAAACAATTTTAGTTCACATGATTTAACCAATTTCTTTTATACTTGCATATTGCAGGAGGCATTTTCAATTTTTTTTTTCTGCCTTTCTGATTAAAGTATTTTAAGAATATAATGAACACAAAGCCTGGCACATAAGTTTCTGATAAAAGAATAAGTAAAAGATTTTAATGAAAGTCCTTAAACTTTCTTGACTCTGCAGACGCTTTTGCACGAGAGAAATTTTTCCAATAAAATTAAAAATAAAAATGAAAAAAGCCAAGAGAACTTTCTAAATTGTTAATTAACATTTACTTTTCATTCATTTCAAATTTTCAATGCTGTCAGAATCATTTTGTATTTTCTTTTTGTTTGTTTCTGTCACATTTCCAAAATTTTATTTTCATTTCCAGCATCGTTATGTTGGATCCATTTCAACCAATTTCTTTGGCTGTCCAGACAGTCAACTCCATTGTTATTCATTTTCATTTGCATTCTTGTCAGAGACAAAAAAATTACTAGGGCCATGAAGAATGATTGGTAGCCTTTGCTTTTTTTTTTTTTTTTTTTAAATAACAGCTTTAGATTTTATGTGTAAAAACCGTCTCTAAGCTGCAGGCCTTACTTCAGTATTTGAACATATGCTATCATTGTTTAAAACATATATTCATTTAATTGTCTGTATAATTGATCTGTGCCCCATCAAAAATTACCTAAACAAAAATATTTTTATCAGAATCATTCATTTTTATTGCAAATATATCATGAAGTCAAGTCAATAGCAAAATAATGAATAACAGTTTTCAGTGAATTCATTTTGAAGGAGAATGCATTTCTATTTTAATGTCTAGTGTTAATCAATAAAAAAAATCATGCCTCATTTTCTGACTTAAAATTATATGATGCTGAGATGAATATAGTTGTTAGGCTTTGTTCTCTTGTTTAAATGCATTTATTGGAATGATAAATGAAATAAATTTTCAATGTATTTTATATCAAATCATGTTTCTCATATAACCAATTGCTAAACCTGCCTGAGGGCAACAGATGCCATTGATACAATAAAACATGTTTATATTTTGAGGTAGATATCTAAATAATTAGGCAAGTGGATAGATAGATGAATAGATAGGTAGATGAATAGAGAGATGAATAGATAGAAAGGTGAATAAATAGATAAATGAAAAGATAGGTAGAAAAATAGATAGACGAATAAATAAATAGATAAATGGTATAGGTAGAGGAATAGATAGATAGATGAATAAATAAATAGATAGATGAACGAATAGATAGGTAGAGGAATAGATAGATAGATGAACGAATAGATAGGTAGAGGAATATATAGAGAGATGAACGAATAGATAGGTAGAGGAATATATAGATAGATGAACGAATAGATAGGTAGAGGAATATATAGATAGATGAACGAATAGATAGGTAGAGGAATATATAGATAGATGAACGAATAGATAGGTAGAGGAATATATAGATAGATGAACGAATAGATAGGTAGAGGAATATATAGATAGATGAACGAATAGATAGATAGAGGAATATATAGATAGATGAACGAATATATAGATGAATAAATAGATAGATGAACAAATAGATAGATGACTGAATAGATAGGTAGAGGAATAGATAGATGAATAGATAGATAGACGAATAAATAAATAGATAAATGAAAAGATAGGTAGAGGAATAGATAGATGAATAAATAAATAGATAAATGGATAGATAGGTAGAGGAATAGATAGATAGATGAATGAATAGATAGGTAGAGGAATAGATAGATAGATGAATGAATAGCTAGGTAGAGGAATAGATAGATGAATAAATAAGTAGATAAATAAATAGATAGGTAGAGGAATAGATAGATAGATGAATAGATAGGCAGAGGAATAGATAGATGAATAAATGAATAGAGAGGTATAAAAATGGATAGATATATGAAGATAGTTATCAAATGAGTAAAAATAAGGACACATGGTCCAGTAGATATAGACATTGGTTAGTTTGTCACTTGACTCTTAGATTTGTTAGTTCAATACCAGGCTAAAGCAGTGGTGAACAAGTAACTTGCAGGGTTAGAGGGAGATAACTCATGACTTCCAATTGACTCTTTACACAAGGAATGAGGATGGTATACCCCAATTATTGTAATAAAGGGTTCGGTTCAAAATTTCTAGCACCTGAAGAAGGCTGGAGTGTACAACGGCTGAAACGTCATACAAATAGCAACAAAGATGAGAACAATAGTCTAAATAATGTAAATACTGTAAATACTACCTCATCTCAGAAATGTAGATGAGTAAAAATGAATTAACAAGTTATCTTTTATATGAGAGGCAACTCATTTTACTATTCTGGCCTGTAAATACCTAAACTACACTCATAGATATTGTATTAGACAAGAGCCAGATCAAACAAAAAAGTAGAGTACTGCTACTCTGTCTTGGTGGCTCACTACTCATCTGCCTATCTTGATTGTTCAAAAGTGTCTATGCAGCCTTGTGAGTGATTATTTTCTATTTTACAATCCTTTTCTCACAGATAAAACATTGCAAGCCTCTTCCTATATCAAAATGTCTATTCTAATTAATAAAAGCTCCTGCTATTTTTTTATTTATGTATATATTTAATTGATATGAACACTATATACATATATAAAGTTATACATATGTATATAATATACACATGTGTATATAAAATGCATACACACCCACATATTGTCCAAGAATTTTGAAAATCACATTGATGCATAAAACTGACTGTCATGATGCAGTGTTGATTCCTATGCCCACACTTTCTTTAATATTAAAGACATAAGCAACCTTGCACACAATTTCAAAATGATACCGGGTGCGATTGGTAAATTGTCACTATTTTATATTTTTAATTTCATGCATGTGTGTTGTTTGTTCTTGATTTTGTCAATTGCACAGTGTAGTAGGGTTAGTTGGCCACTGGTTGGGAGAAAATAAGCTCCATGACAATTCACAGCAACAGAAATTTTGAAAAGCTATGCTGTACTGTTTGGCTTTCATGCTGAATGCTACAATACAAATATTTTAGAGTATAAAAAAGGCTGTGGTTGAAGCCAATGGCAAATCTATTGAATAAATTTACTTTATAGTATTTCAAGATATTTTTGTGCTATTTTGGTAAATATATGTTAAAATTTATGGACCAGTGGATAAAAGTGCTGGTTAGTTCCAGTGATTTGATCCAAAGAGTTGTGAGTTCAATTCATAGCTACAGCAGTGGTGAACAAATAACTTAGAGAGTTGAGTTAAAGGGAGATAACTAAAACATCCTGAAGTAGCATGGTTCATGAAAAGAGGACAATATATCCCAGTAATTGAAATAAAAGGTTTGGTTCAAAGTTCCAGTCACTTGAAGAAGGCCAGAGCATACAGTAACTGAAACATTATGAATATGACAATAAAGACAAGAACAACAGTCTGAACAATGTAAATAGTGTGACATCAAGTGGAATTTCTGCACATATCATTCATCACCTCACAAACAGCCAAGATAAA